>JAKTPF010000003.1:600000-898179 GCA_030557475.1 Wenyingozyma nanaspora | reverse complement strand
TCGATAATATCTCCAGTTGTAGTATAAGTACTTCCGTTTGAAGTATAAGTGATTGGCCCGGTTGTAGTAGACGTGAAGCTTCCTGTCCAGGGCTCTGTAGTCGCAAATCCTGATGTTGGAGTCTCGATAATATCTCCAGTTGTAGTATAAGTACTTCCGTTTGAAGTATAAGTGATTGGTCCAGTTGTAGTAGACGTGAAGCTTCCTGTCCATGGGACTGTGGTAGTGAGCTCAGGAGTCAAGATGATTGACCCAGTTGTAGTATATGTACTTCCATTCGAAGTATAAGTGATTGGGCCGCTGGTAGTCAAAGTAGTAGATCCTGTCCAAGGCTCTGTGGTGATAAAATTCGAGGTTGGAGTCTCGATAATATCTCCAGTTGTAGTATAAGTACTTCCGTTTGAAGTATAAGTGATTGGCCCGGTTGTAGTAGACGTGAAGCTTCCTGTCCAGGGCTCTGTAGTCGCAAATCCTGATGTTGGAGTCTCGATAATATCTCCAGTTGTAGTATAAGTACTTCCGTTTGAAGTATAAGTGATTGGTCCAGTTGTAGTAGACGTGAAGCTTCCTGTCCATGGGACTGTGGTAGTGAGCTCAGGAGTCAAGATGATTGACCCAGTTGTAGTATATGTACTTCCATTCGAAGTATAAGTGATTGGGCCGCTGGTAGTCAAAGTAGTAGATCCTGTCCAAGGCTCTGTGGTGATAAAATTCGAGGTTGGAGTTTCAATAATCTCACCAGTTGTAGTATAAGTACTTCCGTTTGAAGTATAAGTGATTGGTCCAGTTGTAGTAGACGTGAAGCTTCCTGTCCATGGGACTGTGGTGATGAGATCAGGAGTCAAAATAATTGACCCAGTTGTAGTATATGTACTTCCATTCGAAGTATAAGTGATTGGGCCGCTGGTAGTCAAAGTAGTAGATCCTGTCCAAGGCTCTGTGGTGATAAAATTTGAAGTTGGAGTTTCAATAATCTCACCAGTTGTAGTGAATGTTCCATTACCCGAAGTATAGGTAATGAGACCTGTAGTGGTAGAGGTAAAAGTTCCTGTCCATGGGACTGTGGTAGTGAGCTCAGGAGTCAAGATGATTGACCCAGTAGTAGTATATGTACTTCCATTTGAAGTATATGTAATAGGTCCCGTACTAGTGATCGTTGAAGTACCTGTCCAAGGCTCTGTAGTGACAAATTCTGATGTTGGAGTCTCGATAATATCTCCAGTTGTAGTATATGTACTTCCGTTTGAAGTATAAGTGATTGGTCCAGTTGTAGTTGAAGTAAAACTTCCTGTCCATGGGATTGTAGTCTTCGCATCTGGAGTTTCAACAATTTCTCCAGTTGTAGTATAAGTAGAGCTGCCTGTCACAACTGTGATAACTCCTGTAGTAGTAGTAGTGTAATCTCCTGTCCAAGGGACTGTAGTAGTATCCTGTGGAGTTTCAACAATCTCTCCAGTTGTAGTATAAGTAGAGCTGCCTGACACAACTGTGATGACTCCTGTAGTAGTAGCAGTGTAATCTCCTGTCCAAGGGACTGTAGTGGTAATCTCTGGAGTTAAAATAATAACTTCACTTCTGCTATAAATTGAGCTTCCACTTGTAATAGTTACCAAAGAAGTGGTAGTAGAGGTACCCGTTCCAGTCCAAGGTGTAGTTGTAGTGCTATATGGCACTTCAACAACAACTTTGGTTTCTTCAATTGCAACACCATCAATAGTAACCAAAGTAGAAGTTGTATAAGTGCTTGTTTCACTTCTTGTCCAAGGAATAGTTGTGGTAGTTGCGATAGGAGATAGGGTCGAAGAACAAACGGCACCTGATTGTGAGGTAAGTTGGAAAACATAATCACTGAAGTCCAGTGTGACAGAACCATCTGGAAGCTCCCATTCCAAAACAAAATTACCATAAACGTTGAAACAATTGATATAAACCACTCTAAGTGGATAATAGTATCCAGCAGTGAAATAGACGTAACTGAACGGAGCTTCAATACCAACTGTGTCTCTTGTCACAATATAAGCATTAAAGTCAGTTGCAGCACTATCTGGTATCTCTCCATCTGTACAGCATGCTGACGCACCATTACCAACATAAATGACAACACCATTGTTTGCTGCAACAACTTTGAATCCATAAAGACCTTCCACTGTTGCATAAAAAAATCCAGTATACACATAGGTAGCGGTATTCACCAGACTAGCAGCAAGGCCATAAGGTCCAGTTGATGTGCCGTCATGTGAATAATAGTAGGAAACTTCAGTGATGCCACTAGTGCTTAGTAAAACTGGATATTCAGTATACAATGAAGCATAAAAATTAATATTAGTTAACGAAGATAAAGCTTGAGTAGAAATTGTAGGATAAGAGTAGATTGTTACGTCAAACCCAGGGTTCGATGAATAACCAGAATAGAGGCAACCAGTTTCGGCTAAATCGTTAGTTTTAACAGTCCCTGTGACGAGTGTTCCAGATGTGATAGAAACGTTATCACCAGCAGTGAAAGTGCTGAGTGACAAAAAGCTGATCAGTTTAAACACTGTACTATATTTCATGATTTTCAAATAGCAGTTTGATTATATTTCGATAGCGGCCAAACCTTAAACCAAAACAAGGACGAACACTTTAGATTTTGACTAACGGAAAAGGCTTCATATATAGAGTCCAGAATTCTTTTCGTGACTTGAGATTCATTATTTCACTATGATGCAGAGAAGAATATAATCGCCCTTTAATTGATATGATTCTATATTCAGTTGCCTATTCAAGCTACCCAGGTGGTTGTATTTTTTTAATTGAGCAGTGGTACTAATTGATTTGCTAAATATTGACTCATAAAAAGCGTGAATTAGAATATGATTGATATTAAAAAGCAAGAAAGCGAAAGAAGAAGAATTTTGGACACAAGGTTGATTTTAGCGGTACTAATTATCAGCCACACTACTTCACACTTAAAATTGACTACCCAGCCATTTCTAATTGAAGCATAACAAACAAAATTGTCTTTGGTTTATATTAATAGAGAAACGGCGATCTACTGAAATAAAAAGAAAAGCTTTTTTCAAGCTTTATTATGTTTGCAAACAAACAAATGCTGCGCGATGCATGTTGCAGATAAATGAAAGTTTGCTGGCCGAGAAGTACCGGATTTTTTCTATTTTGATGAGAACTTAGATTCTCTTTAACATGGCCATTTAGGTTTTGATTTGGTTTCCAAGAAAGAAATCAAATTCAACACGCTAAGGAATTTAACTACAAAAATTAATTAACTAAATAAAAAAAGCTGAAAGTTACACGCACAAAAGGCGCGGGAAGTCACCTACACTCAATGATATTTTAGATTGAGTGCTCGCTGATCAATATGTCCCCTCATGATGACCTGCAATGCAGCAAATCTGACCTTGAAGAGTGTTCACACGTATATATTACGCTTGCTAAAAATGAGACTTCAATTTTCACCGAGGTACATGCGTGATAAAACCACTTTCTTGCGTTGCATGCTTTTGTCCCCGAGTTGTGCATGAAAAATTAAATTAATTATCGATTAACTCCCTGTAAACAGCCACCTCATCACTTTTTGCTGGCCCATCAACATTTAACTGCTATGATTCATATATCTATATTTGTGATTAGTATGTTTATTTTTTTTATCTGATGAAGTTAATCGAGATTTGCCATTGTCAGATAAACAATACAAAAAGGATAAACAACCAATATAAAGGAGACGCACCAAAGGAACAAAAGAAAAAAAAACTTATTCTATTGATGATACAATCAACCTGAATAGCTACCTTGCTTTCCAAGGTAAACTGCTGACGTTATCTGAACAAATGTACCAAGCTTGACTGCATTTCAAATTTGTCCCCTCTCCTTGATTTTGGTTTTCAATGAATTTTCCTTCTAAAAGAAGCTTGACGACAAATTCAGGGAGCTTCTTCGGGAAAAAGTCATTTCCCTTTTCAGTTATACGAGCTTTAGACTATTATAATTCAAAGGGATTTTCTATCTATATGAAATTCGTTGAGCGATGCTGAGACTAACAGATATGGTATAAAATCGGAACCAGTTCTATCTGATTACTTATTTTTATCTTCTGGAGGATTCTTTTTGGCCAGATTAGGATTACACTGCTCACAACTATCCAATTCAACATAATGAATACACTTGTTCAAGAGCTCCTATGTACAGCGGCATTGGTCTATAAATAAAGATGTTGACACCCATGTTAGAATTCCGAGGTAAAGATGCAGTCAGACATTTACCCATCGTATCAATTAGCTACATTCTGTATTTGCATTGTGAAAGGTAGCAAAGATAGGCAAAGCATAAATGTTGCAAAATAGCTAAAGTCCATCATATCTCATCAAATTTACATTCAAGCGTATATGTGACGCGGTGCCAGTGAATAGCCAGTGAATCAATCACAAAGAACAATAATATGTTGAAAAAAATTCCAGAGACATCAACAAAAAAGTGAAGTTATATGTCTATTTCAATGTAATACAGCACTATGTGGTTTTTTTAGTCTCCATTCTTTAGTTTTGTTCATTTTTATTCAATCTATTTTCCCATCAACCCAAGAAGTATATCAATTGGCGCTATTACCTGTTGTCAACAGCAGAGGTACTACTATGACAGATAGCCGAGTTGCCAAAGTATTATTGCTTCATCTTTGAATATAAATATTAGTTTGAGCTCAGCGATTCTAGGCTTTGTTATCTTCATCACATTCATCAACAGCACAAAGACCACTCAACTGGCAAAAGATAATATCTATTCAAAATCAGCTACGTTATTATTTAAATCACTTGTTATTTGAGTTGTCTCATTACTTTCTTTCTTCTAAATTGAATCAAGCAAAGCAACTGAGTTAAATTGGCCAAATGAAATGAGCAGAAAACCACTTTCGAGGCTTAAAGATGTATTCCTCACTGCAAATACCAAACAAGTTACATCAAAGGTTACAAACAGGCCAATAAAAAATCAAAAAAACGTATTTATGATATGCAAAAATATAAAAAACAAAAAAAGCAGCCAAAAGAAAACCAAAGAAACATCTGTGCATTTATTTCAGCTACTAAACTGTGGCTATATATTACACCCCCCCCCCCTCCCCTTTAGCGTATAAATCCATTTGTTAAAGTTCAGTAACCTGCATAGATCATATTAGGAGAGTTTGGTATTCCACAACAGAAAGAAGACGTACCAAGAAGGCAAAGACTGCTTTTATAATACAACTGATAGACGTCATAACAATGGCTTTACTCTATAAAATTAAATTGCTGGGTTGAACAAATGCTTCAATTATCGATGAATGCCTAATATTCAATGGGAACTCACAAATACCTGGTAGTTTACCAATCACAAAAACATACACTTTGTATTCTACAAACTAGATTATACCCAAATTGAGTATATATTAAGGTAATATAGCTCTATAGAGCCGGCCAGATGGTTTTTAAATCAGCTATCAAGTAGGAATGCTGTTAAAATACAAATTGTTGATGAATGGCTAGAATAAGAGATAAGATATTTATGTTGAGAAATAAGCCAGTACCAAAAAACTGCACGATTGGTTTGGAAGGATGAAGAAGGAGAAAGTTTCAAAAGTGTACAAGCTGCTGCAGGTAAATTTTGATTTATTGTTGAGTATATATCACAATTATTGAAGATGAGGAAGTAGAAGAGATAGAAATGGCAAATGGAAATAACCCCCACCACCACAGTTCAGAAAGGAAACTTTTCTAGAGTTGAGCAATTCATTGGACGAAAATAAAATAAAAAATTGAAATACGTTTCCAGCAACTTTCAATGCTTATGGATATGCTTGAGTTATTCTAGGTGTCAAGAACAATTACCGAAAGGTAAGATAATAAAAAGCAAAATATATGTCACATGCAAAGTAAAAAAAAAAAGTATCTGTGCATTTAGACAGTTTACTAAAACAAGGTATACATCAATCAAAATGAAGGGGTAATCACTACCTATATATAGATAATGACTTTAGTTTTATTCTGTACATGAACTATTCCATATTTGTGCAAACTGGGCTTTACTTTATAGAAGAATTCTGAAAATGTGACCAATAAGCTTCATAGCATAAAATCACAGTACCAACTTTTTAATCTACAGGTATAAAGAGGTAGGTAAGTACCTACAAGTATAAGTATGTAGGTAAGTATATTGAGAATTTTGGAGCTATCATAAAACCAATCGGTATTGCAATTGCTATATTATTTTTGCTTAACATCATTGATTATTATGTGTATCTATCTGTATACGCAATTCTTATTGACAATCAAATTAATTAAGGAAAGCAAAATTATTTTATTCTTCCTGTTTTACTCTTCAACTTTTTCATGAAAAAAGAAAACCAAATAAACACCGCCCTCAATATCCTGAAATCAGTATATGATATATATATATATAAATGCAACCACCACCACCACCACATAATAAATATAATTTATATATTACCATTTTATACTTTAGATCAACGCATCTCCAATTCTTTCCATTTAAATTGTTCAAAAATAATTTCATCAACTTAAATTTGTATTTTAAATTGCAAGCTCTCGAATTTCACAACACCAAATGCCGTCGTACAGCCCACTTCCACTTGTCGGATTCTTGTCTGTTGTGCATTACAATTTCAGATTTTTGCAGTATATGTAATGAGGCAGCTAAATAGTTGTGTCACTCAAAATGAAATCTGTTGACTACACGAACAGTCATAAAACAGCAAAACCTAATTAATTATGAAACGCCAAAAATCAAACATTTACTGCGTATATAAGCTCTGGACTTAAAATTAAACTGAAATGGCATTTGCATGCTCTAGTACATGACCTCAATATACTGGATTTTCACTTTGCATAGATTGAAATCATTAAACACACGTGGAATTCCAGCTACTTGCACCACGCTGTTGTCTTTGGTTGACCAAGATAGGTGTAAAAGTATGTATACTAATATTTCATAGATTAATTACTTATGCTAATTTCATCGACTATCTTAACGAGAGTTGATGAAGTTGTATTATATTTGTTTGGAATTTACATAGCTTTGTAAAATTGACAATCAAAAGATAATAAACGTTTTTTTCTTCTTGGGTCTTGCTGACAAGCTCTCCTCCTGAGGAACAAATGGATCAACATCATAATCTGCAAATCTTCTATGTGGAATTTTACTGTAAAATAGAAGATCAAGTTCTTGGGGCGTTCTATCCTTAGTTTCTGGCAATCTAAAATAAGCCCAGATTAAACACAAGGTACAAGTTCCTGCATGAAAGAAAGCACTTTTACCACCCCAATTCCATCCAGTCTTATTAACCATATAAGGATTAATGTTACCAATAAAAATGGTACACAAATAGTAAGAATTCCTGGCAAGTGATATGGATTTAGCTCTTAATCTCATAGATGAGGTTTCAGCAATGATCGGAAAACAAACTGGACCCAAAGTTAAATAGAATGACAGCGCCCAAAAAAACAAAATACCACCTTGAGCCATCAAAACATTAGGAGAAGTTGACGAAGCAGCCATTATACCAATAACATACAAGATAATAGCACACCAAAACAAACCCCAAACATACAAAGTTCTTCTTCCAATGAATGATAACAAGTAACTTGAAATCAAAACACACACAAACCCAAGAGCCAGAATACCAACAGTAAATTTGTAGGAATTTGTACGGGAGATACCAGCCTGATACAAAAAATATGTTGGTGTTCCTCCAAGAGCCAAACCACAAAGTTTTTGACACGCGTACGCCATTGTCACAACTTCTGTTCTTCTACGATCAACGCCTTTAAAACATTCCCAGTATGTTGATCCTGTTTCAAGTTCTTCTTCAATTTCTAAAGTGTGAATAATCTCAGCTACAGTTTTGGAACAAATGTCATGATTGTCCTTGACAGTTAGTCTTTTTAAAGACTCTTCTGCTTCTTTATACCTTCCTTTTTTACACAACCACCATGGAGATTCAGGAGTAAACCAAATTCCAATGCAAAGGGGCAAAATCCACATCCATTGTAGGGCAAATGGAAGGTGATAGGTGTGGCTTCCAGTTTGAGTACTCATAGATTGCATAACCCCTGCAGCAATAAATTGACCTACAATCCAAGCTAAATCAACAACCACTGCCATTATAGCTCTCAAATTAGAAGGCATAACTTCACAGGCGTAACCTGGAGCCATTGAAGCAATGATACCCCAAGGGACACCAATTAACATTTCACCAGCTAATAAAGTACCTAAATCCTTAGCAAAAAAAATAATGAAAATAAAACCGGCACTGCTTATCAAGCAACCAAGAATAGTTTTTCTATAACCAAATCTATCAAGCAAATAACCATTTAACATACCGCCAATAAAGCCACTGACAGTTGTAACTCCGAAGGCATTTTGCCACTTTACAGGAATGGAATATCCCACACCTTCTGTATAAGTACCATACTTCTCAGCAAATGCAGGTAACGCATACATCGAACCGACTAAGACGATATCATACCCTTCCATCACAATACAAAAAGAAACAATAATTGAAAACAAACAGCCTTTCCAGTATAATTTAAAATCTTCTTTAATAGATAAAGTGTGTTGAAGAGTATTAGCATCTTTTGCTTTTTGGAGAAAAGCTTTTTCATCTTCCAAGTTATCATTGTCTTCCATTGCTTCCACATCTTCTTGATGGGAAAAATCAGGTTTAGTTTCAAGAGTTTCCAATTGGACCTCTTGAGATTTGCGTGCTTTTTGCATAGTTGTTTCAACAGGTTTATTGCAATTTATTACCTGATAATGTTGCAATTGTTTAATTGTTTAAGGGTAAATTAATCAATCGGGAGAATAAAAACGTATATATATAAATATATGTTGACGTGCGCATTTTGTGCATGAATAAGGTACACGGCGAATGGTCAATATACTACATTTGGAAACAATACCGCAGGGCGACATGTATATGAATAGAAGAACCCTTTTGTTACAACAAATTTTATTCTACTCCACAATTTTTAACGGAGATTAGTAGCGCTGACGTCAGCAGAAACAATAGAGTAAGGTGGGGGCTGCAGGCTTGCAAAAATGGGTGGTGCTGCAGCTTTTAAACTTGGTGGGTCAAGAGTAATGCATCTTATGGATAACTAAATGAGGATATCAAGAAGTGGTTAGTAGTCGTAAGTATTGGGTAACTAATTTCGTGGTCAAGTTTATTTGGATCAGTTTTATGTAGTGAGTTTTGAAACTAAGTGCGATATTTTGTTTATCTGTTTGGTGAGAGCAAGTTTCTAATATATTTCTTTATTATATAGATATATAGAAGAAATCAGAAAGAAGCGTAGCAAGTCATCCACTCAACTTTTGCGTGAAAAGTGGAGTTAAGATGATAATAAAAAATAAAAACAGATGATGTCAAATGATGAAGAATAGACTAACTGCATCAGTTTATCTGCACTTCAAGACAACTAATATTTTGACTCAAGGTGGCCAGTTTCGCAGAGGCTTTGTGCACCAATGTCAGTCTCCAGTGCTTTAGAGCGTGCATCCATCAGCTGCATTTTGACGTAAGTGCTTTTGCAAATTATTTGCTAAAATGTCAGGCTCATGGGACCGCTTTACCCTAATGTATACACAAAGAAGGGAACTTTTATCGGTGGCTCGGCAACTTTGAGGTTTTATGTTTCACAATAATAAAAAAAAGTTTCAATCTTGAAAGGCTAACATACAGCGCCAAAAATTGTATAAGCATATCGAATATACAACTTTTAATCTTTGATTTGTTATGTGCGATTTTCAGTGGGGTAAAATAATTAAAATAAAGATTCAACAAAATCTTTGGAGTTGATTCCAGTTGGGGCTACTTTCATTTGAATCAACTATCTGATTGATCGATAAAACTGCAAAATTTGTACCTCATGATCGCTTTGGCATATTTACTTTTTTTTTTCAATAGAGGTACTGAAAACAAACCTAATCTAATGATCAATAAACGCTATACATTGCACCGGTTAAATTTCCACATTTTGCAATTGCTCTTTTCCTAATTCTTGTAACAAAACTCTGACATTACCAGCTATAATTTGTTTATCCAGTCATACTAATATCGTTGTCTATGCATGCCGGGATCTTTAAAATGCTTTGCAAGTATGTTTGCTGTCCTAACTCATAGTCAATGTGCTTGACTTTAAGTTTATTATTTTATTCCACTATGATTAAGTTATTTCAACCAGCTTAAGCAACAATGCTTTTTTTTGCAACTCGGGTAAGAAAGGCTTTTGTAGATTTATCTTAGATCTATTATATCCAAAAAATATCACATATTACTTGAAATGTAATACTTTGTTGATTTAAATACCGGCCTTGGTACATTTCAAGTATATTTTTTTTTGGAAACAAAACTTTTGGCTTGAAATCCAAGAAAGGTTACTAGTTCAAAACGCTTTCTTGTCTTTTTGCCATTTTATAGCAAATGATTTCCAGTATCTTTAAAAATGGTGCCTTAACTTTCAAGTGCTGGTGAACTACACCGGAGCTTCTATTATTGGAGGTAAAAAAACATTAACATAGTAACCTTCTGAATGCCGATTTATACGTGGAGAATACTTGTTGAGCTAAAATTTGACAAGTGTTTTAGACGTGCGGTTAACAGTATAAATAAAAGCAGTCTAGAAGGCATCTTAGAACCTTTCCAATAGTAACATTAGTGGAAAGTAGAATTAACTGAAGACTATATATTTCACGAGAAACAAAAAAGGTCCCATCGAACCTTGTATAACTTACTTGTTTCCATGATTGGCCATTTTACTTTATAAACATTAGAATTGTATTTAAAGAGCAACCACTTATGCGGCATTTTATGGTAATCACATTAGTTTCTGCTTATTTAAACTTATAATAGTAAAACTAACTATTAACATGACCAAAAAAATTATCATTTTTTAAATCTCGGATTTAAACGGCTTTCTTGTTCGGGTCGGAAATAATTTAATTCCTCGAAGCTCGCATTTATGTCGCTTTTTACTGGGGAAAGCTGGAGTTAACTTTCTTTTAACAGAAACCGAAGCAGTGATCTTTGGAATGAGGATGCAAGTAGACATATATGTATACATATAGTAGCTAGCTTTGTACTTGAGGATGAGTTCAAAATGATGAGAAAACTTGTTTAAAAAGGGAACAGCAACATCGTTTTCCTAAAAAAAAATGTCAAACTTACTTGATCGAGATAGAATCAGCGTCGAAGCTGAAAAAGTTGATACAGCTAGTTACAATGAAGGTAACAAACTCCACAAAGCCACTGAATCTGACAATAGTGTGAATGATGTTGAAGCAAATGAGACTCTCAAAAAAAATTTCAAGGAGAGTGATGCAGGTGATGGAACTAAAAGGGAAGAACACTATATGCAGGGTGCTAGACTTTATATTTCATTTTTAACGTTGCTCACTAATGTTTTATTAGTTGGAATTGATCAAACTATTACCATGACAATTTTAACTGAAATTTCAGAGAAGTTTCACTCTGAAGATGCCATAACCTGGGTTTCAGCTGCGTTCACCTTGGGTGTTGCTGTCGTAATTCAATTTTGGGCTAGAGTAAGTTTGATAACAGGTCGTAAATGGGCTATGTCTCTCTCAGTTGTGATTTTTGAAATTGGCTCGTTGATATGTGCGCTATCGAATTGTATGAATATGATGATAGGAGGTAGAGTTATACAAGGTATTGGTGCCGGTGGAATACAAGGTCTGGCCAACATCATTATTTCTGAAATTTTTCCTATTAACAAAAGATCTGCTGCTCTTTCTGGTTACGCAGCGGTAATGGGTTTCTCAGCTATCTTAGGCCCACTTGTTGGGGGTGCGTTGGCAAAAGTAACATGGAGATGGTGCTTCTATTTTAACTTACCGATCGGTGGGGCTTCTTTGGCAGCATTTATTTTTGTATACAATCCTCCCATGCCTAAAGGCAACTTTTTGAAAAAGGTCAAAAACATAGACTTTTTCGGCATGCTGTTATTTTCAGGAGGACTTTCAATGTTTTTAGTAGCTATAACATTAGGTGGAAATCAATATCCTTGGAAATCTGTGACAGTTATATGTTGCTTGATATTTGGTGCTGTTACCTTCCTGATTTTTGGCATTTGGAATTTCAAGTTCTCCATGAACCCACTATTCCCCCCTGTGATACTCAAGGAATACAAATTGGCAGCGTGTTTCTGGACATTCTTTTGGAGTATTGGTTCATTTATGGTTTTGATTCAATTTGTTTCAATTTATTATGAAGCTGTAAGACATAAAACTCCTTTGATGACTGGCGTTAATTCTCTGACAGTTGTTATTCCAATGGTTACCGGAAGTATTGGTAGTGGTGTTATCATGTCAAAAATTAGGCTAGTCAAAGAGATGGCTATCATAAGCACCTTATTAGGCACAGTTGGTTGCGGATTGTTTGCCCTGCTAACTGATCACTCGTCTATTGGAGCAAGAATCGGTATTCCAATATTAGCTTCAGTCGGCTTAGGTATGATTTTTTCACCAGTTTTAATTGCAACTCAATTGGCTGCTCCTAAAGTTCCAGGATCTACAATATTAGCTACAAGTTATGTAATTGTTGGAAGAAATATAGGTTCTAGTGTTTGTTCGGCAATTGCACAAACATGCTTTTCTGCGGTGGTCAAAAACAATTTTAAGAAAAATAAATATCTAAAAGGATATGATGCAACAGAATTATTTAACAATCCTGATATTATTTTGTCACTCAATGAAGAAGGTCAGTCAGCTTTTCAAGATGCCTATATGACAGGCATACGTGCATGCTTTTATTTATCTACCGGCCTCTGTGGGCTCTCATTGATATCTAACCTTTTTATGTCTCACCAAAGAGTACCAAAAAAAGAGAATATTGAAAATTGATTTACCAGTTTAGCATGCTAAACTTCTTGTATAATAAAAAAAAAAAAAGAAAACCTAATGATATTGTATTTAAGCGTAAAAGAAATTAGCTCTTCTTTGACTTTCTCTTCCATTGACACGTTATAGCTACATATCTCTAATTGATTATGATTCTAATACAATCACTCAGCATTTGCTTGTTACTGTCTTCCAGCGTCTGTCAGTGTCTCTTTTTAAAATGTGACAAATATAAACCAGCTTTATCCATTTCTTGCCTGTAGGAAAGTCGGCCGAGATTTAGAAGAAATAAAAAAGCCATCGGGTTTTAGTCGAGCCTTTAAATATGGGAGGATAATCCCGTTTAGCTTTTTTGTAATCCTATGTTCAAGTAAAGAGGCAAGTAGTTTAGCCCTAAGCTGGTTTTATAGGTGATACATGACTGTAGATCAAAAGATTCCCCTGTGGTTGGACTGTGACCCAGGTCAAGATGACATTGTCGCCATCACTCTCGCAGCTTTTAATCCTCATATTAATCTATTGGGGATATCAACAACTCATGGTAATTCATCCCTTGAAAACACCACAGCAAACACTTTGAGATACCTTACTGCTATAGGGAGAAATGACATTCCAGTTTACCCAGGCTCAGTCACTCCATTAGACAGAGAGCCGGATTACTGCCCGGAAGTTCATGGAACTACAGGATTAAATGGCTCCGATTTACTTCCAGTAGCATCAACCGCTGCCAGAGATACCAAGGATTTCTTTCCAGCTTTGAAAAAAGCTATTGACAAATATGACGGCACTATTTCAATAGCAGCAATTGGTCCTTTGACAAACATTGCCTTATTTTTCAGACTTCATCCAGAAGCAAGGTTTCAAATTAAATTTTTGACAATTATGGGAGCAGCCTTTACCATATTCAATAGAAAGTCAGCAGCTGAATTCAATATTTCATGTGACCCAACGGCAGCAAAAGAAATATTCAGTGACCCGGTTTTGTCTAAGAAAATAATTTTGGCTCCATTGGATTTGACACAACACGCAAGGGCTACATTTGAAAGAAGAGAGAGACTGTTAAACATGGGCAATTCAACTTCAAAATTTAGAAGGTTAATTTACGAATTGTTGTGCTCAATGAATGAGAGAATGAAACTTCGATTAGGTCCCAATTATCCGGGACCTAGTCTTCATGATCCTGTGGCTATCGCTGCTCTTTTACAGTTTTATAAACTAGATCAATCAATGGAATTCAAATTTAATAAATACAAAATTTTTACGGAAATAGGAGGAGAAAGAGACGGGGCGACTACGAAATCAGAGCCTGTAGAGGAAGGCATTTCTGTGTTGGAATCAATGAACATAGAAAAGTTTTGGGAGTCTGTTTTTGAAGCTTATGAATTAGCAGATAGAAACTCTTCGTTAACTAGTTGACTTGTATAAGAACATCTATATACTAATAATAATTCTTTTAGATCAAAACAAACTCTTTTATTTTTATATGATTATGGATACTTCTTTTTGTTTATTTATTGTGTACGTGATAGTTATAGGACACACATCCATGACTGTTTCCAAAGCACGCACCTGTATACTTTTTTTTTAATAGCCATGAAAAAGCTTTTCGATCGGCTCTTATCGTGGGATCTTCACAGAAACAATGCAGGCCAAGATCACTTGACATTAAACTGTTTTTTTCTGTTTTTTATGCTTCTTCTGCCGAAAATATTCTGTGACTTCTTTTATTCGATGTCATGCAAGTGCCCACTTACTTCTGTTTCGCTCAACAATCTAGCATGTTAGGATTTTGCAGTTCAATGCAGTGCGGTTCAGTATGTAAGTCTATTGAAAGCGGCTTATCTTACACCGCTTTCGCTTTCTCCGCCGAGACAGAGTTTTTCGGCCGTTTTTCATAGCCCTCATATCTTTGTACGGACAAACAGCTTCCCAAAGCGGATGATTTGGAGCCCCAAATGCTGCAATAAGCACAGAGTCACCTTGATTGTTCCTTTATTTTTATCAGAGAATTATACAAAGGAAAAGTTGGTTGGCTGATGCATATTGATAAGAGAAAAGATGAATATATTAGATCCAATATTGGACCATTTTTGGTAGGAGTCACTTTCAACACATTAGGTATATAGGTTCTGATTATTCCTCATTTTCAATTTGGTTTGTATCAAATTTTTTTTCACATATATCATTTTTCTGTATAAATATCATTTCATATTTGGTAGCCATGAGTGTCGAACAAAATGAAGACAATGCTTCAGGCTCGATGGTCGAAAAGATGTCAATCAAATCTAATCAAGTTGAAAAAAACATTGAAGTTGCTGACAGTCTTATAGATGAAGGTAAAATGTTCAGAAAAGTTGATTTACATCTTTTAATTCCAATGATGGTGACGTATGGTTTACAATTCATGGATAAGCTAGCTCTTTCTTCAGGTGCTATTTTTGATATGAAAACCGATCTTGGTTTAGTTGGTACACAATATTCATGGACTTCTTCGATTTTCTACTTTGGTTTCTTTTTAGGTAATATCATTGTTGCTAGACTTGTTAGTGTTGTTCCCATTGGTAAATTTGTTTCTTTTGCTGTGTGTTTCTGGGGTATTACCTTAGCTTGTACAGCAGCTTGTACTTCTTATGCTGGTCTCTTAGTCGCCAGATTTTTTCTTGGTTTCTTGGAAAGTGCAGTATCTCCATCTTTTGTTTTTATTACTTCCATGTGGTGGAAGCGTGATCAACAACCCTTAAGGACTGGTTTTTGGTTTGCTGGTAATGATGTTGGGGCTATTGTAGCTTCCTTTGTTTCCTTTGGTATTGGTCATATTACAAGCATGCACCCTTGGAAACCTCTTTTTATGATTTATGGTTTAGTCACTTTTGCATGGAGTTTTGCTTTGTTCTTTTTACTTCCTGACAGCCCTCAAGATGCTGGTTTTTTAACAGAGGATGAAAAAATCTTTTACAAAGAGCAAATGGTTCAATCGAAAATTGAACATGAATGGAGTTGGACCCAGGCAAAAGAATCACTTTTGGATCTCAATATGTGGTTGCTCTGTTTTGCTACTGTTTTATGTATTTTACCAAACGGAGGAATGACAAGTTATGGTCTTCTTATTTTAGATGCTTTTGGTTTCACATCAATTCAATCGACTTTAGTGAATTTACCGGCTTCTATACTTGCCTGGATTGCGATTGTTTCCACGGGTGCAATTGCATCTCGTTTCAAGAATCAAAGAGTTTGCATGATGTTTGTAGTTACTATTTTCTCCATTATTGGAGGTTGCTTGTGTTACAAGGGTGAAACGAAAGGAGTCAAACTTACTGGATATTACTTTTTAGCTATCCAGCCTGCTGTATTTCCTCAAGTACTAGCTTTAGCTGCTTCCAACTTTAGAGGAACAACAAGAAGAGCGATAATCAATTCATCTTTGTTTGTTCTTTATTGTGCTTCAAACATCGGTGGTCCTCAGCTTTTTTCAGAAGATGATGAATACTCAGGAGCTTTCAGATCGTGGATTATTTGTTTCTGTATTCTGTGTGGATTGTGTTTTGTCATTGCTTCAAAATATATCTACGATAACAAGAAACAAGCTTCCAAAGATCAAACTCTTGATTTTGAAGACGATTCCGCCGAATATAATGATCCTACTTTTAGATACCGTTATTAGACGGAATACGTGCCATTCTTTTGTTTTGTATCTTACAGATATGTTTGTATGTATATTTTCATAAACACTTAATCGCTCTCTGCTTTACTTCCCCTGTACAACTTTAATACAAGATAATTTATTTTCATGTCTAGTTTCATGTCCTTCAACTTTCGCATTGAGCCGTCGTAAATCCGACCCTCGCTTCTTTAGTTTTTGTGGTCGGGAGCAGTCCCGCATGCTTTATTGTTTTCACCCCAAGACTTGTGTGCTACTGGGGAAGTTATGAGGACACAAATACCCAGCTGACTGCTATATTTATACACTCTCAGAACTATATTCTACTTGCTTTCACACCTCAAAATGGCCATCACTTCTACTGTGAATTCAAAAGGTGCGCACGTAAAGCGGAAAAGAATAAGAACGGTTGAAGGTTCTTGTTGGCAATGCAAACAAGGGAGAGTTAAGTGCTCATTGGAAAAACCGACTTGTGGAAGATGCTGCAAGCTGAAATTGACTTGTGATTATAGTAAAGTTAGACTCAAGTGGGCAAAGAATGATACTCTCAGAGATCATGCTCAACATAATCTCCTTCAAAAAAGTAACAATAAAGTCCCTCTTGAGAGGGTTTCTACAATTGAAATGACTCCCAATATTATGGTCCCCAGTACACCTGAAATAAACAGCCCAGCTGCGTCCTTGCAGTCTGCACAAGATAACAGACAAGAAGGTAGCGTTTATGCAAATAGTGATGCTTACAAATCTGATGATGACATAGAGCAAATATCTGATACACTGAGTATAATTGAAGGGGAAATAAACTCTCCAAGTTGGCATCGAAACCAATTTGGATTTGCAAATAGATCAGATCATTTTCTTGATACCTTCAATTTACAACCTACTAACTTGGCATCTTACAATCAGCAATTGACATACTTTAAAAATGTTTTTCTCCCGAAATTTCATGTCTTCGGTAATACATTCAATCTAAACTGGAATGAAGTTGCAGATGATCCTTTAACTAATCAACTGGTGGTTACTTTGTCAATGTTCGATATGTTTCACAACGCATACAATAGTTCGTATATAGATCCAGACGAAATGAACAAAAAAAGGTCCTTAGCAATAAGCTCCTTTTCTAAGTCTCTTCGAAACGAGGAAGCTTCTTCTCTGCAATCCATGTTTAATTCATGTATAATGCTTTGCATATTAGATGGGATGCTGGAGCCACAAATTGATTCAAAAGCCATAACATCGACAAACCATCTATTTGGAGCAAGGGCGATTATGAGGCGTATACTAGAGAGCAATGGTGCCTTTTTGAGTTACGCAACTATCAATAATCCCCTATATTCTCGGATGTTATCTATTTTCAACACGATGGATCTTACTTATAGTTTACTTGCTGTCAAGAAGCCCTTCTTCCCGTATACATATTGGTTGACTTTTGCAGGAATGGATTGCTGGTTTGGGACATTAGAAATTAATGACCCTTTATTACTTGTTCTTTGTAAATTATCAAGAATAGCTGAATTAGGTTTTCAAAAGATTAGCTTTGGGGGAGTTTTAACAATAGATTTATTAGAAGAAGCCAATCACATACACGCAGAATTGATGACTTTTGATCTTCCTAACTATACTGATTGCAATTTATGGATGAGGTATGTGTCAGCTTTCGCACAAGTTGCACTATTATACTACTACAGGGTTTTAAATGATTTATCAATTGACGATTCATTTGTCATAAGAGTTACAAACAATTTCATTGCTAATGTTTCATTGGGGATGACAAATATGTTGGAACATTGTCTGCTTTTTCCACTTCTTGTAATAGGTGCCCACATTAGAGACGATTCACATCAATTATTGATTAAAAACTATATTATAAATAGTTACAATTATCTTAATTTTGCTAACGTTAAATTGTTATTGGAGTGTTTAGAAAAGTCTTGGTCAATGGATCAAAGTGAAGTGCATAGATTATCATGGGCTGATCAATTTGAAAGTATTAGCAGG
Source organism: Wenyingozyma nanaspora (assembly GCA_030557475.1). Lineage (NCBI taxonomy): Eukaryota > Fungi > Ascomycota > Pichiomycetes > Pichiales > Pichiaceae > Wenyingozyma > Wenyingozyma nanaspora. The sequence continues at coordinate 879,620 of JAKTPF010000003.1, read as the reverse complement.
ACTTCTTTTGTTTTTTGAACGCCCATTAATTCTATATGTATTTATATATCGCAATCATTAGTTATTTACTTATACTAGTAGCGCTCCATACTAAATAGTTAAAAGATGAGAAAAGCGAGGTTTGCGATTTGTCAAAAAAAAAAAATATCATCGACAGCTATAGTTGAACATTTGCTTTAACAGGTGGTACGCAACTGAAGCTTTACATATCGAATAATAACTCAAAAAGAAGAATAAAAAAAGCTGATAATTTGTTTCTATTAAGATGGCTTCATCAGTTCCAGGGCCAGTTTCGTTACCAGCTTCGGCATATGATCTCTCTACCTATTGGGGAAGAGTCAAGCATTGTGCTGGTATTTCAGATCCTTCGATGTTATTAAACACAGCAAAAGACGTAGAAGAATCCAAACGTTTGATATGGGATTACAAAAACGGTGTTACTAAGGAAATGTCTCCTCAGCTATGGCGTGCAAAGAGAATTCTTGACTCAACTGTCCATCCAGATACTGGTGAAACGGTTCTCTTGCCTTTTAGAATGTCATCTTGTGTATTGAGTAATTTAGTTGTCACTGCAGGTATGCTTACACCAGGTTTAGGCAATGCTGGTACATTGTTTTGGCAAATTGCTAATCAATCTTTAAATGTTGCAATCAATACTGCAAATGCTAATAAGTCTCATCCTTTAAGCACTAAACAACTCATAACTAATTACTCCTTAGCTGTTACAGCTTCATGTGGTGTGGCTTTAGGCTTAAACTCAATAGTTCCAAGGCTTAAAAATATAAGCCCAAACACAAAATTGATTCTTGGTAGACTTGTCCCTTTTGCAGCCGTTGTTTCTGCTGGTATTGTAAATGTGTTTTTAATGAGAGGTGAAGAAATTAGAAAAGGTATATCAGTATTCGATAAAGAAGGAAATGAAGTCGGTACTTCAAAAAAAGCAGCAGTATACGCTGTTGGTGAAACAGCTGCTTCTAGAGTTATAAATGCCACTCCAATTATGGTCATCCCCCCTCTCATCTTGGTTAAATTACAAAAAGGATTGCTCAAGAATAAGAGCGTTGGTATTCAAACGTTAGCTAATATTGGTTTAATTTTCACTACATCCCTTGTAGTATTACCTTTTGCGCTTGCAGTTTTCCCTCAAAGAAGGGAGCTATCTGTAGATCGTCTTGAAACAAAGTTCCATGATTTGACAGACAAAGCTGGTAATAAAATCAAATCATTAGAATTTAATAGAGGTATTTAAATAAACTTGTTGTATACTTTAAGAATTGAAATTTATGTATATACTATACTGATATATGCAAATAATTGAATGATGACTATTATACTAACATGAAAGAGTATTAAAAAGGTAATTTTGAAGGAAGCGAAATCAAAAGAAACATAACTAGCAACGTTTTGGATCTATAAAACAAAAGCATTCGATATTCTCACCAAAACTTCCATCCAGAAACAGCGGAAATACCCACTGAAGCTTCAATTTGGTCCCTATTTGTAAGACTTTTGAAACCATCAACAGTGTATACATCAGAAACAGTTTGAGGAAAAAGTAAACCGACACCCTTTCCCCCAAGGGCGGTTTGAAAGGTCTCAAACCCTTCATTTTGTAAAGTCGAACATAACTTGGACAATTTAGCATCATGGTCATCAATATCACTATCTATGAGAGTAATAGCACATCCACCACCCCCTGCACCTGTCAATTTTGTTTGTCCAATATTTATTTCGTCTGCGTGTATTTTTATTCTTTCTAAGTTTGGATGAGAAACACCAAGTGATACCAATAATCCATGATTAATTCTGACCAATTCAAAGAGACGCTGCTTGGATTCAGAATCAAAAAATGGTCTCAGCATAATATTGTATGCTTCACGTGCAATACTTTCCATAGCGTCCAATATTAAATTAGAGATTTGAGGATGGTCAGTAACTAAAGTGGAGACGTTGCCTACTAAAACTGCCGTTCTTCTTGGTGTCTTCGTGTTTGTCAAAAGCAGCTCTATAGGAGGAAAATTTCTCATTGAGGTACGAACACTGGGTATAGATGATGCTTTCCTCTGATACATAACAGCACCACCATGAGTAGCTACCGCATTGTCAATACCTGAAGGATTTCCATGAATACATTTTTCTCCCATGAAAGACCAAGAATCAATAAACGCACAGTCCTCGGAATCCTTTGTGGTTCTTTGGTCAATTGAAAGAGTTGGCAATTGAACATGACCACCAATATAACTAATAGCAGATGTTAAACATACCGAGATAGACGCAGATGATCCTAATCCTGCACCTATTGGCAGGGAAGATCTAACCGTGAAGGTTAAACCGCCGGGAGAAGATTCGTCACATAGACTACAAAACAAATACAAAAAAGTATATGCCGAAGAGTAATGCAATGGTGAATCTATTGATGCCAGCAAAGGAGAAATCCCATCCACGAGTTCCGGATTGAGATCTTGGGAAGGAGATGGTCTTTCGTTACCGGTGTTGGTCTTGAGATAAAATGGAATATTTTTCTTTTCCCACCTATAAGAAAATTGAATGTCAGGAAATTCCAATGAAATATAACTTTGATCATTGGCATCTTGAGCAACAAGAAGATATGTTCTTAGTGATAGTGCAGCAGCAATAGAAGGCTGTTTTTAAATAACCTAGTTAGTATTTATGTTAGATTTCAAATATTCACAAATTTTTCCGTTCAAACCAATGTACGTACTTTATTATAAACGGCTGAGTGTTCGCCAAAGATGATTACTTTTCCCGGAGCGGATGTAAGAAAAGGGAACGTGACTGTCATAACTGATAGTGAATAGTCTCTAACAGTTGCTCTTCCATTTCAAGACCTCTGGCATGCCATGTTATTATTATCTCTTCAACACTTCGCCGATTTTACATTTTAAACGATAATAATTTGAGTCGATAGTCGCAAAATTTATTTTCATGCACTTCAAAATTTTTTTTATCATTTTTAAATTTTTTACGAATTTCTTTAAAACTGTATGTACTAGTAGAAAAGAGCATTTATTTTTCCTTGATACAGCATACTACCTTATACAGACACAATAATGTCAGACAACAAAGATCAAGTGAAAGTAAAGTTTTTCACTAGAGAGGAAGAGCAAGATTTGCAGTGTTCTTCTAACCCTGTGTTTGTGCCGGTGAATATAAAACGTCTTGGATTATCTCAGATTGTCAATCATCTTATAGAGTCAGAAACTGCTATCCCATTTGATTTTTTGATTGATGGAACTATACTGAGAACTTCGTCCATTGAGGATTATTTGGTAGCAAATGGTCTCTCAAGTGAAGTGTCACTCAATGTAGAGTATAAAAGATCAGTTTTACCTCCTAGCTTCTTAGCATCTTTCAACAACGAAGATTGGATCTCTTCTATAGATACATTACCAACAATGACCACTCCAGGTCCTGATGGTGCTATAGTCAATAAACCAAAAATAATCACAGGTGCATATGATGGTGTTGTAAGAATTTACAACATGAGTGGTAAAGTAGAAACGCAACTTGTCGGACACAGTGCAGCTATAAAGGCCGTCAAATTTATAAGCCCAACAAGATTTATCAGTGCAGGTAATGACAGAACAGTTAGGCTGTGGAAGGCAGGTACGATAGCAGAGGCTGATGATGATATGGATGCATCTCAAGACGGAAAAACTGTTGCTATTCTAGAAGGCCATAAATTGCCAGTTTCGTCACTAGATGTGGATGTTGCTTCTAACAGAATACTCTCTGCCGGTTATGATAATACTATTGGCCTGTGGTCAACAAATACAAAGGAAATGCAGTCGATTAAAATAGCGGATCCATCGCAATTGTCAAACATATCCTCAGCATCAAGAAAGAGAGCAAAGCTAGCTGTTAAAGATTCAACTATAAAAAGAAAGTCACCTTTATCTTTCCTAGAAAGTCACACAGCCCCTGTAGAGGACGTTATGTTCGATAAAAGGGATAATACTGTGTGTTATTCAGTATCTCAAGATCACACTATAAGGACTTGGGATTTAGTCACTTCAAGATGCGTGGACACCAGAACCACTTCGTACTCTTTGTTGTCTATCGAATCTTTATCGAAGATCAATTTAATCGCATGCGGTTCTTCTGCAAGACATATAAATTTACACGATCCAAGAGTAGGCAAGAGTGACTCAGTAAGTCAATCACAGTTGGTTGGTCATACAAATTTTGTAGTTTCTTTAGCTACCTCCGATACCAATGACTACATGTTGTTTTCTGGCTCTCATGATGGTACTGCTAAAGTTTGGGATGTTAGGGCTAACAAAGCGCTTTATACTATAACCAGAAAGTCATTTGACAAGAATGTTCTAAGTCCCAACCAGAAAGCTAAAGTTTTTGCTGTTGCATGGGAAAAGGAGATTGGTATTTTATCTGGTGGTGACGACAAGAAGTTACAAATTGATAAAGGAACAGATACCAGTTAACCAAAACCAATATAACATCTTTCATCTATAGTAATACATTTTTTCATTCACAAAAAAAGCTATCACCCACGTGGAGTTTTGTCTTTTGTGCTTCAATAATTTGATAGTATATAGTAAATATACATAGGTACATAAGACGAATAGAGCCAAACGAAAAACAAATTGTGAAATTATTCTGCCTCACAGGTAAACATGGTGACGCCATAATACCCCTGCCATAATCCTTTCAAATCAGTAAGGTATCCCATTAATTTAGGGTCCTTTAACTCATCTAGTACTTTCCAACCTAAAGCACTTCTTAACAGTTTCAATTCTTCGTAGGATAGCTCTAATTTAGCCGCAGTACCGTATTTCAAAGGTCCACAGTTGACCCAAAGCTTCTTACCTTTGAACTGAGAAGCCATTTTATTGATGGAGTCCATGTAGTCCATCAAGTTTTCAGCTGTGTCGATGAAGAAACATGTAACAATGACAATATTATCAGGTAACTCTTGATTCTTGGATTTGAAGTGTTGGCCAAGATCAAAGTTAGTAAAGTCTTTTCTTTTAATCTCCAGGTTATTTGGTTTTAACATCTTTTGACTTACTAAAACATGCCGAAACTGGTCTTCTGTGTCATTGTGGTTTGAGTTGTTATGAATATATGGGTAAATTTTATAAGTTTTGACTCCTTGAGATAATTCTTGAGGTGATAATTTTGAATAAATGAATTCATTCAAAAGAATCATAAGCCATGAATATTCCACTGATATAACTGAATTATAGTCACCATGGGAAGCTAAATGATGTGACAAGTAACCTAATCCAGAACCTGGAATAATCAAGGCTGTCCCAGCTTTGTCTTGTATATGAGCATCAATATTTTTCGTTATATAAGTCAATAAAGGTTCAATTTCGTCTGTATTGGTAGACCAGTCTCTGGCAAAATGGCATAAACTTTCTATAACTCTATAATGATCATTGTACCTAGTGCCTCTAGCCTTCTCTGTGGCGTTCCTTAGCTCCAAGGAAGTCACCTTATGTCTTTGAATTGCAAGCTGGTGTATGTCTTTCAATAATTTGTAATTTTCAGTGATACATTTGTCAATCTTGTTCAATTTCTTCGGGTAATTGGTAGCCTTTGTGACAATATCCTGCTGCCTCCAAGTCATAGTTTTGTATAGTTGACGTTTCTTATCTGTGATTGCTTTTGATCTATCAAGATAATGTTTGAGATCGTTTAAAGCTGTCAACAAGTCCATTCGATCCTTAGCAATAGTTTTCCCAATGGGAATAGACGAATTTGAACCAATAACAAAGCTTTCTGTTAGCCTGTTTCGCAGCCTAGCAAACATGCTTGTCTGACTGATTGTGGATACCGTTAAGAGAGTGCAAATAAGTGTGGCTATTCTAGGGTTGAAAAATAAAAGAGTGATGAAATAATGAATTATAAAAATCAAGCTCAAACGAGTGATAAGATGTTTGCACTCTTCAATATCTTCTCCCTTGAGTTGCATCTCCTCCTGCAGTCTTGCAATGCACCCTACGTATTCTTTAATCTATAGTACGGCCAACAAATCTATCATTAGAAAGACTTGCTTAAGATGCTGCTGCAACTCCACAATACCAACATTTTCAGAAGAACCCGAGTTCTGCGTCTGCATATATCTCCTCACCCGGCCATCTCGCTTCATACTAACGAAAAAAACAAAAATCCGAAAATAATAGTAATCTTTCGGTAACAAAACTACTTTCATTTGACACCATAAAGCTGTAATATCAGACGCGTACCCCAAAGTATGGATTACACACTATGTCAAGGGTTGTAGGATTGGGCTGTGATATACATCAACTGTCAAGAGTAAAAGAGATTCTAACAAGAAATGGCTTGCAGAGTCACAAAGTAACAAGGCTCTCTGCCAGAATCCTACATCCTGACCATGAGTATCCAGATTTCATGAAGTATAGAGAGGCGGATGAGTTAGCAAAGTGTAGTAAATTGCTGTCAAATAGCTGGTGCTGCAAAGAAGCTCTTTACAAGTCCTTGGATCCTTTGGATCAAACAAGCTTTTCTTTCAATCAATGGTACAAGACAATCGACAGTGATAATAAGCCCGTCATCAAAAATGATGATTATGCTCGAGTGCGTACGAATGAAACCTTTTTATTAAGCTTGAGCCATGATGGCGACTACGTAATGGCAACGGTATTGCGCCAATTGATTGCAATGAATAAATAGATTTATCAAAAATGATAAAATGTTCGAGATTGATTAAAGATAAAATACGTATGTATATCATATCATGAGTTTATGTATAGAAAAATTATGAAATAAAACAGAATTTGAAAGACAATAGCAATAAGTGTAATCTATTCCCATTCAACAGTGGCAGGTGGTTTAGAAGTGATGTCGTATGTAACTCTAGCAACACCATCAACTTCGTTTACAATTCTTGAAGCAACTCTCTTCAAGAAAGCGGCTTCAAAAACAAACCAATCAGCGGTCATAAAATCAACTGTTTCTATAGCTCTTAAGGCAATAACTTGCTCGTAAGTTCTTTGATCACCCATAACACCAACAGATTTGACAGGCAATAAAGCAGCAAAGGCTTGAGAAATTTGATTATACAAACCTGCTTTCTTTATTTCTTCTATAAAGATGTAATCTGCCTCTCTAGCAATTTTAACTTGAGCTGGCGTAACCTCTCCCAAAACTCTGATGGCAATTCCTGGACCTGGGAACGGATGTCTTTGAACTAATTCTTCTGGGATACCTAACAATTGACCTAAATGTCTAACTTCATCTTTGAACAATTCTCTTAATGGCTCAATTAACTTTAATTTCATGTTTTCAGTCAAACCACCAACATTGTGATGTGTTTTAATAGTTTGAGATGGTCCTTTGAACGACACTGATTCAATAACATCTGGATATAACGTACCTTGGAGTAAAAATTCGATTTCCGAACCATCCTTTGGTTTGATATTTTGAGCAACTTCTTCAAAAACATGAATGAAAGTATTACCAATGATTTTTCTCTTCTTCTCTGGATCAGTGACACCAGCTAAATTGCCTAAAAACTTATCTCCTGCATCAACAACTGTTAAATTAATACCAAGCCCTTCATCTAATGTCTTTTTAACAGTAACTGTTTCATTCTTTCTCATGACACCGTTATCAACATAAATGGCATGAAATCTATCACCAATTGCTTCTGTCATCAACTTAGCAGCAACTGTTGAATCAACACCACCAGAAACTGCTCCAATGACTTCGGCGGTTGGGCCAACTAAAGCTCTGATTCTCTTGATTTCAGTGTCAATAAAATTTTCCATGGTCCAGTTTTGATTGGCCTGACAAATCTTAACAGCAAAGTTTTTCAACAAAGTTTTACCTTGTTTAGTATGAGTAACTTCCGGGTGAAATTGAATACCATATATTTCCTTTTCAATATGGGATACACCAGCAAATGGTGAGTTGTCGGAGGTTGCAACGGTTTTGAAACCAGTAGGTAATGTTGAAAGCTTATCATGATGTGACATCCAAACTTGAGAATTATCAACGCCATCAAATAAAGGGCAGCCAGAGTCAACAACATGCAAAGTAGATGGCCCGTATTCCCTTTTATCACCTCTGCCCACACCTTTACCGTTGATCCAAGCTAATTCTTGCATACCGTAACATATTCCTAGGATTGGAACATTCAAGTCAAATACGGCAGGATCAACATGAGGAGCACCTTCTTCATAGACAGAAAAAGGACCTCCTGACAATATAACACCAACAGGTTTGAATGGTAATTCTGCAATTTTTTGAGTACAAGGTAACATTTCAGCGTAAACGTTAAATTCTCTTAAACGACGAATAATCAAGTGTGAGTATTGAGATCCGAAATCCAACACTAAAATAGTGTTGAAGACCTCTGAGACAGGTTCAATAGCTTCTGACATGGTGTTTTAACTAAGGTGCACAATATCAACTCCAGAGAAGTTACCAAACAATTTGAGTAGAGTTGGGGTGATGCCTGATGAGTCTGATATAATTTTGATAAAACAGCCAAATCCTTAAAAAAAAAAAATAAAAAAAAAATTTACAAAAAGAAATTGGCGACAGAGTCAATCTTGGGGTCGGCGACGCTGCCATTTTAAAGTATGGGCAAATTAGATTACAAACTTGGGGAATAAGATAGTAGGTTAAAAATGCAGATATATACCACTGTACTATCAGTATACCTGCTTCCTTTGCATCTGTGACCAGTGCTGGCTAGCTTGCTGTTTTCATGAAGAAAAATATTTGTCCACAAAATAATGCGGCACCCAACGCATAGAGACCAGAATGACATTAGGCACCTTAGTAACAGATAGTAACAGCAGGGGATAATAGTCGCGCCGGCACAATACTTGTCTTGTACTGAAAATTCATGTAAAGCTCATCTAACACCAGTGATTTGGACGCTTTTATTACTTTGATAGGTTGATAATTCACAGCAATCAAAAGACTAGTCGCCTTGGGACTCAACTGAATTAACTATATGAGCTTCTTCCACTGAATGGCAAGTTCAAGTTATTTGATCGCTTAACGGGGTGCTTCATTCTGGAATCAAGTCACTATAATAATAATGGCAGTCCGTTTGCGCTATCAGCGACACATTAATCTTATCATCCGAGAAAGTGATGTTGGCATCCGCAACTGGATTTTCCTAGAAAGGATAACGTTGCACAGGTACAATGAAATCTTTTGTCATGCTATTTGAAAAATCGTAAAGTTTACGATGGATGTTTTTTTTTTCACCTCTATAAAAGCTCTGAACCCAGAATAAATGTGTCAACAGTGGGATAAGACAAAAAAGTTTGTAGAATAAAGAATGCGTTACTTGTTGGCGGTTGATATAGAATCATACATCACAGGGTTTTCTCTGCATCACGGAAACGGCCTTTTGTTTGCAAACGTAGCAACAGCAATATTGTCGCAAGATCTCTGGGCGTGCGAGCGGCTGGAAAGAAACAAAACAAAAAAAAACGGTAGCCGAGTATGCACACAAAAAAGAAGGCAAAGCACTCAAGAAAAAGAAAGGTGCTGCCCCATGCATCATGACTCTGCTGACATGCTGTAATTCGTATTACAGATGGAATGAAATTTGCAATTTCATATAGGCACTTAACAGCTTAAATTTTTTATTTATTTGCTGCCCAAAACGAAGCTAGCTTGCTATTAACATATGAATTTGCCTGCTATATTGCTATGTCTATGTTTATATATGTATAAAATGTAGTGTAATCTATGTGAAATGATAATGTCAATAAATACCAGCAGGAAATAGTCGATGTAAATCTAACGCCATGTAAAAAAAAGTAAAAAAAAAAAAGCTAAACAAAAAAACATTCTATCTATGATTCAATACAGTGGTAATAATAAATTATAGCATGGTCGGATGCAATAATAGTAATAATAATACACGAAAAAACTTTTGTAAAAGATCTCGTTCATAAGCTCTAGATCTTAATTCATGGGCGTTGGAAAAAAAACACTCTTTTTTATACCCATGTAGATAAATTCAACCAATTTTGAATTACATTTGTGTAACTTTAAATCTAGTTCTCTGGTGGGCTTGGGTTGATAGTTTTCAAAATCTCTGCAACAGAGTGGGATGCTAAATTGATCTTACAACGAACACCAGCTTTGTTAGTGTTTAAGTGAGATTTCAACTGGTCCTTCCTGTAAAATCTTTTCCCACAACCCCAATAAGATCCGTCATCATTTAAACCACCACATATAAATGGTTTAGAAATCTTTGAATGTTGCTCTTTAGAATGCCTTGATAAATCAGAAGCTCTACTAAACTTCACAGAACATTTGTCACATTTAAATAATTTTTCCCTTTCATGCACAGACAATTTATGTGATACTAAATTGTGTTTTCTTGTATATGATTTTGAGCATTTATCACATTGAAATCTATTTGGCATAAGTAAATCACCATCAAATGAGCTATCATTATTGCTAGTAGCTATGGATAAAGATGAATGAGATCTTTCGCCATATGGAGGATATATTGGAGATATGGATCTGTTATCAGAAGGAGAATCTGGTCTGGATAACGTGACAAAACCGTATGGAATGGCTCCAAGCACCGGAGGCTGGGGATGATGTATCATATTCGGATGTTGATTGGGAGGTAAATGAGGTTGAAGATGAGGGTGTTGATTAGGAAATGACACATGCTGTGGAGGATGTGGAGGATGCTGCATATACAATTGATTGGAAGGATGCATTCCTTGAGGTGGTATATTCTGATTTATTGCTTGATGGAATTGCTGCGTTTGTGTTTGCGGATGTGGTGGGGACGGATGGTGATATACAACTGGTGATACATGGTTTGGTCCATAGTATTGAAGTGGTATGGTTGGCGATGAAGGATGCGGTGGCTGTTGTGCTTGTTCTATCTGATGTTGTTGCGGATGCTGTTGCTGTGAAGTTTGATATTGATTTGCGCTGAGAGATTGTTGAGGTTGTTGAAGTTGATTCTTGTCGGGAGATGGTGGAGATGAATAATAGCGTACTTGCTGTTGCTGTTGCTGATCCTGTTGCTGCTGATTTTGTCGCTGTTGCTGTGAATGAGTTAAGTCATCTTCCTGTTGAAAAGTGTTTGCGAAAAGTTTATTGAAACTAGGTAACTTTACGCTTGCTTTGGACTCATTTTCGGTCCCATCAATGCTACTATCTTCATGTTTCTCTATTTTGGTTGACGTTGATTTTATAGGTAAAGTATTTTTGACCATGTTTGTGCTTAATTTGAAATGTACAGGGGTTGATATCAATAAATTCATTAATGACTTCAACGAGAATATCTATAACAAAGGAGAATATCAAAAGAGGCTTAGTTGAAAAGGTAAATCATAAAGGTGAGCTCTAAAGTTAACTGGATATAAAAAACGAACGTTCAAGGTAAATTAATAGGCACTCAGAAGATGATGTATATTTATGAAGCAAGAGTGAATTTTAAATAGGTAGACAAAGAAAAAATGAAACTAAGCGAGAAATTATTGTATTATTTGAAATAGAAAAATGACTTCAGAGAAGACATGAATATCGAGGATATACATATGTATATATATAACTATTCGATTGTAGCTGCATGTAATATGTATGTTTTAAAATATAGCTGTATTTATAGATCGATTAATAACTGTACAAAAGGCCAGCCAAGCACATGAAATAACATTACTTTGATTATGGGACATAATAGTGACATAGCTGGGAGAGAGCGAAAAAAAGAAATTTTTGAACGATGTGTGTTGTTTTTGCTTTCTCTTGCATGACTGATGCAGCGGGCGCTGCGAGTGAAACTTGCAAAGGCGGTTGGGATCTGGGTGGGGCGGGGCATGGGCAATGAAACTGGCTTGCGCTGATACAAGATGGCAGTACTCTGAACGTTGGCAGAGCCCAACATACGTAGTTAATATACCTTTCGTGTCAAACCCTCTCCCTACTATTAGCACTGTGAGTTTCTTGTATACCTATAAAACAACCAATTTTTTTTTGTAGTAGCAGGCAAAAAATCACAAACATTTAGCACATGACAAAAATTCTTACGTAACACAAACAGTAGTCTGTTGACGAAAAAAAAGGACGTACAAAAGAAAGCTTGCATATTGCCGAAAGATGTAAAACCTTGAAATAGTAAAGACACTAGCTTATGTGGTATGCCGAGTAGATGGTGTAATTTCATATGCACATAGTTAAGCAGAGGTGTATGTCATTTTTTGTAATCTTGTTGAAACAAGTAACTACAACCTCCTCGTACTGTATGATACAAAGCAAGCTGTGCACTCACTCATATGAAGAGGATCTTCTTTTGGCAGAAACAGGCTGTACCAAGCACTTAAGAGCAAGACAAGGAAAGGATACTTAATAATTACAACAGGTTGCACAAATAAGCAAGCCTCTAGAAAATGTGGTGGTGCAGCCAGTGAGAGAATAATGCATGAAGGAGATGCAAGGAAGCAGCTAAAAAAATTGCTAATTGGTTTTGTGATTTATGAGTGTGAGTTCTTTAAACGCGGTCACTCACGGAATTAAAATATTGACTATTCCGTTTGAGGACTAACGGTGGTTATTGTGGTGTTAAATCGTATGATTCCAGACTTTAAAGAGTTGAAGGGTTAATACAGTACTATTATTCACTCTCTCAGTATTTTACGACGAATATTAAGTGGCACATGCGCTTTGGCTTAGCTTATTTTGCAGTAAGCAGAGAGTAAGCGAGTTGTCAAGGCCGTTTTCTGTAAATGTAGCAAGAGTTATTACAACCATTTTTATTTTCTATGCTGCAACGTATAAAATACATATAATTCATATCAAGTCAAATATATATCAGGAAATCTACAATAACTGAGATCTTCCTATGTACATATGTATATATATATATATATATATATATATATGCATTTGTCTTTCAAGCAGCAGTGAGGAAACTAAAGCAATATTATGCCTGAGCCGCTTGGTGACTTTGACGAGGCTCAATGTTTTTTTTTTACCTTTCAAATTGTTCGAGACCTTAAATTAATTCTTTTCTTCAACTACCATATAAACAGATGAGATGGAATCTCCTTCATATGGATGAATCTTAGCGTCTTCAACGACTTCATACATGGTTTTCTTCAAATTGGATAAAGCTTCTTTACTTGTTTGGTAACTAAATGCAAATCTATAACCGAAAGCTTTAATATTGTATTTTTCACCAATAGTTTTAACCAATACTGGATCTATTTTATTTTTAGTTGAGTCTAGAAACACAAAGTTTGTATCTGTTGGAGATTCTAATTCTAATTTCAAATCATCAACACAATAATTACTAAATTCCAATGCTAAGTCATTTGCTTGATTTAATTTACTAAAGTTTTCATCAATTGCAATTGATGCCATTCTAGCAATAAAGCCGGATTGTCTTATGCCACCACCGTTTTGTTTTTTAAAATGATTTGCAATTTTGATGAAATTCTTGGTGCCGACCAGTACTGAACCAATTGGAGCACCTAAAGATTTGGAAAGACATAAAGAAATGGAGTCGAAGTATTTACCATATTCTTTCAAAGAGATTCCTGTTTTAGCTGAAGCATTCCATATCCTGGCACCATCTAGATGTAATATCAAGTTCTTGGATTTACACCATTGACTGATCTTTGCAATTTCATCAATTGGCATTAAAGTACCATGTAATGTGTTTTCAAGTGATATAATTCTTGTTGGAGCACAATGAATATTACCATCATCTTTAATATAATTTTTAACAATGTCTTCTAATGTCAAATATAAACCATTTTGAGGATAAACAGTTTTAACCATTGCTTGGGACAACGTTGCCAAACCACCAGCTTCACTTGTAAAAATATGAGATCTATAGTCACATAGTACTGAATGAGGAGGTTGTTTTAAATGGGCTCTTAATGCAATTTGATTAGATAGAGTACCCGATACACAGAAAAGTCCTGCTTCATGACCAGTCAAGCTGCAAACTTTTTTTTCTAATTCTAAAGTATCAGCGTCCTCATTATAAACAGAGTCTCCTAATGATGCTAATGATATTGAGTTTATCATAGCTTGAGTTGGGGTAGTGAAAGTATCACTTCTAAACTCATTGTGATTTTCAGGTAGAGCTGACATTCTTTCGCTTGTTGATGATTGTGTATATAGATGAATATTCCGTTTAAATGCACTAATGGATCATGTAGATCATGTATATTAATATATCAATATATTAATATTATATGGATAACGTTACCTTAATATTAGCATGGTAGTGGTCAAGCAATAAGCCATAAATAATAAATGATATTACTTACTATATGTAGCTTTTGTTCTCGCTATATAGATATTTTTTTCCATGGTTTGTGGCTTTTTAGGATAAGAAGTTCCGACGTCTTAGTTAGGCATTTTTCCTATTTTTCCAAATTTTTTTTTCTATATTACGGAAAACCAGATACGATTAGTTTAAAGTTATTTTTTTATTCGATAAACTTATACGGTAAACGATAATAATCATTACAAAATCTAGCAAGTCATATATATGTATTTATATTTAAGATGATTTCTTTGATGCAACTTATATGTAGATTATTAGATAATACTTGTATATTGATGCGCCAATTAACGAGGAAAATAAGTACAGTTTTCTCTTGAAAATCCCCAATTGCTTATCCAATCACATATTCTTCTTGTTGGATAAGAAAGCAACTGAATAACTAGGTAATCAAGTAATCAAGTAAATAATCAAGTAAGTAGCTAGCCAAGTATTTAATTAACTAGGTAAGCCTATCTTCTATCGACCTTTATCGACTCTTATTAATTTTTATCGACCTAAATCGACCCCGCTCAGTCGCTCTTTCGCTCTATCGCCGCGACACGTCAACTTTGTCTCTTTCGCGTCAGCGTGCACTTATTGCCTGTTTGGGTCATATTGCAATTATCTACACCACGTCTACGTCTGGAGAGTACGGCCTGCACATACTTCAGAGCTTGCTTCGACGACATGCTGTCAACCGTTTCACAACACACGCCACGTATCGCTCGGCAAAGGATGTGTAGCTGACTAGTAATAGCAGGTGCCCGCCTTGTTAAAGAGCACACGGCGCTCTTGGAGTGCTGCCACAGTCACACCCACACTCGTTATTAACACACCATCCATCTGCCTAATTCGACGCGACGTTCTCTTTTTCTCTATTAATAACCTCTTTCTTTTGTTTTACCCGAAAATCTTTTCGCCTGTTTTGCAACCACTGTGGTACGCTAAATATGACTGTAAAATGCATAGTTTTGAGGGGAATACAATTGCCCATCAATAAATCCGGTGGTTATCTTTCACGAAATGTAAAAAAGTAACTTGAATTACCCCATATACTCTTCTAAATAGCACCACTTCTCCAGCCTCCGCTTCTCAAATTTACAAACCACAAAAAAAACCCGATTTCCTCGCAATTCGCAAAAGAAAAATACCTAAGCTGCTCGTGGTTTCACCCGTCTGGTTGCACTTTATCGGCCATTCTATGGTGCTCTTTATCATCCATCTGACTTCAATTATAGTTTTAATCACTCCATATTCAGTTTCCACCATCATAGAGGTACCTCATTCACTACTTCCCTCATTTGCTGATCTACGTAGTTAATTCAAGAACAAACAAGGGCACACTTTACCTTTATCATCCACACTTGAAGACACAAAAAAATCTCATCCTTATCCTCCTCTTCATCACCATCACCCATCAGATATCTTTTTTGACCTTATATTGTACAGCATTTTGTCACTTTTAGTAGCTTTTTTTCAAGCTTGGTCATTCTAGTTGTATAATTATACCACTTGTACGCTTATAGAGTCTCAAAAGTTCAAAATACTGAGAAGTTTATCACTCACACATTTTCAAGTACACATATATCTATATACAAAAAAGAACACATCAGAAAAGAAGAACGAGTGCTAAAATAAATTTTTTGTCAAACCCTTCTCTTGTAGATTCTGAAATTATTATTTTTTTTAACTGATTTTTTGGTTTCTTCTTATTTGTCATCGAATCATGATGTCCTCATCTCCTCCACACATATCTATCAAATCAAAATTTCAATCATCTTCAAACTCAGCAAACAATATTTCAAATGCTGGCGATTCTTCTTCAAATATACCCTCGTCACCTATATTCCCCTCAGGCGAGTCTCTATCATTGAACTTCACTAACATGAACGCTAACAGCAACACTGATCATATACACGAAAATACAAGTGCAAACCCAAATGGCAATATGAATGACTTCAATTATAACAATACTAGTAATCCTAATATCTCTTTGAATTCAAATAATTCAAATATCTTAGATTACGATTTCTACGAAAGTGCTAAACAACTAGATGAAATACGGTCGGATGATATTCAATTTCCAAGCTCACAAAACGATTCACATACAAATAGTCATTCCAACTCTAATAATGCTATTAGCTCAACTACAAATACAACTGCTGATAACAACAACGATAACGATGATGATGTTATAGGTCAGTCGAATATCAATAACAAAAGTGGTAATCATAATAATAATAATAATAATAATACTAATAGCAGTTCTGCAAATGCTCACGAGGTTGACTACTTCAACAATGATATTGTTCCAGTTTCGAATAATGCTCATACAAAGTTTGAGCTTCAATTTCCGCCAACAATGACATCTTCATCGGCTAATACTTTCAATCAGATTCCTGAATCGTTTTCAACCTCGACCATCTCTTCAATTGACTCCTCAATTTTACGCCACAATTCAAATAATCATGACGAGTTACCATCATCAGTATCAACCAATTCCATTCACGAGCAGCTCAACCCTAATCAAAATGTTTTATCTACACCATTAAGATCATCTACAGCACAAAGAACTTCCAGTACTTTAACTTCAACTCCTAATGATGTTAAGCACCTGCAATCGCCTGCTAGAAAATTGCAATCTACGACTCCGAGAATCACTCCACGTAGGTATACAACTAATTCTTTGGGTCATAGACGATCTAAATCCAAAGCTTTTCTAGACAGCAATGTTAATAAGTCACCAGTTAATATTCAATCCACCCCAAATCATAATACCATGATTTCTCATTCTTCATCTAGTGGAAGTAGTAATGGAAGTGCTACTACTACCAATGGTAACCCATTTTATACGCAACCTTTTTTGACTCCAAGAAATACTCATAAAAAGCAAAAATCAATTTCAACAACCCAAATTCAATCAATGGCCTTAAATCATCTTGATGTCGATTTAAAAATGGGTTTCAATTACAATCAACAAATTGAAGGTGGTGGGTCGCCATTGAATACGCCACTGAGAACACCAGGTGGGATCCCAAGTGCTGCTGGAAGTTTTTTATATAGAAATCGATATGATGAAGATGGTGAAGACGAACAAGATGATGTAAATCACCATGGAGATGAGGGTGATGATGAAGATGATCACGAAGATTCTAGAGACTCGACTAATCGAAAATATAGAAGGCGTCATACAACTGCTGTAGATACCAGCTTTGTAAGCCCTTACATGTTGATGAAAGATGTTGGTGTTAATGGTGCAACTGGCAGTGGTGCTACGCATCATGAGACACCAATCAAGAGGCAATTTGGTGGGAAACTACAAGAGGATGTGAAAATAGAAAGTAATTCAGGCTTGCTTGAAAATCAATTTGTCAGTTCTGATTTTGTACTGCAGAATCAACAGTCGCAGCAGCAGCAACAACAACAACAACAAAACACACAGCAAAACCAACAGCAGCAGCAGCAGCAGCAGCATAACCATCAAAATATTCAAGTTCAGCAACACCATCAGCAACAAAGTATGGATAGTTCCCATTTTGATAGTCAACACATGGCTTTCTTCCATAACGGTTCAAATAATTTTATGCCACAAACATTTCAAATAAACAATCACTTCTCGATAGATCAACCAATGCACCCAAATGCCCATATTCAGCGTACTCCTCATAACAATCTATCGAGTGACGCAACTCCAAACTCATCATCTTCTGCTTCCCACAGTAATAGCGTTGGTACAGATGTGCTTAATAATAGTCACAATCCCGACTTTAATTTCTTGCCTATTTCAATTGACGAAAGAGATGAGCTACAGCCATCGTTGATTCCTAATAGTACGAATACTTCAAACAATTCCAGTGAATTTATGAACCATTCTCAATTTCATTTTATGCACCCTCACAATGAAGGTTTCTTATCTCCTGAAGGTTTAGTCAGATCTAATACGATGCCTGTATTGAACCAGTACCAGCATATAGGGCAACATCATAATCATCAGCAGAACTTGCCTCATCAACAGTTTCAGCACCAGCAAGAACCACATATGCTCCAGTCTTCTCCCATGCTGCTTAATTCACATGGCGGTAATCCATCTCAAAGACACATGTTCCATCCTAATCAACAACAACTTAATAACAGAGGTGGACTTGGTGGATTAGTTAGGTCAAATACAACAATGGGAATATCCACTGTTGACCCTGGTTCACTATCTGGAACTCCAACCAAGAGAACTGCATCCAAATTAAGAAGGTCGACATCATCAATCAATTTGAGTTCAATTGCTCAATCTAAAGAAGCTAAGACAGCTGCTGCAAGATCTGGTTCGAACGCAAGCTTGTTGACCCCTCCTGTTTCAGCTGCTGGTGCTGAACAAGATTCTACGCAAGATACAAAGCCTAAGAAGCAGACAAGAAGACGGAAACAAAATCCTGAAACTCAAGAATCATTGTCACCTGAAAAATCATTCACCCATAATGAAGAAAAGGCTCAACCTAGTATTGTGGCATTGACAACGACAGAAGTTATGAAAACAATCTCACCAAATCTAGCCCCAAAATCATTAGATCTACCACGTCAATCTTCCAGATCTAAATCTAGATCCAAATCTTCAGCGGAATTGGATAAAAAGAAGGTTCATGAGTGTCCATTATGCCACTCAAAGTTTCAAAGACCAGAACATGTTAAGAGACATATGAGATCGCATTCATCCGAGAAACCGTTTGTTTGTCCGCAACCTAACTGTGGCAAGAGATTTAATAGGAATGATAATTTAAAACAACATCTGAAAAAAATTCATCAATTGCTAGACAAATGATTTTGTGTCGTTAATTCCATCACCTTTTTTAGGTTTTACTTTATCATTTAATAATGCCACCCACAAACTTGCATTACGTTATGTTACACTTTACATCACATTACAATAGATTATACTACATTTCATTCACTTAAAAAAGCTTTTTTGTTTATTGTTATTTCTTTTCTTTCTTTATCCTTTTATTTTGTATTCATTATCATTATCATGATATTACTGGATTGATACGTTTATTTATTTCCTTCTTTACTTATTAGTATTTAATTAACATAGACTGTGAACTTACTGCTAAATGCATCACGACGCCGTAATCATTATTCGATGAAAAAAAAAACATATAAAAAATATTATAAAAAAGATATAAAATTGTTGGTGGTTATCCTCCGTTATCATCAGATGGCTAACTTGACTATAAAGTGGATCTGATTTGGGCATCGACTGGCAGGTCGCCTACGTCAATACTAGCTACAACATTACTCTTGTGGAATTCTTGTTTTGTAATAGCTGCAATTGCGTAGAAAACAGCGTTGATGGTAAATAAAACAGCTAAAGCTAGTAATGAAGTAGCCATACCCAATAAAGACAGCCATTGAATGACCGCAAATACAACATAAAATATTACTCTGTACCAATTGTCGTCAATTTTTTGAACATAGGTGATAAACCAGTCTGGAACTCTAAAAATCTTGAGTAAGAAGGGTACTTCAACAAAAGCCAAAACGACACCTTGAACAATGGCAAGAATACCAAACAGGATGACTATGTTGACGTGAAAAAGATTAGAGATACCTAAACCGATACAAAGAAAGACTAATCCAATACCCAGGTATTGACCGTATAGACTAAAATTTCTGCTTTTCATGTCGGAGGAAAAACCACTGAACTTGATGTAATCCGTGAAAGCCATTGTGTATCGTGCTTCTATTGCTGTAATATTATGTTATGATGCTGACCGTGTATTGTATTCTGTTCTCCTGATATTCTTATGAAAAGAAGAATGGCTTGGGTCTTGTAGTATGTGGCCTGTCGTTTTTATGCTTATATTTGTTCTTTTCCTCGCCTCGTTTGTAAATCACATGAGACGGTGCGAGAACAGAGCTTCGAATCAAATGAAGCCAGATGTGGAATCAACAGATAGAAGTCACAAATGATACCGTAACACTGTGACACTGTAACTTATAGGGACAGCATTTCTTCACCCTACACTATCAGCAAGTTCTCATAACTCATAATAGCATACAATATATCTCTATAGGGAACACAGCGTGATGATCCCGTACTTCAACTCGCTCTCGCAGACGTACTATAGAGATCAGGCGAACACACACGAAGAAGCTCAGAGCGAAGGAAACAGCACGGTATCAGGCCAACAAAAGCAGAAGCTAGAGGCAACAGACTCTTCAGCTCTTGCTGCTGCTTTAGACGAAGATGGAGAAAGCTCGGACGAAGATAATGAGTTCACGGCGTCTTTGGAGCAGGTAGGTAAACTTTCCCTCCCCAATATATCTGTTTTGAAAGATATGGTTACTATAATACAGGAGCAAACATACCAAAAAAAGAAAGATTTGACAGATATGGTCTCTGCAATCTCATTCAACAATTTGCAAGATATTTTCACGGATATAGTGGATTCGGCTATACATTATCCAGTTGAAGATTTTGTTGATCTCGAGCAACATAGCAATAACGATGTTATCCCAACCAATAACAATTTGGAAGCTTATAACGGTCTGAGTCATGGAACTTCAGCTAAGACTGCATCGTTAGCGAGTATCCCTATGGCGCCCAGAAATGACGAAAATCTTATGTTGCTCACAGATAAATATTCACACTTGACCACTTTATCGTTCGACGAATTTAATGACGAGGTGGTTCTAAGAAATAAAATCAAAGAGATTTTAAAGTTACCTAATTTAACGCCCATTGAATATAGATTTTTGATTCAAAAGCTAATGTCTCATAGCTACTCAGAAAAAATGAAGAGAAACAACAATATGAGGAGTGCTGTGAAAGATAAAATTGATACCACGATCCATGAAGGAGATGCCGAAGAAGAAGGTGATGACGAAGACGAAGACGAAGATGAAGACAATGAAGAGCGTGAAGAACGAGTTGTTTTGACAGCAAAAGACAAGACACCAACATATTATAACATAGAAGAAAATATTTTAGGATGCAAGCATTATCGAAGAAATTGCAAGATTGCTTGTAGAGTTTGCCAAAAATGGTACACATGTAGGTTTTGTCATGATGAAGAAATCAAAGATCACCATCTACCGAGAGAAGAAACAAAGTATATCTTGTGCATGTTTTGCAAGACTCCTCAGGAACCTTCTCAAATTTGTTATAACTGTGACGAGGTATTATCTCATTATTATTGTGATAAATGTAAGTTATTTGATAATGACAAAGATAAATCAATTTATCATTGTGATGATTGTGGCATTTGCAGATTAGGTATAGGACTGAATAAGGACTTTTTCCATTGTCATGATTGTAACATATGTATTTCCATTGACTTGTTAAACTCTCATCAATGTATTAAAGACTCCACACATTCCAATTGTTCAATTTGTAATGAATATATGTTCAGTTCCACGAAGAAGATTATTTTTATGTCCCCTTGTGGCCACCCGATTCATGAATTATGCTTTAAAAAACACATAAAATACTCATACAAATGTCCAATGTGCCAAAAGACAATAATTAGCATGGAAAAAAATTTTAGGATATTGGATTTAGAGATTAAGGAACATGAATTGCCTGAGCCTATGAATAGTTGGAAATCAGTCATTAAATGTATTGACTGTAATGGAAAATCTTATGTAAATTATCATTTTTTGGGACTGAAATGTGATCACTGTAATAGCTACAATACAAACCAACTGAAATTAATTAAACCTGAAACTAGTGGGAATAGCAAAGATGACATTGATCCGAGTGACAATCAATTTAAATTGACGGAAAATTCTTTAAATACGAATTTTGATAAAGACGAAAGAGGTGAGGCAATGAACAGTAGTTTACTATTTGCTACTAATATGGGATTCTCAAATCAAGAGACTCTAGTCAATGAATTTACAAGTAGGTTTTTGAATATGTTACCAAGGAGGCAAAAACCTGGTACTACTACGGACTATAAAAATGAAGAAGCCAGGGAAGCTGGTAAAAATAAGGCCAAAGAAAAGGGGGAAAATGATGATGATTATGATGAATATAATGATGATGATGATGAAGAAGCAGAAGAGGAAGAGGAGAATGAGGACTATTTGATTGATAATTTTATCAACATTGTGCATAATTTTGACAAGTATTCAAATATTGCGGATGCTTTTAAAGATTGGGTTTCAAGAATGAATTAAATCAGTTTATACAATTGATATTCCGGAGATACTTCAAAAATAGTTTAATTCAGCTTTGTTGTTTTATACTGTTGTGATTTATTGCGGGAAAAAAGTGGTGGTATATAGTAATGCAGATACGACAATAAATAGATACATGGATAAATAAATAATTATAATGAGCATGATTTCCAGAGAAACATACAAGAAAAGATATTCAAATATTTAAGTGTGCCTTCTTGACCGCAGACTTGAAATTGGAATGCTTAATAATTTGGAAGAAGTTTTCAAGGAGGGTGATGAAACGTCATCTGATTCTTGACTTATGTGATTGGAATTGCTGTCAAATCTATCGAAACTATCCGTACTTGAGTTATTCAAATTTTGTAACATTCTAGTGTTTTGTTTGTTAGACTCAATAAGGTTTGGTAACTGTTTGTTTATCAATTCCAATGAACTATCACATGAATAATCTTGCTGCTGCTGTTGAAGTTGATTTAATGTTATCGAGCTACCGCTTTTAGTATTGGTGAATGAAGGAGTTCTAGAGCTTGTTGGAGTTGTCTTTTTAGATTTGAATAATATGTTTGAAACCGAACCGGAACCTGCTCCCGAGCTGGATCCAGCATAGTTCCCACCGCTTGATATATTTGAGTTGATAGTGGGTTGTAATTGCAATGAAGAAGATTCTTGGCTAGTATTACTACCGTTAGTAATAACTGATGATGCATTTGACAGCGAATGGTTTCTTTTAATTCCGCCTGATAGTCTTTTGACTGGAGAAGTATTCTCTGATACACTATTGATTATGTTTCCTGTTGTGTTATTCGAAGTCAAAGATAACGAGCTTATAAAGCTCGGTAATACAGAGAAAGATGAATTAGAGATTTTATCAGATGTATTACTGTTAGATCTGAAAGTACGTTTTGACATCGACGATCTTTTTGAATTTGGGGTATGGTTATTAGAAATAGACGATGAGTTATTCATATTGTTATTATTGTTATTGTTGCTGTTGCTACTGTTATTGTAGTTATTAATATTATTATTGACAGATGAAGTTGATGTTTTCTTCGGCGATATAGAGGGAGATTGTGAACGATCCTTTGATGAATGATCAGATGTTGAAGAAGCTTCAGATATATTTGAAATCGAAGGATCTTTAAAAGTTTGATTTATTGGGGTTATTAATGCATCATTTGAATTATTGGATGTCAACTGATGTCTTTGTTTCAAAGATTTATAAGTAGATTGAATTTCAAAAGTAGTTGCCAAATCTAGAGGGTTCCAGCCTTCATTATTTAATAGGGTATCGTCAGCATTTGAGTTGATCAATAATTCAATACAATTTAAGAATCCAAAATTCATAGCTAAATGTAAAGGAGTATTACCGTTATTATCTTGAATATTTGCATAAGCACCGGAATTCAATAAAAAATCAAGACAATTATAATGATCATGTATGCAGCAAATGTGAGATGGTGTATAACCATTTGAATCTCTTTGATCAATACAAACATTAAAATAATTTAATAAGAGAACCAAAGTCTTTGTTGAATTATTTAATGCAGCTAAATGTAGTACAGTTTGATTATCAAAAGTTAACTTTATCTCATCTTCGTTTGTAATTTGTGTATAATTATTATTTGAATTATCCGATGAGATCAAATTCAACAAGAGAGTTGAAATCTCCACATGATTATAGTAAGAAGCATAATGTAAATTTGTCCAACCATTAGAAGGGTCTATATTGTCTAGAAGGTCTGGAAACCTATGCAGAAGTCTTTTGACAATGAACAGGTTCCCATCTATTATGGCGTTTCTGATCCTCAAAGATGGATCTTCGATGGTCATGCTCATCTAAATATTCATGTAAAAAGAGGGAAAAATGGAGAAAGGAATATGAAATGCGTAAGAAGCGTATGCTGATACGTCACTTTGGAAAAGGGGAAGTAACAAGACAAAAGAACAGAAGGGACTGTTTTAACTTTAACTTTAAATAAGGTATAGGTTAATGCGAATGTGACAAGACTGAGTGAAAGCCATGAAGAGGTAACTAATAGACGCTATGTGGCTTTAATTTGATATTGTGATCAACATGTTTCCGTGTTAACACAAAATGGTATGCAGATTTCAGATTTCAGATTCACAGATTTCCCCTTCCGGCCCCTTGCAGCTAATTTCATGCTACCAATTTCAGTTGGCGTCTTTTTTTTTTTGGCCTTTATGGCGTTTGGTGCGACTGCGACTGCAACAGCATTATATGTGGTGTATAGATGTTGTTATAATGGCTTATAACAAGTGCACGGGTGTAACTTGCTTTGAGTTATTGATATTTTTTTTATAAGCCTCACTGCAGAAAGAGAGCAGGCTAGTGGAGTGGCTGGAGCAAAGATGGCAGAGAAGGCAAGGGAAGGAAAGGGAAGAAAAGGCAAGGAAAAGCATGCGGTGAATGCTCCGGTGGACAAGTTTCTTTTGCCGATCTCTTTGTGTGCTATGCAAATGGATGTGTCTGAGCTCCGGATATTGGCTATATCAAAGTAGGTGCGCTTTGCTGTGTATTAGGTGGTTGTTTCGACAAGATGAAAGTTGCTTCAACCACTACAGCATCAGTATATCATATATGTATATACAAGCACTCTGTATAGCTAGATAGCTGTAGCCAGGCAGCACCGCGTTGAAATTCTCTGCGCGTGTTGCAGGCTTTAGTGCCAAAGCTAATATTCCCTGGTGGTGCAATATGCGATACGTTTTAATACTTCTCAAAGCTGTTGTGAGCCATAATCTTTATTTAACCAGTTGTCCCGTTTTTTGAAATGTATATATATATATGATGTAGATACATGTATCTTTATATAACCATGACTTGGTGTTTCTTCTGAATAAATGGACTCATATATCCGCATCGTATAGAAATTTACCGAGCGCCAGGTGTATAAGTATCGCAAATATCAGAAGAGCGTAGAGATTTGCCAACACGCATGAAATATATGCCAATGCTGCCCGTGAACAATAGACTCAAATAATTTTTGGCTTGTTTTGTAATCCTAACAATAAAACTATTGAAACCAAAAGCAAAAGACCATCGCATCCTACCCTTTTATTACATCTTACTTTAAATCCTGTTAAAGTACTTCATCCCACTGTCCCGTCTATATCACCACCTATTTAGACATCACTCATATGTTTACTGGTTATTACCGGAATATATTATCCTTATACATTGATATACACTGACAAGCTTATTATATACTTGCTTAGTGGTGTATACACCTCTTGACACGCAACTCAGTTTTGACTAGTCTATTCAACCCTTCAAATCCCTTCTTACTTATACACGCTTGACTTCCCTTCCCGTCTTCTGACAACAAAAGATTAATATAAATATTGAAATTCATTCGTTTCACTAACGCTCTGGAGCTCCAGAAGCTAAACAATCCAGAATTTCCCTAAGCCATGATGTTGAAAGCAAGAAAATTTCTAGGTTACCTCACCATTGTGCTAGTCTTGTACGTATTTGGTAGACAATACTCATCTATGGATACCCATGGCAAACTTGGATCTATATCTTCTAAGGATAACTTATTAGCATATTTTAACCATTTTAACGCTTTAAAAATACAAGAAAATTACAAGTTGTCAAGTGCATATAGCAAGCAAACATTATTAAATTTCAAAGATCATAATACGATATTTGGAAACTTCATTCAAGAGTTAATAGATTTATTGCAAGACACAAAAATTGATATTACTCTACGGGATAACCCTACTGAAAGAGAGCTCAAAGATGAAACATCCAATAATTATAAAAATAATGAAGAATTCATCAATTGGTTAAAGCTTTCCAATTCAATCATAACAAAAGAATTCTTACTGTCATTAACAAAAAGAAATTTAAGCAATATAGATAATAAGACACTCAAAAAACTAAAGAAATCACATAACAAATTTGTAAATAGTATGCCTAAACTTCAACAGAGATTCTACTCGGGTAGGGGATATGTTATGATAGGCGGTTATAAGGAGAATAATTGGTTAGATACCATTGCTTTAATGTCACTTGCGAGATCAGGAGCCAAATATCCAACTGAGATAATGATCTTTCACCCTGATGATTATGAGAATGATTTTTGTAATCTGATTGTTCCATCATACAATGGTAAATGTATTAAAGTATACGAAATACTGGGATTAGAGAAAACAAAGTTTTTCCTAAACAATTTGAATTTCGAAGAATTAAAGATTTTATCAATACTCCTCTCATCTTTTCAAGACGTAATGTACTTAAATCCAAACACTTTCACAATCAATAACCCAGACGGAATATTCACTTCTAAAATATATCGGATTTATAAAATGATTACTTGGCCCGATTTTGAAAGACGTACAACTTCACCTTTATATTACGAAATTTCGGATACAAAAATTGATACCAAAGGCACAAGTATTAGATATTTAAATGATATTTTCACATTCAACAGAAACCCGGAGTCATTATCTAATGGGCATTCAAGTTCAGCAAACTATAATTCAAAGCCCCATTCCCATTTAATTGTTGATACCAATAGTAATTTTCATGACAAAAGAGGCACTATACCAGATTGGTCAACTTTTGATGATTTAATTGTTATTGACAAGGTGAAGTTCTTTGATACTCTGTTGCTAGCATTGTATTATAGCATTAATGGGCCCAAAGTATATTATCCGTTGTTATCTCAAGTTGCAGTGGATGATGAAATGGAGATAAACGGTAAAGAAGTTATTGTTGCAGCAGCAAATCATTTTGGCTTGATATACTACCAATTGTTTAAAAGACCAGAAATTGACTATAGTAATGACTCTGAGAAAGTTCCATTAGGTGTCTTAGGGTTTAATCCCGATGATGATTATAATGTATTCACCGAAGTGATTGAATACATTGCCTCAAAAGATGAAACACTTGTAAATAGCCAGAAGACCATTGCTGACAATCCATCACTAGTAGAGTCTTTAAACGAACTGTATAACCTGAGATTTGGGGTTGGTGAATCAAATCAAAATGACAAAACCCTAATGCCTTTATTTTTCAACGTGGCAGACATTAATAAATTTTCTACCAATCCATTTGATGTCTATGAAACATTTAAAAGGATGAAGGAAGTAGCAGCACAGCGTAAACAAATAGAAGGAGAATCATCGGAATCACAGGTAAAAGATACTTCTGCGGAGGATATGATTGGAAGTAGGAAACTAAGTATGATTTTTCCAAGAGCTAGATTTGATTATGAGCAGTATATTTGGAAGATTGCAAAGATGATTATATGTGATGAGAAGCTCTCGTTTAAAAAATTCGAACATAGGGATAAAAATGGGTTATGCGGTGACTTCATCGAGTTGCATTTATCAGAACTGGATAAAAATGAGGAGGAAATAGCTAATGATTATTTTAAAAATATTAATAATTAAGTAAGTAGATAGATAAATGACGCCACCTACTACAAATTGCATCATTTGAAAATACCATTTGTTATTACTGCGTTTTTACAAGATACTTTTTTTGCAAGTAATATACTGTTTTTCATTAGTATCTTTTAAGTATAAATAAATAAATAAAAAGTAGATGGAATATTTAATAAGTAAAATGGAGAATTGTAATAAAGCGATACTCTAAATGTACTCTTCTTAGTACATAGTAACGTTTAAACCAAGTCAAACAAAACAAAATTCAAAAACTTTGATGTTGATGATAATATTAAACTTATGGGTTTTGTTTAACAAAGTCAACACCTTTTTGGATGTTTTTAACTAAAGTTTCTTTGGCGGTCTTGACCATTTCTTCTTCAGCATCGGATAATAAACCTAAGCTGTGAATAGATTTGACACCTTCAGTACCTAAAGTGACCTTTGAAGAGAAGAATTCAACACCTTCAGATTTGAATAATGGAGAGTCAACAAATGTTGGTTCAACAACGTCAGCTTCACCAGCTAAACCGTTTAAGACAGCAGAAGCAAATCTAGCACCGGCTTGAGCCATGGATAAAGTAGCGGAACCAGCACCATCTTTAGCTTGAACAACCTCATCACCACCAAATTGGATTCTGTGGACTAAAGCATCGTATTGTTCCTTTGGTAAGTTTTTGTGGTTAGTTTGAGAGATTAATGGAACAATGGTGATACCAGAGTGACCACCAACAACGGTAACTGGTTCATGAACTGGGTTAGTACCAGCAACCTCAGATAAGAATCTAGAAGCTCTTAAAACGTCTAAAGTAGTAACACCAAATAATTTCTTTGGGTTGTAAACACCTTTAGATTTTAAAACTTCGGCAACAATTGGAACAGTAGAGTTGACAGGGTTAGAAATGACACAAATTGCGGCTTTTGGACAGTTGTCAGCAGCTGCTTTAGCTAAATCACGAACAATGGAAGCATTGGTGTTGAACAAATCATCTCTGGTCATACCTGGCTTTCTTGGGACACCAGCTGGAATTAAAACAACGTCAGCACCGGTTAAAGCCTTAGCTAAACCGTCATCAGTTGGACCGTAACCTTTAACGGTGGAGTTAGTTGGGATATGGGAAATATCAGCAGCAACACCAGCACCTAATCTTAAATCGTATAAAGCCAAATCGGTGACCTTGTGGTTTAATTTCATTAATAAGGATAATGGTTGACCAATACCACCGGCAGCACCTAAAACGGTAACTTTATAAGCGGTGGAAGCAGTGGATGAAAAGTTTCTCTTAGCGATTCTAGATAACATTTTTTGTAATATATACTTGTATATGATGAGTAAATCTATTCAGATAATTGGATTGGAACTATGTCACAATAGAGTTATATACAGAAGAAATAAGCTGAACAAATGAATCAAACAGGTGTGCAACTAGTATAAAACAGAAAAGAAGAAGAAGAAGAAGAAGGAGGAAAAGGAAGTAAAATGGAAGTGGTGAGCGTGATTCCCCGGCTACAGTCTCCTTCTCCATACGCACCAACCAGTCTCGAGATTATCACCACTATTCTACTTTTCTGTGATTTTTCACTAGTGATGTCGCTGAATCATCTTTGCGACGGCGTCTTGTCGGATGATAGGATCAGTGTTGCAAGCTGTATAATTCAGCCAGGAGTCTCCAGTGTTCACTTGTATATTCATATACATTATACAAGTGCTCTATGTATTACTATATACACTTAGAGCAGCACAGTGTCTGTAAAACCACTACAAGGCGTCCAATTCCCACCATAGCTGCCTCCTCCACCACGGAACCGAGTTTAGGACTTCTGCCGTATGGAGTCATCTCGAAATCGAAATGACTGCAGCTTGCTAGTGACACAAAAGCTTACAGAGTCACTGCCTGGCTGCGATCAGCCAACTAGTTAGCTTTGGGTGTCTTATCTATCAATGTTAGTTAGCCATCTCTGCGCTGTTTGTATCGTGGGAGAGACGCTAAGACTATGCAACATTTCAGCTCCATTGTGTACACTCAATTCCTCTATATTTATATGTCCATGCAAATATATCTACTGACATGACAAGCACAACGGTAACACAAGTAGGCTATCTAGCAAATCGCTCGTCTTTTCGCTGTCTCTTATTGGTCAGGCTCAACTGTTCACCGGTTACTTCCTCTTAAAGATATATCCTGTCATTTGCCGGATAGGTGTACTGGTGTGTTGGATTCAATCTCATTTAGGAAATAACCGGTGAATATATTTTACATCTCTTAATTTTTTTCTGGGTTGGCAATTACACAAAAACCATACTAAAAATACTACTCAAAGTAACGCTTTTAGGGAGGAAGAATGAACACCTACTTTTGATGCAAACAATGAATAGGGTAGCAGTGATACGGTGTCATAAGTTTGGAACTTCTACACGTGCATACAGCTCAATACTGGATAAATTAAGCTCTACTGGTATACTAGATGAGAGCAAAAAACTCAAACAAGATGAAGTTATCGTATCCAAGAAACCTGCTCCCAAGCCAATAAAGCAACAAAATATTCAACGAAAGATTAAACCAGCTACCAAGCTTATTGATGGGCCTTATTTGACGTCTTATTTCTCTAAGAAGTCCAACTTTCCTTTTCAAAAAGTCAATAAAAGTGTCGAATCTAATATATCAAAACTTCTATTTGGAGGAGTAATAGAATTAGACCGTTGTGTATATGATTACAGTAAAATCCCAGGAGTTGAGCAAGAGTCAACTGATGGTAATGAAACCGAAAGATATTTTGAAAATGAGCAACGAGAAACAGCATACCGAGTAACAGAGGAAGCAGAAGAACCTGCATATGACAAGTATGATGAACCTAAGATGGATATATCACGTATAAGGTATTTGGAAAAGAAGGAAAAAGCAAGACAAGAAGCAGATTTTTTTAATAATTTACCGGAAGTACTATTAATTGGACGTTGTAATGTGGGGAAATCATCTCTGATTAATGCCTTACTGTCACACGAGAGAGCAGTAGCTAAAAATTTATACGCTAGAGTCAAAGATACTGCAGGGTATACTCCATGTCTCAATTTTTATAATATTGGGAATAGATTAAGGTTAGTTGATTCTCCTGGTTATGGGGAAAAGGGAAAATTATGGCAAGGAAATTTAGTCATGGAGTATATATCTAAAAGAAAAGTACTAAAAAGATGTTACTTATTACTAGATGTTAAAGTAGGAGTAACTCAATATGACGAATTGATTATTGAGAGACTAGTGGATCTAGGTGTTCAATTTGATGTAATTTTTACTAAAATTGACAAACTGCCAAACAATGCACTTATTGATCATATCAATGACTTGATAGATAACTCGGTATTAAATGATTTAAACATTAAGCCATTATATTATTTTACAAACACAAACGTTTCTTTGAAATCCACGGATAAAGAGTTACAAACTAAAACAGGTATGTTAGAGTTAAGATTAGGTTTGTTACAAGCTTGTGGATATGACATGAGTAAGCAAGTTTTGCCATTGAAAAGAAATTTACCACAAAATAATACGAGAGTCAAAAGGTCATCCATTAAAAAATAAATCATCTGTATATAACATGTATATAGTAGTAAGTATATATAAAAAAAACGTTTTATAAAGTCATATCAATATCATTATCGTCGTTATTATTATCATTATTATCGAGATCGTCATTGGTGTCATGAAGATTTAGCCTTTTTAACAAGCCAAATAGTTAATTATCATTATTTTTACCGTTATCGATCTGACCATTTGGTTCAAAAAATCTGTCGACAGAAGCACCAAGGTATAATTTCAATTGCTTTTTAGTACATGGCAAAATCTTACACTTTACCATTTGTTTTCCTCCTTTTTCATACGCTTGAAACCTATGGCATCCACCAAATGCAAAATAACGATTTACACCTCCTTCTCTTACACATAATACATCAATTGGAGGCAGTTCTCCTGCTGTGATATCTTCTAATGCACAAGTTGCCGAAGCCATTGGTACTCCTTGTAAAGTTGATACCATGGTATCAATCTTAGAATAGTCTAAAACTGGAGCTATTGGCCTTGTTATTTGGTCTAGTGGGATGTAATCCACTTTCCCTAGTTGTCCTGTTTGTATACTTCCTTTTGACATGATGTTTTCAGTTATCAATTGTTGATAATTACTTATAAATTTAGCGTTTTTTAGAAGCAATTAAAGTCAATAAATATCAAGGAATTTTATCGGATATTTATACTTCTTTACTGTAAAGATCGCGATTACAAATTTTGTAAAGCTTCTAGAATAAGGCATAAAATAATAAACCCTCGGACACAATATTATTGATAATAATAATAATAGTAATATTAGTAATAAAAAACGCAAATGAACTTTTGTTAGATAATGATATATGTATATAATGATGATGTAAAATGCAATCAAAGCAAAAATAACACTACATAAATGAACGAATAGAAAAAAAATGCAAAGCAATACTTTTGAAGATTCACATAGAGTTTTCATCAGGAATAACAATTTCGTATAAGAAAGGTAATTTTGAAACACCAAATTTATTCTTTAATACTTTGAGGTGATTAATTGGTTTAACGGAGTATAAATCTTCGGGTGATAAACAATATTCACCAAGTGTCAAACAATCGTTCCTGTGTTGAAAAGGTAAATGAGAAGAAGAACAGTCATAATTGAATAAATGACCTAAAACTTGAGATTTGTTAGTTAACAGAGCAAATCTCTCGTTTGAATAATTCAAGGAGTTCATATTTCTATTTCTATTCCTATTCCTATTTCTACCTCTACCTCTACCAACAATCTCGTGTCTTCTAGTGTAGTCTAGAGTAGAAATAAAACATTTGAATACTTTAAGATTTGTATTACCGGCTAATATGTTGTTTGGAAATTTGGTATCAGATGAGATCAACGTGAAAGTCTCCAAAGCGTCTAATGAGTCAAATGAAAAAGAATTATTCATATAAGAGCAATTACTCAAAACTAGTGATTGAATCTTATTACCGTTTTCTTGGGTGAAATCAATAAAATTAGATAGTAAACTGACGTTTGTCAATTTTAAAGATGTAATGTAACGGCCAGGAAGACTTACAAAATCTTTATTCAAAATTCCATTGACTATCTCTAAATGTTTAACCCCAATTTTATTATACTCACAAAGGCCACTAATCACGTCATTACTTATAACGCATGATTCTGGGAATCTCAAAAGTAAAGTTTCAACGTTTCTCATTGAACTAGAGTTTAACAAATATTTAATGCTAATTTTCTTGGAATGAAAAAAAATTGATAACTTCTGCAAGTAAGGAAACTCATTGCCAATAAATATATTTGAGTCTGTGCCCTGTTCAAATATGGATACTGCTAGTTCTTTTAACTTTTCGAAGACTTTTGTGTGATCAACGTAGTTGGCTTCAATTGGATATCTACTTGGTATTTTAAGGACTTGGATGTTTCTATTATTCAAACCAAGAATTTTAGGAATAACACAATTGGAATTCACTTCCAAATGAGTAAGAGTATCATTAACTCCCAATAAACTCAGTAATTTAAAGTGACAAGTACTTAAAGTCAAAGACTTTAAACATTTTAGAGAGGGAACTTCATAAACAGAGTGAGATAGTTTGATATCAGACAAGTGTAATGAGCTAAGATTTTGAAGATTGATGTAGTCAAAAAATAAGGAGGTATCCAAATGGAAAATATTGGAAAATGTATTCAACAGGGTATTCATTTCCCTTGAACCCATATAGAGTTGAGCATCCTCGTCAGTATCAAAATAAACTCTCAAAGCATGTACAGATTCGTTTGGGCTGCAACATTGGTTCCACAAAGAATTTTTAAAATTATTCAACTGTGTCAAACTAGTAAAATCGATGTTATTAGATCTGCAATCATCTAAGTTACAAGATATGAAGTTTTCGTTTAGTTCAATCCCCGAGATATCATTTAGCAATTTATGATATGAATCATGATGAGAATTATACGATCTTTGGCAACAAACTTCTTTCAGCAAATGCAATTTATCACTTGGAAAAACAATTGATTTGTTTTCACTTGGAGTAGACCATTGATAACCTAAAATTTGGAAGGTGCTGTTCCATTTATTTAAATCAAAGAAAAATGAATGCATCTGATTTTCCAAAGGAGGAGATGAGTTATCTATGTTTTTATTGAATGATAATTCCAATATATTGATCTTTTTGATGAGATTGTAACATCCCTTTGATTGACAGAACTTATTTAGGATATTATAGGGCTCTGTACTGTAAAAAAGCTGATTCATTTTGTTGCCAAAACATCCCAATGATTGAAAATAAAAGGTTTTATTTTGGTCATTTGCTATTTCTTCCATCAAGCTACCAGCAAATAAACTATTTGTAGAAGATGTGGCAGGAATTTCTCCCATTAAAAATCTCAAATCATCAAAAGACAAATCGGTGCTTGCCCTTATAGTCAGTTTGTCGCTAGGAAATCTTTCAATGGCCACTGGTATCAGCTCAGGAATCTCTAGCAAATATGCTATGAAACTGAGGGGCAACATTTCCAGGACTTGTAACTGCAGTTCTGCGGGAAGACCCAAAAAGTTGAAACCCATCTCTCTGAGCTACGCAAACCTTGGATTCTCTGTACTTTTATTGAATATTATCCACGTTGAAAGACTTGACGTAAAGGAAAACTTTCAATAGCATCATGGTAACATCAATGTAAATCTATAGATAGAGTAAGATCCGTGGACATCCATCTCTTAAAAATACACTTTACACATATGTACAAACATGCCAACACTCGCCTAATGAGGCAATTTCTGTGGGGCAATAGCTCTCAAAAGCCACACAGAGAAGAGCCGCCAAGAAGCGCAATAAAAGAATTGAGTCGATTGTCCTTTCTTTTGTACACCTCCTAGTTTCCTGCTACTTTTATACTACTTATGCACCAAGCGTACTATGGGACAACCACAGTGTAAGCCTTTTCTTTCCAGTTGCCAGTTCCAATGCAGCACCACCACCATAAACTCATGAAAGTATACATGTATATGTATGTATGTACACAATAGGCCGCTAAAAAAGGGGAAAGAAAACCGTTTTTGCCATCCAAGAGTCGATCGTCTTAATTTTTATCCTTTACAGAGAAAGCTCGGAAATATTCCGCTTGGGGAGTTAAGGAGTGGCTTTGGCTCGAAACTCTATCTTCTATCTGTACTGTGTGGGTTTGTCTGGTTTTTTCAGTTTGGTTCGGCTCGGTGGTTCCTTTCTTGTTTCTAGTGTCTTGTGTCTTGTCTTTTGTCACTTCGTGCCCTGTGTCTTCTCTTGGCAACTCTGTCAAACACTTTCTTTACCATCACAAGATCTCAGGTCGGGAAACTTCCTTAAACGCTTCAACAGTCCTTGGCCCTGTAATATTCCCTCATTTTTTTCTGCATTAGATTTTTTTTTGCATTTTAACGGTCGGCTTTTCAACTAACAAAAAAACGCCTTACTTTTCACTTCGTTTCGTTTCGTTTTTGTTGTATTTATTCTTCTAATTGTCACATACACCCGGATATACGTCTCTGATTCTTCTGCTAGTATCTTCACTAACCGTCGATGGATAATCACTCTTCGTCTTCTTCTGCACCTCCTTCAAAAGGAATTGAGTTAAGGGATGCTAACGATACAACTTTCCAGAGTTCATCTAATTCTCGATCCTCAAATAATGAAGAGATAGAGGACATTAGCGATCTAGAGTCGGTGGATAGTCAAAAGCCACAACCTTTGCCTATATCGAATAATAATGATGATGATCGTCATAACAACGATAACGACATACATGCTAGCAAAGATAATAATTTAAACAGACCATCGACCAATAGAAGTATACTATCTCACATTTCTCATCAAAAGTTAATGCCCTTAGCAACTGACCAAAGTGAATATTTTGACCCTGAACAGAGGCCTCCTTGCTTTAGATCAACTTTACAAGAATGCATATGTATAGGCTTATTAATTTTTGCTCCTGCAAGTGCTTCGATGGCTTCTTCAGCTTATCAAGCAAGTATTACTAAAACCGCAGATCATTTTGGTATTTCTGGTGGATCTCGTACTTGGTTAGCTAGTTCTACTATGTTGGGTAATGGTACTTGCCTTTTAATAATGGGAGGATTTGCTGATGCCTTTGGAAGAAGAAATGCCATTTTAATCAGTTTCATAAGCTACGCAATATTTGTCTTGATTGGTGGTTTCATGGATAGTTTTATTGCACTTTGTATATTTAGAGGTTTGCAAGGTGCTTTCGTAGCTTGTGGTGTTCCAGCAAGTGCTGGATTTATTGGTGCCACATATAAGAACAGTAGAAGAAAAAACATGGCAATGAGTTTATTTGCTGCTGGGGCACCTGTTGGTGGTGCTTTTGGGTTTTTCATTGGTGGTGTATGTGCTGAAGTTTTGAGTTGGAGATCTGTGCATTATTTTCTAGCTATCTTATACCTTTGTTTCTTTATCACGGCTTTTTTTATGATACCTAAAGATGCCGTCATAGATTGGCAAAGGGCAAAAGTTATATTCAAAAAACAAGATTTTCTAGGTGCTTTGATTTC
Source organism: Wenyingozyma nanaspora (assembly GCA_030557475.1). Classification (NCBI taxonomy): domain Eukaryota; kingdom Fungi; phylum Ascomycota; class Pichiomycetes; order Pichiales; family Pichiaceae; genus Wenyingozyma; species Wenyingozyma nanaspora. The sequence continues at coordinate 843,159 of JAKTPF010000003.1, read as the reverse complement.
AATGGCTGGATTTTTATTGGTTTGTTTTAGTTTAACACAATGCGGTGTTGCTCCAGAAGGCTGGAAAACTCCTTATATTATTGCCTTATTGATTGTGGGTGTCTTTTTGATTGTTTGCTTTGTATTATATGAAATTTACATTCCTTCCAATCCACTGATGCCAATGACCATGTGGAAATCAAAGAATTTTGCATTATGTATGGTAATTGTCTCCTTCTCTTGGATGCAATTTTTTGGAGTACTAAACTATAATGCCATTTTGTATTTTGAAGAAATTAGAGGGTATAGCTCAATTATCACGGCTTGTTGTTTTCTAACTCAGCCAATATCAGGTATCACAGTTAATATCTTTGCTGGTTTGACAATGCATAAAATTTCCGGTAAGATTCTACTAACCGTAGGTTGTCTTGGATTCTTAGCAAGTAATATCATTTGGGATACACTATCTATACATAGGAATTACTTTTTAGGTCCTTTCTGGTGTTTCATATGTACCGTCTTAGGTGCTGATCTTATCTACAATATTGCAAATAGATGTGCTTTATCCTCAGTTGATAAAACTTTACAAAGTCGTGCTGCAGGTACTTTTAACACAGTCATACAGTTGTCTTCAAGTATAGGGCTTGGTATCTCATCCACTATTATTACAGCTAAGAACCCATACTATGGAGGTGCAGAAGAAACCGACCATATTGATATCTTATTCCAATCATTCAAATATTCATACTACTTTTCAACAGGTTTATGTGCAGTAACTCTTATTCTTAGTCAATTCGTTAAGATAGGTACGGTTGGTCATCACACTCCTCCAGCTCCCGCTAAAACAGAGAAACAGCTTCAAAATAATACAGCTGATTCAGCTGAAAAGAAAACTGTTCAAACAGTATAGTACCTGCGTATATAATAATACCCTCTATGTACTTTTCCATAACCCTAATAAAACTAAACAAAATATTAAGTAAAAAGAAAGCTCGCCGCGCCGCGCCCGCTTCTCTGATAAATCACAGAGCTTTTCCTCACTGTGAATCAGCTAAGAGTAATGCAAACAAGTAAAGTAAACACAAAGAGTTTACTAACTCTCTTGTTTTTGTTTCAGCTGATAAAAGAGAGTGGGTAGGTGCTGTATGTTTACGATATCATCGCATATATGTCATCTTCTGATATAATTGAAAGAATTTGGAATGGCTCAATCGAAGCAAAGTTCATTCTCGAGCCATCTCTAGTTGACTTATCAAAAACTCAAGATGGTATCATCTATGAGTTCTACACAGTATTGAATAGGAATTCATACTTACATATCATATTGCCACAAATACTGTCTTTTTTTGAGCCCATACTTATAGATAAAGACCTAATAAAGAGAAATGACTGGTGGTTTGAATACGAAGAAGTACCGTTGAAGTGGAATTGGCCTATTGGTTTACTTTTCGATATACATACAGGGTTAAACCCAGAAGAGGCCATAATGAAAGAAGAAAGTGAAGAAGAAGGATCCGAAATTAAAATAAAAAGCGACCCATGGCAAGTGATTATAAAGCAAAAAGACTACCCTGTAGAATATATTTTACCTATATTTGATAGTCAATCTGCAACTATAAATATAGCAAAGAATAGACGGTTTGCATTTCTAGAGAGCTATTGGGTCAATCAAATGAAGGAGGTGTGTCACGTATTGAATGGATCAACAAAACCTATCATGTCGTTATCCAAAGAAATGTCATCTCAATTATGGAATTCTGTAGTGTCTCTTGACTCCTATACTTTTGAATCAATCTTCAGAAAGTTAATACCTTCACATGTTAGTTTGCTAAAACATATACCAATAAGAATTTACCTACCAACTTCGAACAAAATATACCAGCCTTTAATTGAACCTGTTATAAACAAGAAAAGACAAAGCTTGGGAAGCGTACTACAATCTACTATCCCTGATTTGTTTCCGTCTTCACTGATGTTTACTGTTGCATATCCTCTATGTCATGGAATTATACTACCTTTAGATTCTCCAATACTGGATCTATATCCCATCATGAAAACTATGGATGGGTTCATGCATATAAGTGTTGTTTTGGTATCACAAAAATGAATTTTTTTTTATCTGTCTATATCTATGTCTAACTATTTATTCAGGAACATCAAATACAGCCTGTAGCCATATACGGTACATCTTCAGCTGTTTTTTTCTATTAACAAGTAATCTTCTATCAGTTCCTATCTTCTTTTCTATAAATTTTTTAGTGAATATTTGTCTTAATTCCTCTTCAGTGAAGAAATAAACTCTAGTACCGTCACCTCTAACATAAAAATTGTCATTCAATAATCTGTTCTTCTTGAACCTCACCTGTGCTAGGTCATATCTTCCATAGTCTCTAAATAATATATGTCCGCCAGGTTTCATCAATTTGGCCAGGTTATTTAATGCATGGTCCCATTGATCAGGACTCAAAGCGCTGAATACAAAGACCATGATCGCAATATCAATAGAATGTGGTTCAACTGTCTCAGGTAACTCAAGATCTGGATTTGCCAAATCCCAGACACATCCATGAGCAAACTTAGGATCATATTCAGGGCTTTCTTTAACGAGCTTGATTGCATTTTTAGAGTAATCAGCTCCAACTATCTTAAAGTTAGGATTCTTGTTTTGCGATAGTATTGGAAACATAGTGTTACCTGCTCCACAACCAATTTCTAGAACTTTACATGGAGCACTGTCTTCTTTAGTCACTTCGTACAATGATGGAAATTCTATCTGCAGCCATTTTCTATCTTTGAAAAAGTTCTCCTTGTTATTCTTATAAAAAATATCCCAGTAATATGCAGGTTTGGAGTTGTATAAATTTTTATCAAAATCTCTCACTGGTGCCTCATATTGTTTCTTGATTTTCTCTTCGGCATCACGAACTTGCTCTTCTCCCCATTCAACATGATCCCTAAATAAAATATCAGTGGTTGAGTTAGTATAAATATAGCTTTAATATATTCCAGATAATTTTAAATAAACATACCATGCGTTGTGATTAAAAACATCCTCTTCTGATTTTAGGTATCTCTGACCAAAGACAAATGGGTCATCTTTCCCTATTCTGCTATCTAAAGGAGGCTTTGTCTCCTTTACTTCTTCAACTGTTTCACCTACACTCATACTAGTATTTGGTTTTATTTACGTTGGATACACAGATCAATACGTTTTGTACAAAACACAGGCTTCAAATATCCATGCTCTCTTTGTTTTAGTCCTGCAAAAGGAAAAAAGAAGCAAAATTTTTTTTAATCTTTATCGTATTTTATTGGCTGTGCACATTTCCCAAAAGGGTAATTGTGTCAACCCAGCCATGTTGATAAAGGTCAAATGCATAGGAAGCAGATCAATTAGTAGATCTAGTGGGTTGGTATTGGCTAGTTCGTCTAGATTTGGTAATTGACAATAACAAGCCTTCCTTACAATGGCTGAGTCGTCAAAGCTTTATTATGGATCGTCTGTCATTTGTGCGCTGATAAATCTTTACTTTTCTGACCAATTTTTAGATCTTCTTTTCTTCTTTTATGCTTCTTCTTGTACCAAACAAACACTTTCAAAGTCAAAGCATTAAATCAAACGGAACTTAAATAGAATCAAAAATTAACAACAGTACTTGAGTATGGCAAAGTTCAAAGGAGAACAACTGATGGCTGAAGAAGTTTACGCTACCCCTACGGATGTGGATTTTGTAGAAGTGACTCACGCTCCTTCAGTAAAATACAAAGACTTAACACAGAGAGTCAAATCTTTCAAAGTCAAAAGAGCATTATCTCCAGACTTATCAAGACAGCCACAATACACTACTCACTATGCCAATTTTCAACTACCTAGTTTACCTCAATATTCGGAAAACTTGATACCACCCCCTAGCAGAAAATTTTCTTCTTCGAGTGTGCCTTCAGGGGGGTTTGACAAAGGTGATAGTGTCACTTCAGTTGTCAAAGAAAAACCACAAATTAAGAAAAAAGGCTCGTTGCTCAAGGTATTTGAAATGCCAAAACTAAGAAAAATGTCTTTTACAAGATCAATGTCAGAGTCTTTTGATACTCCAGCCGAACCACCCGCTTTCGTTAGAAAATTGCAGCATAGACTGTCTTTTTTGAAACTTGATGATCACAATGATGATCACGAGGCTGGCATGGATCATGCTGCCATTGATTATGACGAGAACTACTCATCTATGTATTCATTGAACAATGTTTCTAGTGCTAATGACTCAAACGTTCTGTTTGAGACACATGATTCAGTGTCTACTCAACCAAGTACGTCGGATGAATATCGTACAAAGGATGAGCGAGTTGATGATGCCTCAGACATGATGTCCCTCTTGTCTATAGGAACTATTGAGTCTTTGTTGAATGGATATTTGGGTGATTTGGGTGATTTTTTGCTTCATCATAGACAGGAATCCAATACTTCATCATTTTATGAGGAAAACATTGATGATTATTCAATTAAAGAGGATCAATTTGTAACTCCTAAGTCACACTTCTCGGCCAACTTCTCTTCTTCAAGTCAACTAACTCCATTGTCAGAGAGAGATAGTTCAATTTCTTTGTTTTCAAACAGAAGTATACAAGAATCACATTATACTGATGGTTTTTCCTTTTCCTCTTCGAATAAGCGTACACCATTGACGAATTCTTACTCGCAAAAGCCATTGCCAGCACCACCTCTTTGTTCTTTCAAACAAAGCGAAGTTAGAAACTACGACTTGTCAAAGAAAGCTATTATAATTGATAACGGTACACCTCCACAAGTTCCGAAACATCAACTTCTGAGACATGAAAATGAGCATTTCATGAAAGAAGAAAGTGTGGAATGGGGCGTAGATGCAAATACGTTCATTCCTGAGCAAAAGGTTGTTGTACCTAAAGATACTTCTGTCTTCACAAGAGTGCCAACTTATTCTAAAATAAAAAAGCAGTACGGTGAAATTCCAATATTGACAAATAGGCAAGATCCTATTGAGGAACATCAAAGGACTTCCTCTCTTCAATATCTAAAGGAAGCGGGGATAGAACCATTTATGTTGAAAGGTTATCAAGAATGCAATAAGTTGAAGGTTATAAACTGAGACACAAAAGTGTCATTCTGGCAGGAAATTTGTGTGCTTGTTTATAGAATACCCACTCACGCAATTTTTATTTATTATACTTAAAGTTTATCTGTAGAATTATGTAAGTTTTTCAATTCAGTACCTAAAATGATTAATTCTATGTATGTACAGTTGGGCTATATCAAATCTCTAGGATTTTTCATTGCTAATTTTGCAGCTTTAAATCTGCTGACTTTAATCTCGTTACCATATTCGTCAAGATGCTCAATTTCCAGTTCTTTTTCTGACTTTTTGAACCCTCCGTTATACTGACTGATCAACTTTTTACGAAGTCTAACATAGTCCAATGCAACACTTTGGTTTAAAACATCAGCTCCAAGAGAGATATCCAGGTCCGGGTCCGGTATCGAAGTGGATATAGATTGCAATGCGGGATCTTCTTCCTCTCGGTCAGCAATGTTGCCGACATGCTCAATAACGGTAGATGCTAGCACAGGCCCTGAATTGTCAGCCTCGTCATCACTGTCTTCATAGTCATCTTCTCTATCGTTTTCGTCATCATCGATTTCTTTCGAAATAACGTCAAGTCCATTGTCTGTTACCATATTGATACCAGTAGTATTTTCGCCAAATTCTTGAGAACGACTATTTTGTTGTCTATCTTTGGCTTCAACAATTTTGTTTATTTTTTCGAAATCTTCCAACCGTTCTATCACTTCACCTTCTGTCTGAATATCATCATCATAAAGCCCTAAAACGTATGCTTTGGCCATTGTATCTAGGTTGTCTTGCAAAGATTGATAGTCGAGTGTAGTGTCAAAAATTTCCACAGCTTCTTTGGTTTCTTTAGTTAACTCTGATTGCGCTTTACTGTTTTTACTACTGACAGTGACAATATCACTTCTTCCTAAACAATTTGTGTCTTTTGATTCTTCAACGTCTTCTGCAGTATCAAAATATGAGTTTTCGTCCACAATCGATGGAATGTTTAATTCCCTTTCGGCTAAAAATTCTGCATCTGGAACTTGTGGATTGACGTCTTTTGGAACGTCAATTTTGTTAGGTTTTTGCAATGTGGATTTCGCTTTTCTGATTGGCCTAGGCGTCAGTGAATTGTAAGTCTTTTTTTCAAACGCTGCTGTTGAATGTACAATAGGTTTGGCTTTGGATTGGGACAATTTATTTTCCTCAGAATCAAGTTGTCTTTTGAATATTGATGGGGCAGATACATTCAACTGCTTATTGTATTTTCTTTTGGAAACATTCGATAAATTCAACGCACCGTCCTCTTTTAAGGAGTCCAGAGTTTTCTTCCTGTTACTCAAGGTTGATTGTGAGGTAGAAATCGATGTGTTTGTTACATGTTTAGGTAAAACAAACGGAATGTTTTCAGCAATATCAGCCGCAGTAACAGGCTTATCTTCTAGATCAAATAACACAGCATCGTTTTCGGGCGAGGTTTGTTTTATGGATGTCTCGGGGTCATTTGGAATATTTGATGTAGAGTTTCCCAATATTCTTCTCTTGAAGGCAGATACTTTTCCATGATTGCTAGAGTTTTCATTCATCTCTTTCCAAATGTTCTCTACTTCATTGACTTCAACTTCATTAGCAAACGAGACTGACTTCTTTTTGCTTGTTTTGTTCTTTTGCGAAATCTTCTCTTTAGCATCTTCTGCTTTGATGCTTTCCTTCTTATTAACTGCTTTTGTTGCTCTTAAAGACTGTAATTGCTGCATAAACAAGTTGCTGGCATTCCCAGGCACAATTTCTCTTGCAAAACTGCTTTCGTAATCTTCATCGTCATTGTTATCTTCGTCATCGCCATCGTCATCCTCATCGTCCTCCTCGAAATCCCATTCCTCGTCATCTGCAAATTGAGGATAATCTGCGCTTTCCGTTTCCTCTAGTTGATCTGCAATGATTTCCAAAGTAAGCAGATCATCTTGTGCAATGGACCCACCTAAGGATGTTGCAGACATAGGTGCAACCCCAACCTCGTCCAGTTTCTCCTGCGCAATGACTGGTTCCTGCTTTGGAGACGATGCTTTAGAAATTTGGGTTTCAGACGATGCGGAGAGCTCCTCTATTTTTGGAGTTGGCGTCTCTTTCAAACCCATATCAGCAAGCAATTCCATAATTTGGTCTTCATCAACTTCATCTTCGGTGTCTTTTTCTTTTGGATCTGCGTCATTCGTGCTTTTTTCCTTTGAAATTGTAAGAGGTTTTGATAGTTTCCCCATCATAATGTTTCCGTCCTCATCCAATTCCTCCCTTATCATAATGGGATCAAAATCGGCATCTTCTAAAGGCTTTTCCCCTTTTATTCTGCTGTGATATGACTGATTAACTTCTGTGATACTTGATCTTGTACCTTCTTGGTACTCAGACTGGTATTTAGCCTGAGAAATTGGTGCGCTCTTCTTGTCTATGGTCTTACCATACGGGCTTACAAATGAATTAATAATATTACCCTCATCATCTAGATCTTCTCTAATTTCCATTATATCCATTTCATCATTGATGGAAACTTTGGAATTGCTCATCTCCTTTTCCTTTTCATTCAGTTGACCCAACATCTCAAATAATGAAGATAGCTTAGCTTTTGCTTGCTGTTTCTCTTGTATCTCCGAGCTCACTTTTTTGAGCTTACTTTCAATTTTGTGGAGCGCCTGAATCATCTGTTGCTTTTCTTCTTCAAATACTTTGTCCCAGTTTTTGGAAGATATTGAATGAGAAGCTAGTTCTTCTCTTTTTTCACTATGAAGTCTAATCATCAGATCGATCAAGATACCCATGTGCTTAATTTCAAAATCATAGAGCTGTTTCGTTGCAACTAAATTGAATAGTGCAGCATCCAGTATTGATGTACCTTCATCGTTAGTCATGTCTGTGTCCACTTCGGTTTAACTTGTTTAGAGAGGGGCACAAAATAGTCCATAGTGCTAACTATTGCTTGTAACAGAAACCTTAAGCTATTTTGCCTCTACGAAAAAATATTTTTTTTATTTGTGATTCTCCGAGGTTGATTTTTTTTTTTTTGATGGCTGTAAAGTAATGAAGATATATTCTTGAAAAGATTTAGTTTGAAGAAGATTGCAAAGATATTACAAACTAATACTAGGTATTGTAATAATATGCCTCCATATGGACAAATTGTTATAGGTCCGCCAGCAGCTGGTAAGTCGACATACTGTAATGGTATGAACCAGTTCCTCAATGCAATTGGTAGGCATTCGGTTATTGTGAACATGGATCCTGCAAATGATCGCCTTCCCTACGATTGTGCTATTGATATAAGAGACTTTATAACTCTTGAAGAAATAATGGATGATGATAATCTGAGGCTTGGACCAAACGGTGGTTTGATATACGCTTTAGAGAGCTTTGCAGCATCTATAGACTATTTCATTGAAAAGATTCAAGAAATAATTGAACTTCATCCGAAGAATGGTGATTCTTGCTACCTTATATTTGACTGTCCTGGTCAAATTGAACTATTCACAAACAATCCCATATTCAGTAAGATTTACAGTCGGCTGATAAAGGAGTTAGATTTTAGGATGTGTGTAATTTCCTTGGTCGACAGTTTTAATATCTCAGTTCCATCTCACTATATATCATCATTATTACTGACTCTAAGATCAATGTTGCAATTAGATTTACCCCAGGTAAATGTCTTCAGTAAAATTGATTTACTCAAGAACATAGTTGAGAGTAACAAAGCAAGTAAGAAGGCAAATATTGAAAGGAAAATGAAATTGGGTGAAGAATTGGATGAGTCTGAAAAAGATGATTCTAACAATGGTGGCTTGCCATTCAGTTTACAATATTATACAGAGGTACAAGATCTACAGCGCTTAGTACCGTTTATAGAAACTGAACAGGATAATTCAAGAGCTAAATTTTTCAAAGATAAGTATTATAAATTGACTTCTCTAATTGCTGAACTTATCGAAGATTTTGGACTAGTTGAATTTCAAGTATTGAGTATTGAAGATAAAAATTCCATGATCAACTTGTTGAGTTTGATCGACAAGTCAAATGGATATACTTTTGGATCCAATGAGCTTGGTGGTGATAGCATTTGGCAAGATGCAGCCAGACAATCAAGTCTAGGGTTTATGGAAGACATTGATATTCAAGAGAGATGGCTTGATGCAAAAGAAGAATGGGATGAATTAGAACAAGAAAAAAGAAAGGAATTGCAAGAGTATATGAAGGAAGATGGAAACGATAATAGTTCACAGGTCATGAACGAAGAAGAAGAGTGGGAAAATGCTTTGAAAGAATGGGAAAAGAATAATAACAGATCTTTTGACAAATAGTGATGTGAATATGAATGTGCACATAAACGGGTATATGTTGTTGTAATTTTTTGTATAGATATGTAATATTAAATGTGTATATAAGAAGGTGTGGTACCTTATAATGCTACTATATCTGCAAAGTGAGCTCCTTCTCAGCTGTAGCAATGATTTGATTCGCTTCAGATAATTCATTCTCAGGAATCGTATTTTTATTCTCGGCAATATCATCACGTAAAGAACTCAGCAAAGTGCTAATCTTGTTCTGAACAGCAGGCACCATACGTTTGCTTTCTTCGACTATTTCCTTCTGCTTCTTCAGTTGGTACTTTAATTCTTCATCTTCTGGTTTCGCTTCTGATTCAGCGGTCAAGTGCTCTTGAGTCTGCAATAGCTCTTCGTATTCTTGCATGTAGAAACCTTTTTCTTTTATTAAACGGCCCAAAGCCTTGGTTTTGATTTCTGTAGTTGAGATAGCCATCTTTTTATTGAGTAGATACTAGCTGAGTTAGTTTAGATCGAAATATGAGAAACAATCACGGATTTGTAAAAATATACACGAACCAATATATATATATATACATAAAACACGAAGGACTTCTCGCCATTATTAATTTTTGTTTTGATTTCAGTGAGGGTTTAGTGTTTTCACTAAAAGCCGCAAAGGATTTCAAACTCTATAAAGACATAAAGAGGTATATTAATGTGGTATATTTTTATACATGTGAATTATACAACAAATAAAAAGAGGTATTGGTAACAAAAGGGCATTATACGATACCTTTTTCATTTAGTTATCTTCGTTATACTGTGGCGGGTTCGTGGGTGGATTGTCAGTATCATTAGTTTTAGAAGAGATCAAACTGGAAGAAGATTGCTGTTTTAATAAAGTGCGTAAGGTAATCTCTTCGATGTCCCTTGATTCTCGTTCATCATCATCAATGTCTGTGAACTCAGCTGGCTCTATCATCGCATCAAAAAAGTCTGGAGGAAAGTCACCATTTCTTAGTTGCAAATCTTCAGCGTCTAAATCGGATGACTCTAATAGTACATCTGCATTAAATTTTCTGTATAAGGGAGGTGGTATTTCTGTGCCTTCTATCGGGCCAAATCCCCACTTCTTAACGTTTGCTTCTATAAAGACGTAACCCATAGAGCCAAGATTGACATGGACTGTGCAATGATTATTTGCGCCAATCGTTGGATATAGCTGCATGTTTTTCCAATTCTTTATATGACCTCCAATCTTGGATTCAGAGACTTTCTTACCATTTCTAGTAAAGAAAACAGTTCCTGATCTTGTTCTGTAACCTATTCCAATGACATCTGCATTCTGGATTTTGGGAAAAGCATATAGGCCTTTTCCTGGCGGTACTGCAAATGGTTGATTATAATGTCTTGTGCCTTCTGAATCGTATGAAATAGAATATCTGTGTCTACCTGGAAATCTAAAGTATGGGTATGGCTTGATAGCAAGTCCTATTTCTATAGTAGTGGTCTCTGGATCGGGAAGTTCATAAATTTTAGTTTCAAAGTAATAGACATCATTAGTACCTTTTGGAATTGGAAAGTTTGACTGTATTGATAATTCGTAGCCATCATTTACAAAAGTTATCTCTGTCTTGTTCAGCACTAGTATGTCTCTTGCTGCTTCTACGTGAGGCTTAAACTCCCATGCCGATACACCTTTCTCTTGTATGAGTAACATTTGAGATAAAGGCAAATCTTGGTTATTAGTTGGATTCAACTTGAAAAAATCTTTTGCTTGAAAGTATAGTTCTTGATCATTAGGTGAAAGCTCCTCCAAAGCTCTTCTGTCTTCTTCTGCTTCTAGTGCTGTATCGTCCACAAATGACCCAATAATTTCATCTGTTAATATGATCCTTCTTGCTCCTAACACAAGTCTGTAAATGGTATAACATATTGCCGCAATAAAACATATCACCAGAAATCCCAAAACCATTCCTATAAGCATAAATACACCCGGGGATATCATATCATTTGGGTCGGAGCCTAACAAGGAGCTGTCTCCGTTGCTGGTTGCTATTTTTTGCTGTTCATTAATATGATCTTCCGATATTCTGTTGAGAGGCAAGGAATGTGTTAAGCCACAAAACAGAAGCAGCGGAAGAAATACTGCAATAGTGTCCCACTGCGTTAAAAGGACCATTATCATTAAAGCTGTCTGTGTTGATAGCAGTATGCCTTTCCACGTGCCCAGCTACGGTTAACCTGTATGAGTTCCTAAAAACGTCCCCACTACAGAGAATGCAAAAGACATTTATTGCTTGAAGAAGGTCTTCAAGGCTCAAGTCCAAAGACAAAGAACCAGAAATTGAGCTGTCAAGCCGCCCGATAATGCGTCGATAAGCCCTGTCTCTTTCTTCAATCGTTGCGTCGCGTCGCCATTGGGGAAACTTTGCAGCTCTGTATAATTAAGTTTAAAGCTCTAAGAGTACACATACAGCTAGATGGAAGCAAGATTTCTGAGGGAAGAAGCAGCAAATATATTCGGTTTAGGGGTCAAGAAGCTACACGACGACAGGCATAGTAATGACGAACGACAGGTACTCAAAGGAGAAAAAAGTAGGTGAAGGTACCTATGCCGTGGTGTACCTAGGAAGAGAGCTGTCAAGCAAGAGAAAAATTGCCATTAAGGAAATCAAGACTGGAGGTTTCAAAGATGGTTTAGATATGTCTGCCATACGGGAGGTTAAATATCTGCAGGAGCTAAGACATGAAAACATAATTGAGCTTATAGACGTCTTTTCTACAGATGAGAATTTGAATTTGGTGTTGGAGTTTCTTCCAGGTGACCTGGAAAATATCTTATATGAAAAATCAGTAGTTATACTTCCAGCCCATACCAAATCATGGATGTTGATGACACTTAGAGGATTACATCACTGTCATAGAAATGGTATACTCCATAGAGATTTGAAGCCCAATAACTTGTTAATCGCCCCGAACGGTGTACTGAAAATAGCCGATTTCGGTTTAGCTAGGTCTTTAGGACCACCCAATGAAAGATTGACTTCAAACGTTGTTACACGGTGGTATAGAGCACCTGAATTACTCTTCGGATCAAGACATTACACTGAAGTAATTGATATTTGGGCAGTAGGTATAATATTTGCAGAATTAATGTTACGTGTACCTTATTTAGCTGGTCAAGATGATGCAGATCAGTTGGTGAAAACTTTTCAAGCTTTAGGAACACCCACAGAGGAGAACTGGCCCGGCGTTACATCGTTACCAAGCTATAACAACTTAACCGTTTACCCAAGACCTTCAAAACAGGAATTAAGAAATAGATTCCCAGCGGCTACAGAAGCTGCTTTAGATTTAATGGGTATGATGACTACATTGGATCCTAATAAAAGATGTGACACTACGACAGCCTTACTTCATAGATATTTTGTTGAAAATCCAAGGGCTGCAGAGCCTGAAGAGCTACCGAAACCACCTGAGAAGAAAGTAGAAATAAAAAGGGAAGGTCTATGATCTATTCAATGGTAAAAAAATGTATAGTGTATAGTGTATAGTGTATATAGGCATTTTGGACAAGTCCTCTAATTAATCGCATAGTGACTTAACGTATTTACCAATAGCCATTGACGCAGTCAGTCCAGGACTCTCAATGGCTAGCAAATTTATAAAACCTGGAAATCCTTCTTCTTCTCTGATAACAAAGTCATGGAATGTTTTATCGTCAGGCCCAGAAATTTTAGGTCTAATACCAGCATATGTTGGTGTCATCTTTTCAAGCTCTACACCAGGAAAAAACTTTTTTACTGATTCATAAGCTGCTTGCAGGTTTGTGCTACTTACTGCAAATGAGTTTGGATTGTCCACCCACTCCAAATCTGGACCAAATCTAAGTTGACCTCCTAAATCAAGAGTCAAATGAGTTCCCAAAGATGCTATGCCGGGTGTTGGACAAGGATAAATCAATCTACTGATTCCAGGAGAGCCAGAATACGAAAAGTAATTCCCCTTAGCATAATATGCTTTTATATGACGTTCTTTAGGTGCTAATAAATTGAAAACATCGGGAGCATATAACCCAGCAGAATTTATCACTTTTTCTGCAGTAATAGACATTTCTTCTCCATCTGATGTCTTTGTATCAATAGTATACTCTTGTAATGCAGAGTTATAATGTATGCCTACAACCTCAGTCTCTAAAGCTATTTCTCCTTCATTGTCCTGGTATCTGCTAAAATGATAATCCATGAGAGAATGGGCAGAAATGATACCTGTCGTTGGCGAATTTAGTATAGCCTTTGCATGTATAGCTGGTTCAATACTCTTAGCTTTTTCGATAGGGATAAATTCAGTGAATACACCATTAGCTATACTTCTCTTATTCAAATCATGTAGAAATTCTATTTGTGCATCATCTTGAGCAACAATCCATTTTCCACATTGTTTAAATTCCACTCCTGCGTCTTTTCCCTCTGTATAAATCAGTTCTTTTCCTTCGATACAAAGCTTGGTTCGGAGACAATCTGGTTTGAAATATATCCCCGCGTGAATAACCTCTGAGTTTCTAGAAGACACTTCTGTTCCATACTCGGAATGTTTTTCTATTATGACAACATTGTTGTTCCTATCCTTAGCAAGTTCTGCACCTATTGCTAGACCAACCACGCCAGCTCCAACGATAACATGAGAGAAATCGGCAGAACGCACGCAGGAGGTATGAGAGAAGTTTCGCTTGAGAAGTCCTGTGAAAGGCAAGCTCCATGGTAGTCTAGTTAATAGCATACTTATAAGCGTCGTTCCTTTTACTGCAACCTACTTTGCAGCAATAATAGTAGAAGAAACAATAGTGACAACATGCTCTTAGTTACATCGAAATAAAAAAATAAGCATTGTCTGCATATAAAAACTTCTCGGATTTACACTCGGATGATATTGTAGTCTTTACCTTTGCTAGTACTGTGGGGTGGCATTTTCTGATCTTGCGTGATTTCTGAAAACTTGTATCAAATTTTGTTCTATGTAATTATGTGTAAAGGTGTATGTATTTGTACGTGTGTGGAAAATCGTCATTTTCCTCTAGTGTGGTATATAAAGCTCTGGCTGTATAAGTCAGAGTAAGAATTGTGTTTATTGTGTGTCGACATCCATACTGGTGTCATTTCTGTGAAGTTGGCTATGGACCTTTTCCTGGAGGGTCATTGGATTGGAATCAATTCTAGTAGGTACTCTTTTGAAAGAAGTAGTAGGTACTAAGCGGGTTAATCCATCTTCCTCCTCATGCCCTTGGATATGCTGATGCTGGTGGCTCATCATTTGAGACAAATCTTTGAACCAGACATGGTTTACCGTGTTCTTTACAGTGTATCTATTACTTGGATCAGTGACTAATAATCTAACCACCAGATCCAGTGCCCTGTCATCTATTGTGTCCCAATAGGGGCTGAAAAATGCGTATCTGCCTTCAATAATCTGCTGTCGCATAGATGGAGGACCCAGCTCGTCGGAGAAGGGAGGAAAGCCACAAAGACATACATAAATTAAAACGCCAACGGACCACATATCTACTGCTTTATTGTATTGCCTTTTATCTCCATTGGCTAGCACTTCGGGGGCAACGTACGCAGGAGTACCGCATAATGTGTTCGTGTAGTTGTACTCACCAATAAACTTTGCTAGTCCAAAATCTGCTATTTTAACTGTAATATCTAATTCATGTTCATCCCAAGGACCCGTCTGGATCTGAGACGTGTCGACCCTAGGTGTTATACTCAGCAGGATATTCTCTGGTTTCAAATCCCTATGGGCAATGTCAAGATCATGCAAATACTGTAATCCAGTCAGTAATTGCATTATCAATGCTTTAGTTTCATTCTCGCGTAAAAATCTCTTGTCAACAATACGGTTGAATAACTCACCTCCATTAACTTTTTCTAAAACCAAATATGTTGTCACCGAACTTTGATCGATGGGTTCCAAAAAAGTTTCATGGAATTTAACAATATTAGGATGGTCAACTTTCATCAGGATATCCAATTCTCTATTAAAATTACTGGCTTTAGTATTTTGTAAATCATCTGCTCTAGTTGGGTTAAAAATTTTAACGGCACAAATGAGACCATCGCTTTTACGAGTGGCTTCCTTAACTTGAGCGTAGTGCCCAGCACCTAAAAGATTTCCAATCACATACTCACCGTAAAAAGACCTTTGCTTTCTTGTCCTTCTATTTTCGGGTGAAGTACCACTACCAGTGCTACTTATCATCGAGCAAAGTTCCTTGGTACCATCTACCCCATTATACTTAATTAAGAAATGAGACTTCTGAGCAAAAGAAAGCCTATCACCAGTTCTCAAAAGCACTGTGTTACCTTTACCAACTATAAGATCATTTACATATGTTCCATTTGAACTAAGATCTCTGATGTAGATGATATCACGATCTGCAATATTACTCATCGCAATCTCACAGTGATTCACCGAGCAGTCTAGCTCAGAGAGCACAATATCGTTCTTACGACTTCTACCAATAGTCACAAGCTTCTGCCTTGGTATTTCTATACTTGTAATTGTATCGGGAGTCAAGCTGATCAGCTGTGCTACTGCATTGCTCTCCTGATCCGAACCTGCGGTAGTCTCATGTTGTATCTCCGATGTATACTAGATGGGTTGAGAAACAAAGTTAGTAAAAAGCCGTTGTGTATCCACTTAAAACCGTCACAATGAATGCAGAAAATACATACCCGTTTTCTATTAAGTCCAGCTTGCATTTTATCGACAGACATGCCTGTTTATACCTAACACCTGTCAAGAATCACCTATAGCTGTCAAACTGTCAGGGGAACAAAAACAGACGGTTCTGAAATTTGCCTCTGTTTACATCACTTCTTACTTTTCGCGTGAGATGCATAAACGTCGCGTCTTGCACTTAAAACGGTGCGACGGTGCGTCACTTACAGGTCAATTCAAGTATAAAGGTATAAAGGCAGTATTATATGTTAAATGTTCTGTCATTAGTTGGCCGAGTCAAGCACGGTATAGATGTAAAAGGATTATAAAAGGCAAGTGGATATAAAACAAACAGTTGAAAAAAAATCAATTAAAAAAAATCGGAACATGCCGAAGTTGACTTGATAAAAATTATGATCTAAAATTATGATATTATATGTAATTAGTATGATGGAGTTTTTTCATTCGATAATGAACTTATGCAATGCATTCCCATTCACAGAATATGTGCCATTCCGAGTACCTATCATTTGGCACAATCAGCCTCCAGATACCAATTTCTCTCAGTTGTTTAATGAGTTCAAAAGATGTGGATGACTCGCTGTTTTTGTTATCCAACTCGAATATTTTACCAGAAGGGGAAAGTAAATTAATTAAAATATTATGCTTGATTGAATTTTGCAATTGATGTATTATAAGGTTGAAATTGTAACTTTCTTTGTATTTCAAATAGTATACTTGGGGCGTCTTGACATATATATCAAAAGACTGTAAAGGTTCTTCATTCAATTTGACCCACTCGAGTTGTTTGTATTTACCCTGATGATAGATAGGAATTGAAAGTGATAGGGGAGCTTTGTCGCTAGAGGTGGAGCCTTTCAAATAGGAGTAAACGGACAAAAATCCCATTGAGCATTGAGGTGGTAAAATAGTCTTTACTTTGGCCAATCTTCTGTCCTTCTTCCAGTACATTTGAATCAAAGTTGGGAAACGAACGTTTTCAGCAGTGTTAATTTCTGCTTTGATGTGTATATCTTCAGGCACTTCAAGATCAAACTCGCTGACTTCATAGTCTTGTAGCCTGAATAAGGAATGGTCAAACTTATAGAAACGTAAGCCATTAAGTAAAAATGAAGGGTATAATGGGGGTAATGAGATTTGCATTATGGGATCAATTGGAGGTGTAATATGCTGATTATCTACATGCAGGGGGCTATGTGTATATATGATATCCATGGGCTTGGTTAAAAAATAAAACTCTTGATTATCTTCCAAACATGTTTCGTTAAAGTTAAAGTCTTCAAGCAAAGGGTTTGACAAATTTCCCAATGCAACATCAACAAATCTGTACTCCCCGTTTATCAAAACAGACACCCACGCATGATTTAAAACTATTGAGGATTCGTTAACTTGGGAAGCAAATTCAAACTCAAAAGGTTTTTTAAAATGTCCTAACACAATCTCAACCTCAAGATTCAAATGTGAAGCCATTATGAAAAACATCCAAGTTAATTGGAAAGAGGTACAACGACCAGTAAAGATAACATTTTTCAGATCCGGTGGTGATCTGGTACTCAACTTCTCAGCCCTTTTCGACTCAGTAACAACTATTTTTTCTGTGCAGTACATGTATAATCCTCTCAATTTTTCTATTTCAGACTTGAATTTGTTGCCGATCTTAGTTTCCGCAATTTTGTCAATGGATGCATACTTGTCGTATGGAAGTTTTTTGATATACGCATCAACTTGCTGAAGGGGGATAGCGTCTATGTTGATTTTCTTGAAACCAGGTAACACCTCATTTTTATTGACAGAGGTGATAGATTTGTGAGGTTGTAAAACCAAATGTCTGTCTGCTTCTAAAGCCTTTAGTTTTCTTTGGGATCTTTCTCTGGAAGATAATGTCTTTGATCTTTCCAAATCCATGTCAAAAGAGTTATCCGGGCTTGAGTGTTTGCGCAAAGCAGTTTGGTTCACATGCTGTTCCGCAAAAGGAGATGAAGCCGATTCTCCTAAGCCAACAAATAGGTCGGGTTCCAATTCGTTGGGTCTTAACGCAGTACTTGATCTGAAGATTTTTTCGTCAATACTGTGTTCTTGATCTTTTTTAGATAAAAATTTTCTGAGAAAATTAGGATGTTTAGTGGATTTTGGATCTTGGACTAACTCTTGAATCAATACGTTCTTATCTTCACGGGAGCCTTTTTCCTCAATGTCTTTTAATTTAGATTGATAAGCTCCGGCTTTGTGTCTGCTCATTGAAGCAGCTGATGTAGCACTAAAATCCGAATGGCCAAAATAGGATGATCGTTCTGTATCTGTGGAAAACAATGAAGAATCAAGCATTTTTTGGTTTGCTGATTTCCAATAATCAGAATTATTCATACTACGACGGTAACTACTCTCAAATTCCTTTGGCATTTTTTCTCCAGAAGGTGAGCCGTATGAATGTTTTGGTGGAGCAGGAGCAAAACTGTTTTCTTCACTGGTATTACTATCTTCATATTTCGTTGAAAACTCATCGGTATTGCCAAGTGAAACCTGTGAAACGTCACGAGTGAGCTTGGATATAGACGTTTGAGAGCTAAACCTATGAGAATTTGATAATGAGGTATTGGAGGGATGCTGTTTTCTATTCAATGATTGTGTGCTCGGAGAATTGACTATACTGCTCAAACTACGTCTTGAAGATGACTCCGATAGTTCTATTGCTTTCACATATTTCAAAGGAAAAACACCAGCCAATTTTGTTCTCAACGATTGACCATATCCTGTACCGTTGTTATAGACTCTAGAAACTTCAATTATATCACCTTCTATAAACCCTAAGTCTTGCTCTTTATTCGTGGCCCCAATACTCCAAATGGCTTTGGCCCTGTATGGAGTGGTGGTTGTTACGCTCATTTGTATGATTGAGGTGTGAATGCCAGATCTATAAAACTATGCCACTGCTATTTCAGCTAATGAAATAAATTATAATATCTTGTATATTGACAGTTCATTCAATGCTTATTGAAGGCTTTTCACTCTTTGGCACGTTATGCAAAGCAACGGGGTTAAAATCAAGGTGGCAGGTATAGCATACCGAAGAACTAAATTTTGCAATTAATTGAATGAAATGAAAAGATCAAAATTTCCTAATCGAGCAATCCATCAACAAAGAAAATTTAACTGCAACCAGCTTGCCAGCTCGCTTATTGCACATTGCACAATAACCAAAAGTTCACTTCATCAATTGGACACTGGTTGGTACCTTGGACACTTGCTCAAAATGTAACTAATTTGCTTTGCTTTGCTTTGCTTTGTGGATGCTTTGGCGTATATTTGTTAAGCATTATTATACACATCAACGAGAACCGGGGAACACAAAAAGACCATCTAGATCCAATCTAGTAACCCCCACCCTTATCATAAAAGCTAGAAAAACATTACACAGCATAAACTGCTTTGCCATTACTAGATTTTCAATCCGTTAGAATTCTATTTCACCCTATTACAGTGTAGATGCCCTGGCAAATTGTCGGTATACCGTAGGTATGCTCCCAAAACTGCCATCATATATAGCTGTATGCTAAACGCGTGGAAAACACACCCACGACAAACAGATCACGAGGCCAGAAAAAAAGTGAGAATTTTTGAGACAAAGATTTCGTTGCGTTTAAAGGGGATTTGTACATCAAATAGTTTTCAAGCTTATCTATCTCGTACATGGCACCCTTGAGCTATTTTAGCAACACATTGCGCTTTCGATCTACACACTCGCATAAATGTCAACAAAGATACCTCGTGATTATGCTGAAAAGATAGCGGAGTCTATGTAAGTATTAGCTTCAAAGTAAAGACATGGATGGATCTGAACGCCAAAACTGTTTCTTATTGAGCTGGTGTCGATTCGACATTCAACTACAAAACAAATTAAATTACTAACATAAAACATTTTATGTCTTTCACAGGCTGTATTTGAAAGAACACAAGTCGCTGGCACCAGAGGAGGTGACGAAGCACTCCTACACTGGACTGACCTCCAAATTGGCTTTTTCTGATGACTCTCACATTCAAGAAGTTTGGTCTGAGGATATGATTTTCTTCTTCATAAACAAAATCCTTGATGCATATGCTGATTCATCAGATACTAGTTTAGGTTTATTCAGAACTAAACAGCAATTTGGACCCACTTCAAAAAAGTTAGACGTTTCCTTCTACCCTTTCAAGTACAAGCACAACTGGCACTTAGCTGTAGGTTTCCATGAGAAGGGAAAAATTATAATAGTTGATTGTTCTCCAAAGGATAAAACATTGAAGGATGGATTCCCAGTACAAGCAGTACTCAAACTAGAGGATTATATTTTGTCATTTGGAATAAAAGTTACAAAATCTGCATTGAAAAAACCGGTTACTCTTTCTCCTTTGTTTTTAAAAACATCTGATATCCAAGCAATAAATGTTTTAGCAGTTGTCTATACTTTTTGTTGTTCTGGCTCTCTTCTAGCTCAAGCGCTACTTAACTTTGAGAAGACTACTATGCGTTTTGATATAAGTCAATTTTATTTTTTTATTAAAGAGTTTGATAGATATAGTGCTACCAGGGAAGCTTTTGGGAATGCCATAGTTGACCTAATGGTCGAAAAATCAAAAGAAACAGTAAGTGTTGAGGCTAGTGACAGTATGAATACCACAGAAGATAAGACTGAGATAGAAGAAATTGGAGAAGGAGACGTAACTGAGCAGCAGAAGACACTTTTTCCTTTCGACACTGCCAAAACTTTCATCAAAGAAATTACTCAAAACCTGGAACAGCTACCTAATAATATCGCAATAATTGATGAATTTATTGAAATGATTGAACAATGGCATCACTTTGATCCCGAAACTGGAGAAGTTTCAAATGATTATAGCGCATGGAAGATATTAACAAGAGAAGTTATTGAAGTTTATAAGGACAATAGAAATAGAATGCTTTTTGACGAAGCGGAAGTCGAAGAAATACTCAAAGTTGATCATCCTAACCAAATATTTCCTTTAGTCGTGGAAAATGGTGTGATATACCTTGTCAATTTCCATACCGAAGATGGATTTCATACCAAAATCAACATTCTTTCTATAAACGACAAATCTCATTATTACATCAAGAAAGATTCTATCAAGTCCACAACGGTGAAGAGATTGGCTGAAATGTACTGTTTTCGTTTCAAAAGATTAATCACGGAGATCAATTTTTCAAGATATAACATCGAGCCATTTACTGTTTACAACTTAATGGTAACATTGCTGTTCTATGTTCACTACTTCAATGTTATACAAGAGTTTGATATAACTCACAAAATTCCAGATTTGGATATCACTAATTATGGCATTGCTTTCCAATCTTTAATGCATGCCATCTCGGTTAAAAACTCAACTGCGATAAAAAAGTTTTATACGAGAATGAATAGCATTCTCTCCAAAAGAATTCCTACCAATAATATACAGTGATATGTGGTATTTGAATTAAAGCTCGGAATTTTGAACTGTAACTTTTTTTTTGCACCTGTATCTTCACCAACAAGAACTGTTGAATTAATGGCAGATCTTTATGTATTATGTTTTGTGTATACTCAATAAAAAATGACATGTTCGTTATGACACTCATTGCAAGTGAACTACCAAAAAGTTGTAATTATTTTTAATAAGTGGACGCAACAAAAACAACTTCTCCGAAAAAAAATTGTAATTTTAAATTTGGATATAAATCACCTGTGGACTGAGTAATATCATATTTTAATAGAAATTCTTTAAGGTATTTCTTTGCGACAAATTATAAATGAACATTATCATAAGTGAAATTGTAAGTGCAACATGCTTAAGTATTCCAAAAGAAAAAGCTCTGATATTTAGTGCACATAGAGCTTGAATAAACAATTGAAAGCAGTTGAAACATGTCGTGAAAAAGGTTTTTACTTGAATTTCTCAAATTTTGCTCCAGTTTTATCTTCTTCTTTTTGACTCCAAACTAGTAACTTATTTTCTTAGTTTTCCAGGCTTCCTAATGGTTATGCCATTCACGCTAAAACTTCATATATAATGGTCGCCTGGCTAGTATTGAAGTAAGTAGTATTACTGTAGTATTTTAAAATGGTCGTGCGCGACACAACAAAAACCAAATAGCTTGTGGAAAAAAAAGCTCCTTTGATTTGATGTTTAGCGACAGTGTGGCCGAGTGGTTAAGGCGTTTGACTCGAATTTTTCTGATAGGCGATATCAAATGGGCTCTGCCCTCGCAGGTTCGAATCCTGCTGCTGTCGTCATTGCCTTTAATTTTTTAGTCGTGATATCTTTTTTCTATTTTTTGGCGTCTGCATGAGCTAGTTCTAATGGACACAACAGGTCTTGTTGACCACTACTGGCTCTTGTCGACAAGTCTTCTTTTTACCTTGTTGAATAAAAAGTAGAAGTTTGTACAGAATGGGAAGAGGTGCTTTGATACTTATAGAGGGACTTGATAGAACTGGAAAGACAACACAAACAAATAATGTCATTGATTATATTTCCAACACGTTGAAGAAGAAAGTTGAAATTGTTAAGTTTCCAGAAAGAACAACGCCCATTGGGAAGCTCATCAACCAGTATTTAACAGACAAGTCGTTTGAGTTAAGTGATGAGTCTGCACATCTTCTATTCAGTGCTAATAGATGGGAATTACACACGCGTATTATGAAGTTGTTGAACGACGGAGTGATTGTTGTACTGGATCGATACGTTTACTCCGGAGTTGCTTATTCATCAGCCAAGGGAATGGACTTCAACTGGTGTTTGAACCCAGACCATGGACTACCCAAGCCTGACATGACAGTATTTTTAAAGTTTAAAGATAGTGGCAATAGCAAGGACAGAGAAGGTTTTGGGGATGAGAGATATGAGACCTCGTCATTTCAGGAAAAAGTTAAGATTCAATTCGAAGAGTTTGAGAAATTGGAAAGAGAAGGGGGTAGTTGGAGATCAGTTTTTGTGGATAACAAAGGGATAGACGAAGTGTTCAAGGATGTGTGGAATTGTTTTGAGGAGGTATGCCTAAACGACAACTTAGGAGATGTTTGTCTCTTTTAGTAATAAATACTGATTTATCATACCTTTAATAAAATTTGTATAATATATTGAAAATAAGTATACACTAAAGTACAAACACGGAAAATCAATAACATATAATAATATACTAACAATAATGAGGAAAAATAATTTAAATGTTATCAGAATTTTATTTGAAAATGGATTTCATTCAAATAACGAAAGAAAAAAGTAAAAAAGAAAGAATAAACACAAAAGTATCAGTTATTTGTATCGAATAACCAATTACTTAGGTGAAATACCAAAAAAAAAAAAGATAATAAACAAAGGGAAAGTAAAAAAAAAAAGTAAAAAAAAGTATTGTAGTTCATGTCTAAACATTGAACCATTATAACAGGAGCTAGACATATTTCATTTTTAGTTTGAGAAAAACTATATTTGAAAAAAGTTTATTCTGAAGTCCAATATCAATAAACATACACTTACCAGTCGGCAGTGTAGTCAATTTCGTCTTCATCATCCTCACCATCGAAGTCATAATCCTCGTCATCAAAGTCATCATCTGCTACGTCAATTTGTGATTGAGCATAGAAGGCAAGAACAGAAACAAAAATTGAGACGGCTAAATGCCAGTTGGCAAATAAACCTCTTAATAAGACAGTACTTTGCAATACGTAGTGATGAGCAAATTCACTAAGGTATTCATAAGTGAAAGTTTTTGAAGTTAAAGCAAAAGTGATTTCTTCGTGAACATCAGAATAACTGATTTGAGTCTTGAATAAGAAGAAACTGTAAAATAATTTACTAGCAGCAAAAACAAATGGATCAGTCTCAAAATCATAACTGAAGTTAATATAATAAGAAGTAACTTTGGGAGCAACATATGAGACCAGGACCCAAAGTAAGAAAGTTGACCATAATTGAATATTTGTTAAGGCATAAAAGTTTGGAATTGACAATTCATTGATGTAGGCAGGAGCATTATCTTTCAATAATTGGGGGATAAAGGCAGCTTTAGCAACTGGGATAGTCTCATAATAATATGAGGCAATTTTGTAAAGCTCAAAACCTAAAACAAGACTGTTAAGTTCAAATGGATCAGATAAGTAATCACGAAGATCTTCATTCTTTTCAATAATATAATCTTCAGCAACATAGTATCTGTATTCAATGGCATCTTTAGCCGAAGTAAATTTGCTGGAAATCTTGGAGGTGATCTTGGAGACAAAAGATGATCCAGATTCTGGTTCCTCTTTTCCTTCTTCTTCACTTTCTTCAGTTCCTTCAGTTTCTTCGTCATCACTGTCAACTACAACAGGCTTATTTGGTTTTGTTGGGGTACCAAAGCTATCAGCGGCGTCTGACTTTTCCTTGGTTGGAGAGCCGTGCTTGTAGTATTTGGCTGATCTAGCATACTTGGTGTTGT
This sequence comes from Wenyingozyma nanaspora, assembly GCA_030557475.1. NCBI lineage: Eukaryota > Fungi > Ascomycota > Pichiomycetes > Pichiales > Pichiaceae > Wenyingozyma > Wenyingozyma nanaspora. The sequence continues at coordinate 818,593 of JAKTPF010000003.1, read as the reverse complement.
TTGTGACATGGAAGTCATGATCCTTAACAAGAGTTGCAATAATCTTGTCGGCAATGTCTTTTTTTAAGGAGATGTTGTCAACATCAATGTTAAGATCATCAGCGATTTCACGTAATTCGTTCTTTGTCTTTTTAATAAAACTCATTGTGCGGGGATACCAAGTGTTAGTGTTGACTTTCAAGTAAGCTTTAGTGCAAGCAGTAGGGATTACTGGGATTGAACTGTTGAGTCGATATACCTGGTTAACTTGGCAACTAAAACACAGGAAGGATGAAGAAGGGGCAAGGAAGTTAAAGGAGATGTCAAACGTCTTTAAAACATAAACAAAGACGTCTCGCAGCAACAGAAAAATTAAGACGGAAATTTGGAAATACGCTTGCGAAATTCCCCATTGGGAAATATGTAAACAGAGATTGGCGATTAGTTGAACTCTCTGGTTCTTAGGATAGGAAGGGTTGGGCTCACTGTGGTTATTGTCGCATAGTGACAATGGGCGTATTAATGGTGGTAAGTTACTTTGTTCCCGCAAGAAACAGTTCAATGAAACTCCTCTTGTCGCTGTGTTGCTTTCGTCTCTTGTCTCTTGTTGGTTTCGATGTTTTTGAATTTTTTTTTTGTTTATTGTTAATAAAATAGTCGCTTCCTACTATATACAAAAATTTACCACACTCTCGCCGAGCTAATATATACTCTACACACTCTACCTCAGTGAGTACTCAAAGCTTACTGCTTTCCATAAATACGTCCTTGTAGACCTCACGCAGCTTCCACAAGCTGTCGACTTGTTTCTCAATCCCTTCGGCAGGGGTTAGCTTTTCAATAAAGAGGTCATAAAGGCCGAAGAGAAGCACGTCTAGCGGAATTATCAGATTGAAGCGGCTCAATGTTTCTCCTGAGCTTAATTTACCGTTGCTAACCATAATTCCAACCAAATTTGTTGTTTTGTTCACATCGTCCAATTGGAAAACTCCACCACCACTTGACCCTGCCCAACAGGAACACGACGCTACAATCATAGTCAGTAAGTTGTAATCTACCGAGTCAAAAAGGGGTAAACTAATCTTAGAAGATAAATAACCTCTCGAGACCAATGGTTTAATGGGAGAAGGTGTTGAGGATTGAGTCAGTCCGTCAAAGAACAAACCAAACCCTACTGAAAAAACAGGAACATGGGGTTGTGGAATTTTCAAAAGCGCCATATTATTGGATAACTTTAGCAAATTCGCATACAAATTAAAATCGATAGCGTCCTGCCTCTCATCTAATCTGATATAGCAGATATCAAACATTTTGCCATCAAACGGTATGTATAAATCTTGATTCACCTTAGGATCATGCACTTCTAACACGTTGGAGAGGGACTTATCAAAAATTTTGAGTAAACTTGGACACCGGTAGTTTTCTTCATCATCGAGAATTACATGTCTATTAGTAACAATTAAATTTGATGATAATTTGACTCCAGATCCCCAGTAATTACGGCCATTACTATGATGGACAGTGATAGCAACAACCGATTCCTGGCTTACAGACGGAAAAATTGATGCAGTGGTTATCGGTTCTCTACCATAGTCATAAAACCTGAAAGCCTTGGAGCCAGCTTCAACCATTTTCATCTCAATACGAGCAGAACAATAACATGTTTCTAAAGTTAGCAGCCTTGACGAAAGTTTATTGGTTGTTTCCTTAACTGGTTTAGCAATTTTTGCATTGATAATGTCACTACTGCTACTCACTTTACTTGCAATTTGTGTAGTTGAACCTTTGTTGTTCAAGAACTCGGTATGCTCTAATTCTTTGACAAACAAACTTTGAATATACTTCATCAAAAACTTCCAACTTAATATTGCCATGAGCTCACCTGATCCATCTTTCTTGACAAGATTTCCTAAAACCAAACCTAATGAATGTATCACATTTTGATTTTCGTACCCGTCTACAAAAATGTTCACAATTCCACCATCCATATTATCTAAGAATTTGATGTCACTTAAGAGGAAAGACTCATTGTCACTTATATAATTAATAAACCCATTTGTTGAATAACCACTAAAAATGGACACATTCGATAAGCCGAAAGGACATGCTTCCAAAGAAACTTGAATTGGTAAATCTTTCTTGTCCAGATAACATCTTTGAGAGCATACAGAAGTCCCAACCAAAGAAATTTGTTTCAACTGTATATCACTTGATTTCAAAGAATCGTAAAACCTGTACTTTGGTTTAGCAATGAGAATGGATGTAGACACACCATTTGAACTCCCCGACAAGGGCTTATCTGTTTTTTCAAAATCAGGCTCAAAATTGAACCCGTTATTCAAAAACCACTCGAGATTTGCGTTTTTGAAATTTATCCATTTTATTATCTTAGATTGAATCCATTGAATACTTGAATGACCAGATTGTTTATTATTCACCAATTGATTTGCGGTGAAATAAATCTCCAAATTCAAGTCCGAACTCTGTACCTCCACTGGCAGGCTACTTAATGAAATAATAAACTCCGTGACAGCACCCGTCGCTTTATCCACAGCAACTAGGTAGATCCCAGACAAGCCAAAGAGCCTGCTCCTGGAAATCGAGTTCAGTATTCTTATGGTAATGGGCAAATAGAGCCATCGATTAGAGTCTGAAGAGAGTGAAGACATTGTGGGACACAAATGGTTCTTACACAGACACAAATGCTTATTGACAGGCCCTTTACAGCGTGTCTGCAGTAGCTAGAAGTGGTACGACTTTTTACTGCTCTGTCCACCTCCAAATGCTCTTTTAGAGGTTTACAGGTTTATCAGATATGCCGCAAAAAGATGCCGTTTGAGGAAGTGACGCTGCTTTAGTTGCTTCTTTTATCTTATCTTATCAACACCGTGCACCAGTGGAGGTCTCTTTAAATTTTTTTTTATCTTCAGTATTATGTATGGGGTTTGGTTTGTGAAGTATTTGTCTAGACTAGTGTTGGAGTTTGCTTGGTCTGGACCTTCTTCTTGCATCACTTATTGAAGCTTCATAGAGAAACATTGCAAAGCCGACCATGGACCCAGACATTGTCTGGGAATACAAAGACAATTCCCTTTTTTTTGAAAATGAAACGCTCGTCTTTTCAATCTTTTTACTTGATCCATATGCTAAAAAAGAGAATATTCACGACAAGCTGTTGTCCTTTTATGACAGTTTAAAGACCAAGTTTGAACCTTTTAATAAATACTATCCTTGGTACATAGACAATATACAACTCAGCTTTCAAGGCGCTAACAATCCGTCAGGTTATCCTTTTGTATTTGGCCAATTGCCCTATGGCGACTATATTGAGGATGAATGGTTAGCCTCCACATTACTTTTCCAAGCAGTTGCGAACGAGCCAGATATGTATTTGCATCTATTTGATCAAGATGGAGAGTTTTTATTAGTAGAGGCTGCGCATGCTCTGCCGGACTGGTTATCACCCTTAAATGGAGGAAACAGGCTTTGGATTAACAACTCTCAATTGAAAATTATACCTAATACCTATTACCCAGATGAGAATTTGACATTGTTGCAGAGTATCAAATTTTTGGAGAAGGCGAACTATAATTGTGTCATAGATGAGAAGTTAAACAATGCAATTATCAATATGACGTTTGGAAAGTCCTTGCAAACCTCCTTAGAACATTTATACGTAGAAGATATCACAGTTGACAAGGCTACTGCTAATATTATACTTGACAATCCTATTTCATTGTGCAATGCGGCAATAAACCGAGCTAGGAAAGAAAGTGGCATTTTTCAAGAGGCCTCAGAGGAATTCATTTCTAATAATAAAGTGGAAGATTTTTCAGATCATTTAAACATGAAAATCAGAGTTTCTGCTTTTGCTCATGCCCACTTACAAATTATGTGCATGAAAAACCCTTCCCGTAATCCTGCCAGTGTTAAGGGTAAGTTCGTAATAGAAGCTATTAATGAGTATTTTCTTGAGGAAAAGACAAATAATACATCAGCATCTGTTTCAGAGGAAACATTGGAGAAGTACAACACTAACATCTTTTCTGATCCTTTGCAGATGGAACTACTCAGACTGGGAACAATTCCGAAAAAGTACGAACCAGTTGAAGTCATCGATCATGAATCAAACAGCAACCCAGAATCGTTAGACAGGAAAGACGGTAGAGAAGTGGAGAATGAATCAAAGTACAAAGATCTTATGGAAAGAATAAGCAATTTTCTTTTGGAAGAAAATGATATTGATGGAATCAAGCCCAAAGTTTCCACTTCCAACAATATAAAAACCAGACCAGATCCTGATAAATTTGAGTATGATTCAGATAGATACAATAACGATTCTGAATACTCCTCAGACGAAAACGATGAAAAGTTCAAGCAGTATTTTAAAGATGAAAAAGTTGATATTGATGAAGATGACTTTTTTGAATTTTTTTGTAAAGAGGCGTTGGGCTATAAAGAAGATCAATTGGAGGAAATGCGAGCGGAATATAATGAGACGAAAGAGAAGGAGCCACTCCACAGCATATCTGATCATGTGGGTGATCTAGATGACTATTGCGAAGAAGAAGAAGAAGAAGAAGAAGATGAGAATGAGTACGAGAGTGACGAGTACGATGAAAGTGCTACAAAGGAGGCTTTAATGAATCTTCTCAAGAGCATGAAGGCTGGAGGTGGAATCGATGGTCCTGCTGCAACTTTACTGAGCAATTTGGGACTCGATACATCCTGATCATTGATTATTTATATATTATCTATAGGAATGAGCATCTTTGTACCTACAAAGCAATCAATTACAAACGAATGGGATGGATGTGAATTAGTTGAAAAAATTAGCCAGCTTTTGCTGTTGTGTGGCCTTTGCTTCTTTTTGCAATTTAGTAAATTTTTCAATTGCAGACAGAACTGCAGGATCAGTTTGAGCGGACGACTCATCTCTGATCAAAATCAAATGACTTAATGCCGAATCGTAATCTTTCAGCCCACCATGGGCCATGCCTAGTCTATAAATAACTTTACTTTGTTCAACAGGTGTCATAGATTTGAAAGTTTTCCCATCATTTTCAGCAAAAATAAAATTACAGTATTTTATCACCTGCTTATAATCCTGCAGCTGTAAACTGACTAATGACAAGTTAAGATATATCTTTTTTTTGATGTCTTGAAAATAATTGAAGTATTTTTTATCAGAGTCTTCATCTGGTATCAACTCAGTTGCATATCTTGCAGCCTTAACCCATTTGAAATAGGCTTCCTTCAACTTTTTTTGCTTGAATAACAATGTTCCAGACTCCTTAATTAAACTGACTATACGATATGTAGTTTCTGCATTTTCCAAATCTAGACCTTCGTTATCATCAGGATACTCCTCATAAAAATCTCTGCCGATGGTATCATACGAACAATTATAAACGGGGACACCCATTGATTCATCCCAAATTCCACAATTTGCGATAACGACTCTATTGCTGTAATCTGGTAAACTCTTATCCTTAGAAACTTCGACCTTCTCCATCGTTCTAATGGTCGATTTTCCCTTGAGAACCTTACCAAACACTGTATGCTTTCCATTTAAATGCACCGCTGGCATAGTAGTAATAAAAAACTGAGATTTGTTTGTATTCGGGCCTGAGTTCGCCATACACAACATGAAGGGCTTATCTATATCAACTAAATTTTCATCCTTAAAAGCAGCACCATCATTGAAAATAGACCTCCCACCTTTACCTACATTGGAGGAACCATAACTTGAAACCTGGTCATTATTTTCAATTCTACCATATTCAGTATCTCCTCCCTGAATCATAAAATTCTTAATAATCCTATGAAAGTAGGTGGCCTTATATCCTTCATTAGCTGAAGAGGTTACGTAATGCACAAAATTTTCAGATGCTTTTGGAGCCTCTTTGTTGAATAACTCTAAAATTACTCTTCCAATAGGGGTTTCGCCAATCACAATATCTAGATACACCAAGGAGTCTCTTGAAGCCATAATTAAAAATGACAATAAATGATTTTGGACTTGAATATCTTATGTTGAAAAGCACAAACTTTAAAGGTCTGGAGAAATTATTTATGGCAGATAATTATCAAAATCACAAAAAAAAAAAAAAAAAAAAAAAAAACACCCGTGCATTAAGTTATTGCAAAAGATATATTCTATTTTTCAAGTCTTTTTTTTGGGCCTGATGGTGCTGTTGTCAGTACGTATATGTCCATAAGTCTTACGGATAACTTCTATTCTGATTTTAGTTCAATAAAACAGCAGAACTGTTTATGTCTATAATATATATATTACAAAATAAGCCAAAGAAAAATACAAAAAAAACACAAGGTAAAAGTAAAAAACACAAACAAAAACTGGTCTATTAAACATTGCCCGATTTCCATGATCCGGCAGGATGGTGAGCAACATAACAAAGATCACCACAAGGATTTTCACCTCTAAAAGATTTCCTGGGATAAACCATAAGATCATTTATTATGGCTGGCTTTTGCAAGCCTGTGAAAAAATTCCAATCTATGAGGAAATGATGCTCTGGTCCTACAAATTTTGGCCCTTGTCTGTCAATTGAAAGATCAACAATATTTAGTTCTTTTATCTTTGTACTTGTGTATTCATATAACGACATGGACATCATACCTGGACCGGTCCACTGAATGATATCGACTGAATTACATTTGTCGACGTCTTTAAAGTCTTGATAATACGCTTGTAATTTGTTATGAGTCTTAGCGGTAAAGGTTGTTCTTAAGACATTAGCAATCAAAAATGCTAACATTGGATGGTGTTTCCTGCCCTTTATAGTCCAGTTTGCCAACTGAACCCTCAATGCAGAAGTAGCTTTCCATCCATCGTTATCATGTTCCATACCTACAGCGAAAGCAATTTGATCATTGACTTGTTCATCGAACCATGATCTTATTGGTTTCTCACAAACAGTATCTATGTCAGCGTAAATCCCCCCATACAAAAACAACAAAATATACCTGCCAAGATCACTTTGGAGAATAAGCTTTGGCATGATTCTATAACCTTCCCATACCTCAGGAATGGTATGCTCAAATACTTGTTTAACTAACTTATCAATTTCACTATTTCTCATGAAAGTATAATTGTATTCAGGATTTGAAAACTCCCAACTATGCACCTCTTCAACATTTGGAAATTCTTCGGTTTCATCAGGTCTTAGTTTCCACATCTGAAATATGTTCTTTTGAACCACTTCTTCACCAGGTTTTGGTGGTTCATAAGGAAACTGTGCCAACAATCTATCATATGTCGTATGTACGTCCATCGGGTTGGATCCTCTAGCATATGGATTGTTCTTGTAAAAATCAGATCTTCTATATTCTTGAAGGTATGCTTGGTCTCTAGTTAAATTTGAGCTCACATGATCAGTAACTAGAAGATGGGTGAGTACAGAACCTAGTATTAAACCTAGAGCTAAGGTCAAATAAGGAACATGTTTTGGCTTCACACTTTTAACCAATTTTGAATCTGTCAAAAGCTGATAATTCATGCTTATTGATTTGAAAAACTTAAGTCTTGGCTAGTTAGTGATGAAGTATCAATAAAAAAAGATTTGTTTTCAGTTTTAGTTAGCGTATATTATATTCTATCTTGTGATCACTTACAAGGATTCTTTTTTTTTTTCAAAGTTAGACGGAATGTACGACACTCCTTTTCGGGCTGATCTGCAGATAACAGCTGAGCCTTGTTTTAAAGAAGCGAAAGGAGACGTTTTAAAATCAGTTCTCTACTTCTTTGCGGTTTTCTCTTCTAGCATTATATCAAGCAGGCAAAGGACAGTTAAAAACTTGTTTAAAAGAACGAGACATAAACAATAGTCAGGCCAAAGAAGCCCAGTAACGATGGTAGTGGCAGCATATTGCCCTAAAACAGCCAGCACACCTTCTACCTCTTAACACACAATGCTCTTCGAATAAAATAGTGCCCCAAATGCATTCCTAGTGCGCGTGCGTGCGTTTACTAGTATGCGAGGTGCTGCAGCATTTTAACGGTCGCAGCCCAAAAAAAACAGAGTGAGGTAAGGGTGCGCATGCACATCGGTTAAAAGTTATGGATGGAGTCTTAAAAGGGACTCCGCTAGTGACACATTTCGGTATATATAAATATGTAGGCTTTTACTTAAGTGCAGTCATTAAAATTACGCCACAGAGCATTGAAGCCAGGCATCAAAGCCAACTTAACTGTTTTCGTGAAGCGTAACAGAATTCAGTCTGTCAGCTAAAGAGCCTTGATGATAACCTGTTCGATGGTCAATACCATCAACGAGCGCCATAGGCCTGTTCCTTTCCTTGTCAAATCTACGAGAAGATGATATACCACCGTCTTCTTCTTCATCGAGGTCATCGTCAACATCATCGTCATCTATTTCGTCGATATCATCATCGATTATATCGTCATCGATATCTTCTTCGTATTCGTCTCGCTCATCATCTCCCTCTGCAAATTCATCGAAATCTCTATCCTTCATGCCAAGCTCGCTTCCCTGTCCATTTTGTCCCACAATGTTCAAGCTTGGAGGTGGAGGTCCAATCTCTTCGTGGATAATACCCTCATCTTCGCCGTTAATAACTACTGGGTTGGGCATGATTATAGAGTCTTCTAAATCCGATTCCTCTTCGAGAATAGGTTGACTTCTCTTGTTTGTCGATTTTTTCTTAGAGCCAGAAAGTGGAGATAATTTTGCATCTTTATACCACTTTGTGTTTAGTCTGCCCATAGGTAATGGCGACCTACCTCTCCTTAAGAAGTCTTTTGGCGAAACGGAATCAAAATTCAAATGTGTGCTATTCTTGTTGCCACTGCTATTACTGCCACGCTTCTTTCTTCTTCCTCTCATGTTGAAATTAGCAGAATCAATTGATCCACTCCTAGATAAGGTAGTAAAGGAGGAGTTAGGAGAATCGGTCAAATTATGCGAACTTTGGTTTTGCAGGCTAATGGATAATTCACTAGACCTTGCCCTGTTATAGCTAGGTCTTTTCACTGGCATGTTTGCGTTAACTGTAGTATTGGAACCGTTAAGAACACCACTGATACTACTGACACCATTCCCTGGACTATGAGACTCCGGTGCCATGCCGGGGCTCATTATTGACCCACCAATTGGAGTTGGAATGTTTTGATGATATGGATTTTGACTAATTGAAGCAGTATAATCTGTGGAGTAGCCAGTTATATATCCTGAGCCGTTAGAAGTTTCCGAAATCGTAGTTTGAATAGAGTATGATGAAATAACAGACCCAGGCCTAGTACCAATTTTCTTACCTTTTGAGTTATGTCTGCTGATGGAAGTGTAGTTCAATTCATGAGATAGTTGCTGCGATGGCGTACTTGTATTACTATTGGAGTGATGATGTTGAGTATCAATCGGATAGTTTTGATTATTCTCACCAACTATTGGATTTTCAGGTTCAATAACATATATACTCGTTTTGGTATTTGTACCACCAGTGGTTGATGTATTGGCACTGTTAACTTTATTCAATGAAGGGAGGTCATTCTTCATGTTATTCATAGATGAATATTTCCTCAACTCATTATCTGGACTATTTATTGGTTCACTCAAAGGAAAACTTTTGGATATGTTTGATGTATCGCCGATTGTACTTGTGCTAGTAATGCTAGACCTTTTCAACTTACCAGAAGTTCTCAATGAATTGTTCATGGTAGAACTATCATTATTTGTTCTCTTTGAACCATTAACATGTGACATAGGGGAGCTACCAATCCGCACTTCCGTATCATCGTAATTTTGTGGTCGATCTTTATTCTTTTTGAATTTTGAAACAATGTATTTCAACGATAATCTATTAGCCTTTTTACTGTTCTTTATATCTTGTTCATAGGTTGATGTGTTAATAGATGACGCAATAGAAGGTTTATGAGTAATGCCTTGAGTGGTATTGCTTGTCCTTATAGATCCCACAGACAATCTTTTATTAGATGCTTTTGTGGAAGTTTGTAGAGGCGCAGTTAAGTTTCTCTGTGTGAACTGAATTGCTTCAGCTTGTAATTGTTTCGGATCATGTATAGTCTTATCAAAATGAATGCTATTCCGATCATCTGAAACGGCTCGTGTATGACCTTTAGGAGACACAGCGGTCGTTGGTATATTTGCAATTTCGCCGTTATTCAAAGGCGGATTCAAAGAGAATGTATCAAAGCCAGAAGCATTGTTTTCTTCAAAAGGCGTATGGAGTTTTTTGCGCCCTCTGTCTAGTTTCAGTTCCAATGGTTGCTCAATTGACGTAGATCCACTGTCTCTTCGATCATTGTTGCTATTATTATTATAGTTATTGTTTTGTGTGGTAAGGGAACGGGATTGATGGTGTTGTGGAGGCAATTGTTGATGTTGATAAACAGAACCGGAAGCAGAAGCAGCATATGGACTAAATTGTTGACTCGATGTAATATGAGGAGTAGAAGTAGGAGTAGAATGATGCTGCTGCTGCTGCTGCTGTTGTTGTTGTTGTTGCTGTTGCGACTGGGATGTTCCCGAAGTTGATTGAACAGGCGTAGAACTGAAGATACTTGAATTCAGTTTCATCAATGGTGCTTTTGCTGCAGACTTTGCATCCATAAATGATTTTGATGAACTCAGTCTCAGCATACTTTTACTCCTTTGTTTCAATTTCTTTTTTAATGATTTTCTTTTCTTTTCTCTGATTAATTCCCAAAATCCTACAACGGAATCAAGATGCGAGTTTTCAATACTTTTAACCAATAGCTCTTTATCTATTCCCACATGTTTAAGGTCTTTAATCAATTGTTTCTCAGAGTTGGTGAATTGCTTTTCAGTTCCATTGATTGTATCTCTAATAATCTTATCTATGGTGTTAAGCTGTTGCTCTCCGCCATAAGGAGCTAATAATGGTAGTTCTAAGATATTCTCCAATGAATTCGGCCTATCCTCGGGGTTCTTTAGCAGCATTGTTTGCAGCAGTATTACAACTTCAGTCTTACTGATTATTGATGAATCATATATTGGTTCTGTTTCCAGAATCAATTTTTCTAATTCGTCATCAGGTAACGAGTCATCAAATGGCATAATACCGGTTATCATAGTATATAACATAATACCTAATGACCATATATCTATCTTAATACCTGAATAAGGCTGCCTTTTGATAATCTCCGGGGCCATATATGCAGTGGTTCCACAAAACTCATTTAACAATGCTCTGGTTCTTTGATTTAATGAAAAGGGTAATTCTCTTGTGAAACCTAAATCCGATAACTTAATGTTCAAGTTTTTATCTAGCAAAATATTCTCTAGTTTCAAATCTCTATGACAACAGTTGTTACGATGGATATAATGAACAGCACCACAAATCTGAGTAAAAAAATATAGTGATTCATCAATTGATAATCTTCTTCTTGCAGTTAAGTATTCAAATAAATCTCCATTTGGATAATATTCCAAAACCATATATGCGTGAGTCTCAGTTATAATGATTTCATAGATCTTGGCAATATGTGGATGATTTCTGAATTCTCTTAATGAATAATACTCTCTCATTAAATTATCACTATCTAAAGTTTTCAACCCTTTCTTCAAAACGACTTTAACTCGCAGTAACTTATGATAAGCTAAAAAAATCTGGCCAAAAGCACCATGTCCTATTTCCTTTATGATCCTATAGTTTCCTATTTCTGTTAGCTCAGGACTTGTAAATTTTTTAATTAGTTCAGTGTAATCTTCAGTTCTCTATTTGGTTAATTAATAATGTTGGTAAAGTGCGTTTAGTTAGTATACAGACAACAAAAAATTGTCAGCATGGAAGAATGAAAGTAAAGTGTGGAGACAAACATACCTTCATGATGGCAGCACGCTCATCAATCTTAGCTCGCCTACTCATGACTAAAATATAATCGATTTTGATATATGAAACCAGAAGCAGCTGCAGATCAAAATTGACTTGAAGCAGACCCTGTGTTAACGATTAGACTTATTATAGTCCTCGGGGAGGAAAAGTACTTAAAAGTTCCAATGGTAATATCAAGTGAGTGTGTGCCGGCTAGAAGAACCTTATTACAAGTATCCTGTTTCTTTATAATGATATACCTAGGATCAACAACAACCCCTATCTCTACCTTCACAAAGAAACCAAAAAATATATAAACATGACATCCGGTCCTGTCATTACACTCTTTCTGCGTGGCCGTCTTTGTTCCTTCTATCTTTCTGGCTTTTCTAGAATTACTCGATCATCGCTGCTCGGTTAATTCTCGCTAGGAATGATTGAGAGCCGTATTACACTATGCTATGTATATATGTGTATTTGTGCATGTAAAAGTGTGTTTCTATGATGTCTATTAATGTGTATTATGTAGCAGAGTATATATATATGTGTATGTATGTGTTTTGTGGCTACACAGTCTAGTCTTCTTTATTCCTTTTTGCCATCTAGTACGACAAGAAAGCCACCGACCAAATGCAAAGAACCGCATACAAAAACGTCCAATTTACCTTCTAAAGTTCTAATGAAATTAACACTAGTTTCAATATCATGGAAAATGTGTTTCCTACTTTTAGACTTCTTATCTATATTATTCCAGATTTCAGCCATTTTCTTTTGAACTTCCAAAGAATCGACTTGTTCACTTGATGTATTAATTGATTTCAAATCTTCAGAATAACCTGAGGACCAAGTGATGTTAGTAGTGAATATAACATGATCAAACGTTATACCCGAACCATAGATGACTTTGTATAGCTCATGTATTAAAGATTCAACATCTCTGGTTTGTTGATTAAACAATAATACCTTTTTATGTTCTTTGTTACCAACAGTAGTAAACCATTTAGAACCATTTTGAATGCTTTCTTTAGTATGAGCACCATCTATATACCAAGTCAAATTTTGTCTTTTTGAATCTATAATAGTTTGACATCTACCAGCCCATTGAGCGGTTTCAAGGCCTTTCACAAATTCAAATGGTAATTCATTTTTAATGTCAATTGGAGCATAACAACCTAATCTATTTAAATGCTCAGCACATAATTCGATTGCTAAAGATGCGTTTTGTTTTTGAAATTCACCTTTTAAACCCAACTCTATATCATCTAAATCTTTCCTAGTGTCAACTACAGTTAATTTAGTAACATTTCTTTCCTTGGCTCTATCTTCAATTACTTTCATTGCCCCTGAAGAAACTTGCCTCACGGTGAAAGCAGCAGAATTTGGTTTAAAAATACCACTCTTATTCCAAGCGATTTCTTCATAAGTATCACCTAACATGACAGTATGATCTATACCTAACGCTGAGATACCACAACAAGTAGGTTGAATGAAAATATTAGTAGAGTCATATTCACCGCCTACACCAACTTCATAGATTGCAGTATTGACGTTTTCTTTTAAGAATGTATGAAACGATAAAAGAGTCAAAAATCTAAAATATGCAGGTTTGGAACCCATATCCATATGTGGAAATATTTCAGTATCACTTGAAGTTTTATCTAATTTATCCCAAACTTCAAAAAAATATTTAGTAAATAATTCTTCACTTATAGGTTTCCCATTAATCATTATTCTTTCTCTTACACTTTTCAAATGTGGAGAAGTATACAAACCAATCTTGGTGATACCACCACCTGATGATGTTGATTTTATTTGAGTAGATTGATCATTGGTGTTATTATCTTCAACAGATGTTGGTGAAGCTTGACGATTAATATTAGTATTATTATGATTATTAGTTGTTTTATATTGGGATAAAATGCTTTGAATAAAAGCACAAGTGGATCCTTTACCTTTAGTACCAGTGACATGAATCACATTCAATTTGTTTAAATCAGCAGGAGAAATATCGATTCTTCTAGTCCATTCAATCATTTCGGGTATAAGCATTGAATTTCTTTGAATCATAGATTGTTTATTTGAGGAAACTACTTTCCTTACTGCTTCAATGGTAGCATAATTGGATTGTAAAGAGTTTAAAGCTCTAATTGCATCACCATAAGTTCGACGGATCATAGAGTCTGTTTCTGTGGTTATGGATAAGGACATCACCTGACGATATAATAATAAAACGGAACAATGATACTTTAAGAGACACACAAACTCAACTCAATTCAACTTAATCTACTTGATTAAACAACAAAAAAAAATAACTATAAGATAAGCTTTTTTTCTTTTTTAGTTCTAAGTTATTAACTTGAAAAAAAAAAGCTCTATTTTAATTGAGAGATATCAAACACCAACAATGGTTTGATATGAAGAATTGTGCCAGTATGGAATATAGATACTTAGCTAGATATATATATATATCTACTATGCCTCGGTATAATTATCTCCTGGCAAGGGGATAGATGATGGGAAGCAATAGGCTGTAAACTAAGCAGACAGCAAACTCAGTAAGGGGAGATGCTAAGCGAATAAATTCAGCAGACAAGCAAAGCGACTGCTGTAGCTGTTATATATATAAATATAACTCTCAAAAGCAGTATACACTTTGTGTACTGGGTCAATAATCAGTCCTTCTGCATAACCAGCCCAGGCCAGCCCAGACCAGACCAAAATAAATTGCAAAAAATCCAAAAAATCACCGACGCAAACAACCATAAAAAAAAACTGCCCGTGCGGCCCGTGCAACTAAATTGGAATTTTCCGTCGCGTCGTATTTCTTTATACAATAACACACTCTTAAGTAACAGTATACAGTAATATATACATACTGTTAAGTGGAGAGAAGAATATCAAAATGACGATTAATTTAAGATTGATTAGACTTATGATAATATACACAGCTCTGCAAGCAGGCTTATAAAAGAGGAAAAACAAAATTATATAGATTAAAAAAAAACAGTAAGAACAAAACATAAAAAAACACATACAAACAGACATACAATAATAATCACAAACACAGTTGATGAAAATCACTTAGTATAGAATTGTGTGTAAATGACATGTTTAACTTTTTTTCTTTTTTTTTTTTTTTTCTTCTTAAGACAAAGGCGTAAAGTAGTTCATTAAAATGATGCAGTAGTAATAATAACAACAATTATGATAATAATAACACTGTGTGATGATGACTAGTGAGAGATTTAAAGATTTTATTTTTTTTTAAAAATCTTCATCGAATGCGAAACCGTTATTAGCAGAAGATTCAGCTTCAGCAGTCTTTGCTGATCCGGCCATAACACCAGCTTTTTGATAATCTGAGACTCTTTTTTCAAAGAAATTAGTCTTACCAGCTAATGAAATATTTTCCATAAAATCGAATGGATTTGTAACGTTATAATGTTTTTTACAACCTAATGAAACCAATAATCTATCAGCAACGAATTCAACGTATTGACACATAAGATTTGAATTCATACCTAATAAAGCAACAGGTAAAGCATCAGTGAAATATCTTTTTTCAATATCAACAGCTTCAGTAATAATCTTTAAAACGATTTCAGAATCTGGAGTATTATTTAAATGAGAGAATAATAAAGAAGCAAAATCGGTATGTAAACCTTCATCTCTACAAATTAATTCATTTGAAAAAGTTAAACCAGGCATAAGACCTCTTTTCTTTAACCAAAAGATTGAAGCAAAAGAACCAGAAAAGAATATACCTTCAACAGCAGCAAATGCAACTAATCTTTCACCAAATAAAGCAGAATCATTACCCATCCATCTAATAGCCCAATCAGCTTTTTCTTTGATACATGGAATAGTTTCAATTGCATTAAATAAAAATTCAGATTCTTTTGGATCTTTAACATAAGTATCAATTAATAAAGAATAAGTTTCAGAATGAATATTTTCCATCATAATTTGGAAACCATAAAAACATTTTGCTTCAGGTAATTGAACTTCAGCAGAGAAATTTTCAACTAAATTTTCATTAACTATACCATCAGAAGCTGCGAAAAAGGCCAAGACTCTTGAAATGAAATATCTTTCATTATCATTTAATCTATTATTCCAATCATGTAAATCTTTAGAAAGATCGATTTCTTCAGCAGTCCAAAATGAAGCTTCAGCTTTTTTATACATTTGCCAAATTTCATGATATTTAATTGGGAATAAGACAAAACGACGTTTATTTTCAAGTAATAAAGGTTCATCTTTTTCTAATTCTTTTAATTTATGACGATGAACTTGATGTTTCTTTAAAAATTCTTCGTGTGCCTTTTCGACTTCATCATTTTTTTCTTCTTCTTTTTCTTCTTTTGTAGTAGTAGAAGTAGAGTTAGCGATTGCTTCTTTTTGAGCAGCGGCGGCGGTTAAAGCTTGAGTTAAATCTTTTTTGTCCATGTTTGATAAGTCTAAGCCAGAAAGGGCAGAAGTTGTTCCTTTAGTTGGAGTTTCTTGTACAGACATTTTGAATGTGTGTTTATTATATGTGTGATATATGTATGATATATGTGTTATGAAGTGATAATAAACAAGACAACACAAATAGGTGAGTAGTCTTGTAGAGAGAGGGACAAGTGAAGATATTTATATGAAATAGTTCAAAGAGAGAGACACGGTGTGAAGAGGTGCATAAAGTAAACAATGTCTGTGTATTAAGAAGATGCAACAAGGTGTATTTAAAGTAGTCAACAGTGGTAGTTAACACTAGTCAATAGAAGTGGTCAATAGTAATTAGTTGCGGTGAGTGAAATGACGGCAATTTTTGCTTTCTTTTTCTTTTCTTGTGCTTTTTCTTTTTCGCTGCAGCGAGCGAGAAAGCGCGTCTTTTCTCAAAGCGGTGACTTTGGCGTGTCCGTGTTGGATGGGATAGGTGAATAAATGGATATGTACAGTATGTACGTATTTATGTATATATGTATATATATATACATCCACATATACACCTGTGTGTACACCTTTGTGTGACTGTGTGTAGGGGTAGAAGGGAAGGAAAGAGAAGCAAAAGACAGTGCTACACGGCAAACAACGACGCGTCACAAAACACGCTGCAAACGAAACTGGCCACTCACGCAAGGCCAACCACAGCAGAGAAAAGCAAAGAAAAGTAAACAAAGACAAGCACAGAGCGGCCATTTGTGCCCTTTTGGGAAGATTGGGCCGTTCTCTCTTTACTTAAGTTAACACTTCTTAATTACCAGATTAGCTGATTAACTTATTTCATTAATTTACTAATTTACGGCATCTGACACTGGAGTGATCTGACTTATCGGTTGACTTATTTTAGGCCTTATTCATACTGTATATCACTTGCATATATGTCATTTAACATGTCATTTTGTTTCTTTTAGTATGTAACGTAACATAGCATAACTTAACTTAACACCTTGATCTGAAATTATTAGTGGTTAGTTATTATAACAGGGGCAGGGGTATTTTGAAATTCTTTTACTTTGAAATGATCTACCATTGAACCGTATGTTTATACTTATTTATTTGTTAACAGGGGTACTATTCATTTAACATCCCATCTCTCAGTATCACAGCCCTACCTATTGTCTACTTCCCTTTATATTTACACTTACTCTTACACCAACACTTACACTCACCACATAGTTGTATACTTATAATACTTATAATACTTATATAGAGATAAACGGGCTGTGAAACAAAAAAGTCACAACATTTTTCATTTGTTGCATGGTGTATTGATGTTTGTGATTTTGTAAATTTTAATCGACCTTTTTCATAATCGTCGATAAAGAAAAAGGGCTAAACAAGACTTCTTTCCTTATATATATATTAAATATATCTACTATCTACTTGGTATATACATGTATAATTACATATACCACATTGAGTAAGTGTAATAGATAGTGAAGAGTAATATTCATTCTGCAATCTCTCATTCCTTTACACAGACGAATATGGCTCCTTCCGTTTCCTCAGAATCCGTCCCACAACAGCCACCAGCTGAAGGTATGTCATTTACATCTCTCTACTTGAATTTCCTTTTTCTTTCACTATCCCATACATACTAACTTCCCTTTACATATATAATAAATAAAAGACTTCAAAGAAAAATACAGACTAAATGAAAAAATCATAAATGAAGAATTCAAAATATGGAAAAAGACAAGTCCAATGTTATATGACTCCATCTTTTCTTATGCTTTAGAATGGCCTTCTTTATCTGTTGATTGGTTTAAAGATCTTACTCCAATCCCAGATTCTCAATTCGTATCTTCTTCTTTTGCTATAGGTACTCATACACCAAGTGGTATGGATAATAAATTAAGTATTTATTCAATCAACTTACCTAAACAACAACAACAAGAACAACAACAAGAACAAAATACTACTTTAATTGATATCAAAGGATCTCCTTTCAAATTAATAAAACAATTCAACCATCCTGGCGAAATCAATAAACTAAGAATCAATCAATCTAATAACTTGATTGCAACACAAACCAATAACGGTACAGTTTTAATCTTTGACCCATCTTCCTCTCCTGTTGGTAATACTAATAATGCATCAACAAAACCAAAATATGAATTAAAATATCATACTTTAGATGGGTTCGGTTTAGAATGGAACCCATTATTCGAAAAAAATCAATTACTGACATCTTCTCAAGATACAAATATAGCTTTATGGGATTTAAATAATCCTAATTTTGCAAATGCATCGAAACCTTTACAAACTTTTACTACAAATACATCAATTGTTAATGATGTTTCATGGAATAAACAATTAAACAATATCTTTGCCTCAGTTAATGATGACAAACAAATTTTCATAAATGATATAAGAAGTCCTAAAGATGTTATTAAAGTGGAAAATGCTCATGACTTAAATATAACTTGTTGTGATTTCAATCATCATTTACCTAATTTATTAGTCACTGGAGGTGGTGATAATTTTATAAATTGTTGGGATTTACGTAATTTACAACAACCAATTCGTAAATTATATGGTCATAATGATTGTCTATTAGATCTGAAGTTCAATCCTGAAAACCCATTTTTATTATCTTCTACTTCATTTGATCGTCGTTGTTTAATTTGGAATTTAGAGAGATTATCAGATGGTGATTTTGATTTACAACAATTTGAAAAGAAAAAAACAGAATATTTTGATCCATGTTTATCATTTATACATGGAGGTCATACTGGTCCCGTAAGTGAGTCGGCTTGGCATCCTGTGATAAGTAATCTGTTAATCACTGCTGCTAGAGATAACTTGGTTGAAGTATGGAAACCTAGATTATACTATGAAGAAGAAGAGGATGATGAAGAAGAAGATGATGATGAAGAGGACGCAGAAGAGGAACAAGAAGAAGAAGCTGAAGCGGAAGCAGAAAAAGGAAAAGAACAAGAAAAAACAGAAGAGAAAGAAGAAAATAAAGAAGAGAAAGAAGGAGAAAAGCTTGAATCTGATAATAAATCAGAGGTTAAAACTGAGCCCAAAATTGCAAAAGATGATTCCAAAAACTCTCTTGTTGATCAAAAGAAAGACGGTGATGGAGATATTGCAATGGAATAAAATTTAAATTTTGAATTCAAAATGTTTTATATATACGTATACATATATATGTACTTGAATAGTTATTGTTATTATTATTATACAAAAACCAAAATAAAAGATAATAATATAAAATAAACAACAGTGTGTATTTTTTTTTAGCTTTATAATGTAATTTCATTTATTTGATAAGCTTCCCATGACCTAATATTCAAATCAACCATAACTTTACGTTTCTTATTCTCTAATTCTCCAATTTCATAATTTAATTCATCAATTCGAAATTTAAACCTGTCGTTGAAAATACTAAACCATGTGGAATGTTTACTGCATTTTCTCTTATCTTTAAGACACACATCTTTAAAATACGACGTGCTTAAATCAATAACACCATCATTATCATTATCATTTCCATTATCGTCTACGTCCATTTGATCTTCATCTTCGTTATTTTCATTTTCGTCAGTTTGTAGTGTTACGATTTTATAATCATTTTGAAATTTTTCTTCATTCATATTCAAATCATCCAATGATTTAAAACTCTCGATGGATTCATCGATTAAATTTTTATACGCATCGCACTGCTGAAATTCGGTCCACTGTAAATCATCTAGTCTCAAAACACTTTCAAACCCACAAATATCAACTTTTATCTTCTTCTTCTTTTTCTTGTTTTTCTTAGACTTACACTTCTTCTTCTTGTTGTTGTTCTTAAACCTGCGTGATTCCGATCCAGCTTCTGCACCGGCTTCTTGCGCTTCTGCTTCTCCTTCATCTAATCCTCCTTCCACCTCTTCTTCTTGGTTCTCATCATCATCTTCCATCTCATCTAATTCATCTTTCCTTGCTTGAATCATCTCCTCTGTCTTCTGTATCTGATCATTGAAAACTCGTACTTTCTCCTTGACTCTTAATAAATATCTGTGCTTTTTGGTAACCATATCCAGATCTTGCTGTAATTTCAATATGTCATCAGTGTATGAATTAACTTCCTCCTGTACCTCTACAGGAATTTCAAAATCACTACCCGTCTTACTCTTATAAAAAACACGAAAATCAGGCATTCCTAAATTTCCCAGTCTTTTAAAATCAGTAAATGTTTCAGGAACTCTCAAACTCATAGCTATCTCCCCAGGACTAAGATGCTCAATTAAAACACCACTCTTATGATTGCTACTTCCACTTGCTGATATTGCTGATGTTGCAGTTACTTGTTTATTCTCAGCAGCAAACTTGTTATTCAATAAATCACTTATAAATTTCAACCCATGCTCTTCACAACAGTATTTAGACATCTTCTTCTTCACACCATCTTCATCGACTTCAATTCGAACAGGTTTATAACATCCAGGTAACATACATTTCTTTTTCCATAAAGTTTTTCCCTTATCAAAAAGCATATCACAAAAATCGCAGTAAAAATTATTCACAAGATCCTTGTACACAGTACTCAAACGTGCACATTTGAAATGAAACCATTCATCACATCCATCACAACATACCATCAACTTCCCATCATCAACTGATCTACAAGTACAAAATAGTTCTTCTGAATTGAAATCGTACTTTGGGGCTGCTTTATACTCTCTGTACTTCTGCTCCAGCTTCTTCCGCTGCACTTCACTGATAGTATCCGTATCAGAACCCATCCTTAGCGTTTTTACACCTTATTTGGAATCTTCAGCCTGTCTGTAAATAAACTTTCAACCCTATCAACTATCATTACGCCCAAGTGTATTTGCGATGATACCATACGATAGCTAGCTCCGAATCTAAATAAATCACGAAAAGTAAGATTGGCAAAAAGGGATTACCAGGCAGTGCTATACCAAAGGTGCAAGGTGTGGAACAGGGCATCTGAAAATAATTCTTCCTTAAGTAAAAATCAGTTAACAAGAACTGGATTAAAGTCTGCAGATTAGACCATTTAGAACTTTACATATATTGACTAAAGCTTTACACTGGGCATATTTTGAAGGACCTACTTTACACATAACACATAACATATAAAATGGTGCTGTCTCCAGCTGAGCGTTCCTATATCTACGACTCGCTAGTGTCATCTTCTACAGTTCCAAGAACAGATTCAAGAAAAGCTAACCAGTTTAGACCTGTGAAAGCCATCTGTTCTTTTCTACCAACGTCAAATGGATCTTCAAGAATATACCTTCCTGATGGGCTAGAGTGCATTACTAGTGTTAAGGCGAAAGTTGTGAGCTCATCAAACATAGCAGATTTGATCAAAGTTGAAGTAGATATATCATCTCAAAGAGATGATTCAAATTTATGTCTTGATCTATCAACTTTATTAACCAAATCATTGATTGACAACTTTGACATAAATTGCCTGAAATTGTCAGATAAATTTTCTTTCCAACTTAGCATAGACATTATAGTTATGTCCGTACCGACTGACATGAACATGTCGTCATATACATTATATTCATTATTGTCATTATCTTCAATGGGTGTCTATCTAGCACTAAAAACCACTAGATTACCTTTACTAACGTCCACGGTAAACGACAAAGAAATTGAAGAGGAACCATCCTTTGCAGATGACTGGGAATCATCCACGTATTTGATTCCACAAATTAATGATGATGACGATAACAAGACTACAACGTCGTCATCATTCACTCCAACTTTGTTATTCGTCGTTGGTACAGCTGGTAAGAATTGTTTTATAGATCCGAGCTTGGATGAGCAACAAGTCATGGAACACGGCCTTTGTATAGGTTACAATAATGGCTCTATTGTTCCCCCAATCCAATCCGTACCTTTAAACAGCTCAGAAAACAAAGGAATTCATAAATACGTTTTGATCAAATCAGTGAAAATGATACAAGAAATTGCTCCATCTGTAATAAAAGCCTTAGATACAATCGCAGCTCAAGAGTTGGACGAGTTTGGTACTCCTTTCTGATAAGTTTCAAAAGAACAAAAAAAAAAACGCACATACCCTGTACAAACTATGTATTTTTAATATAAAGAATATAAGTATATTTGCATTATTTCATCGAAAAAAAACAACAAAACAAATTATGTATAAACACATACACACACACACATAGATATATATATAGTTCTAGTAAGATTAGCAATGTTGAGATGAATAAGCGTGGACTATGACTGCAGTTGCGGTTTGAATATTCATAGATCTGATGACACCTACTTGTTTGATTATGACACACATATCCAGCTCAGCTAACAACTCTCCAGGAATACCTTGCTTTTCCATTCCTAGTAATATCAACGACTTTTCAGGAAATTTCAAGTCTCCATTCAATTCAACAGATTTATCTGTCTGTTCTAAACCAATCAAAGTATATCCTTCTCTTTTCTTCATTCTCATGAACTCGGCAATTTGATCTATCTTGACTTCAATGATTGGCATCCAATGGTCGGCCGTGACAGCAACAGCCTGAAATTCTGTGTCATTTTTGATCTTTATATCATCAACAGTCATCCATCCAGCACCTAAAACATCACACAACCTACAAATACCTCCTAGGTTTGGAGCTTTATCGACTAAAGAACTAACTACAATCAATGGTGATCTCTTAACTGATTTTCTAATACCTTCAACCACAACTACATTTTCAGCGTCTTGATCCTCGTCGATTTCTTCCAATACAGTAGACCATGCACCACTTTTGATTTGTAATAACGAAGACTCCGTTGCATCTAAAGCTGCTGGACTTGGGGTGTCACTACTAAAGTATTTCTCCACTATAATCTCATCGCTTCTCTTGCCTTGTATCCAAAGATTTTCTTCGTCATGTCCAACTGGGATCTGCAAAAGATTAGAGTCAATGTATGCAGATGGTAATGACTTTTTAAAACTATGCTCTCTAATAGCATCAATTTCACGATCTGAAATTTTTAACAGTACTCCACCACAAACACCAACTAAGTTAAAGTCATCAATAATGTTCCATAATAGGGCATCCCCATGTCTATGAGTGCCAAAGCCTTCTGAATTCTCAGCTAATGTATATATTCCTTTTAACGCATCAATTATCTCAACTGGTAATTTCAAATCCCTTTCCACGATTTCGGGGTAAATCGAACAGATTAGAGATACAGAGAAGTGACGATTGGCAGCTCTATTGGAAGTAGCAGCTGGAATAAGATATTTAGAAGCAAACTCAGTCAGGTGCTCACTCTCTTCGGTATTGCTTAACTGATGAGCAACCAAGAAAGAGATTCTCTCAAACATAGTGACAACACTTGGTTTTTGAGTTGAGATTCCTTCCATGAAATACTCAAAGAAATCATCTTTTGAGCGCGGAATAGTGTAAATACAGTATGCAATCATCCATTCCATGTACATACGACACAAGGGACTAGGATCAGAGAAAATAATATTCATGATTTCACTCTTGACTTTTTTCAAAGCTAACTCAGAACCGAGAGTTTTAATACTGACAAGCATCATTTGTAATAATTGCATACGTTTCCATTGCTCTGCTGCATCCTTTGATTTCACAGCCTTTTTCAAATGGAATCGACTCTCATTATTCAAGATATAATCCCATATATACTCTGCAAAATCTGGAGTTTTGATGGAGGCCGTAACAGCATATATGAAAATCTTATAAGAAACTTCTAAATCGCCGTAACATCTGTCGTAAAGGTCATCGCCGAGCATATTCAACGATTTGTTGTACAAATTTCTAGCTACAATAATATCGAGTTTGAACAAGTTATGATCAGTCTGTAGTAAGAAATTACCATTAACTAATAACTTAGCTAGCCAATGAGTCTTTTCAAACGACTCATTTTCTTCTATTTGATACTCTGAAATACGTTTGAACAAAGTTGGCATTAACGCCTTTCTGAAAAAAGACTGGTCAATCACATCATTAGCAATTTCAAATATTTTTTCAGCCAAATCATCATCTGATGCTGAGTGCCTGAGCAAAGTATTATCAAGCAAGAGGATAATGAATTGTTGATGCATTACCTTGTGACTCAAAATCAATCTATCAGATGTCAATTCAGTCCAAGTAATCTTCATGATGTCAAGAATTGCATGCGCATCTTTCAAAGTGATTGATTTTCCATTACCATTTGAAGATATGACAGTAGATAACAAGTTGATGTTAGCCAAAGGACAACAAAATTCGGCATGAGCCGCAATGCTTTCACTGAAATCAAATAGCTTTATATTAAGAGCTGGCGAGACAGAGGTAATTTTGAGTAGTTCTGTACAGCAAGTGGCAAGGAGACCAAAAAACTCATCTTTGGTTCTATAAAAATTCACTAAAGATCCGGATCTTGCTTGCTTTCCAAATGCATTTTTAGACAGTTGAATAAATGTATCAAAGTTAAATGTGAAACTTTCATTGTAAACACACTGACTGACACAGTCCGTGAAAAATTTAAATTGAGCTATAGCATACGTTAAGTCCTCAACTTCGCTCGAAGAAACGAGAGTTTGAGATGCTGCATCATACAATTCTTGTAGATCGACACTCATCCAAAACTCTTCATTGAACAGCTGTTTTGAGGACACAAGACCTTTTGCTCTGTTATAAACCTCAATTGGCAAGTCGTGAGAACCACTCAACATACTATCAAAGAGCCTTTCCACTTTTGAGACAATTAGTGTCTCGGTAAAGAAATTGTTAAAATCAATATTTGATTGTAAAAGAGTAACAAGAAGTAAATTGATGTTCGGATAGCTGAGTAATTTTGTTGAAATTGAAGTTGTTTCTTTCAAACCATAAATAGAGAATAATAGTGACAATGTAACAGTAATGGTCTCTAAGTCTAATCCACTGAAGGATTCATTAAAGAAATCTAAAAGGTCGTTGTGCTGATAGTTTTCAGTAATAAAATCAATGAAAAACTCTTGATTTTCAATGAAAATATCATACCCATTATTGAAGGCAAAATTACCAAGGGCTTG
Organism: Wenyingozyma nanaspora; assembly: GCA_030557475.1. Classification (NCBI taxonomy): domain Eukaryota; kingdom Fungi; phylum Ascomycota; class Pichiomycetes; order Pichiales; family Pichiaceae; genus Wenyingozyma; species Wenyingozyma nanaspora. The sequence goes on along the minus strand of JAKTPF010000003.1, from coordinate 793,284 downwards.
AGTAAAGGTATATAAAGTGCACACTTCACTGTTGACAAACAACAATAACCTCAAGTATATGGTTTGCAAACAAGTGTCAAATAAATCTCCTTCAGCATGCGATGTTACCAATTGATTAATCAAATCTATGTGCCTAAAATCCAAACCTTTGATTTTCTTTTTCTGAAGTCCGTCAAATAATCCAAAAGCCAAATATATTTTAGCAGGGTCAAACGCAAGATGGTACTTCAATATAACTGAAAGCACAGTTTCAGAGAAAAGTGCCACTTCTTCTTCGGTTTGCAGTTGTTGTATGCAGTTAGCTAAGAAATTCTGCAATTGTGTACCATATTCACACACGTAGACATCGTCTATGGTTTTAATGACTTTGTAGTTCTTTGCATTCATGCTATATGGTAGAAATACGTTTTTTAAAAAGCTATGGGCATGCTTGAACACATGTAAATTCTCTTTATCCAAAGAAAATACAACTTGAACAAAAAGTTTTCTCACGCTGTCTAATGAGTTGGCAAATCCAACGGATAATATACACAACGAAAATCCGACAGGAATCAAAGAACTTGGAGCAAATAAAGCGTTAAGATCGGCAAATGCAGCATAAGTTTGGTTCACTGATGTGTCAATACCCACAATTTCAAACAAGGTGCAGAACCTTTTCCATGATATGATATATTTGTCAGATTGTTTTGAATCCCACTTCATTTCCGAATTTTCTATACTTGTTGAAATTATTTGGGTTGTCATCTGGATCAAAGTTAAGGCGTATTTCTTATGCTCATGAGTTTGACTTACCAGGCCTTGTTTCAAAAAGCTCCAATAATCTGGTAAAGTCAGAAGGTTCTGAAATTGTGTATTGGTCAATAAATTATCTAAGTCCATTTTCTTGAAATATTTCAACCATAACACAAACCCGGCAGATTTCAAAGTTTTGGTATCCATTCTCATTAATTGATATATCACTCGAAATAATTGGTCAACGGTGGATTCTGAGTGACAAATTGAATCAAAACGCCACTTGAGGACTTTTAATGCTAACTCAGACAAGACCTCATCATTTACACCCAAATAAATATAACACAAAGAATCCACTTTTTTGTTGACATGGAAGGTGTCAGTTGACATTACTAAAGATTCTAAGAACTTGAACATGTGTTTTATTTCGTCCATGGTAACGTCAGAATCTTCACATTCATCGATCGTTAAATCAATTTTTTCAATCAAGGTTTTGTCAAATGAGACTTGATTGTAAGTGATAAATGACTCCAGCTTAGTTATAACAAATTCAATTAAATCTTGAGACATGGATGGGTACACTTTGCTTAATAGGGCAATTGACTTTAGTGAGGTGTTCTGATTTTCGTCAGCATACGCAACAATATTCCTGCAGTAACTTATTATACTACTGTAAAGTTCATTTCCTATCTCATTGGGTATATTTTTGAGCACATTACAAAACTGTGAAACATATTCCAAGTCATTCTCATCATTATTATGCGATTCTGCAGAGGTGAACTTTTCAAGCAGATCAGCACAAACTTGTCTCTGTTGCTCGGGTGCCAAATGCTTCACAATTAGCGACACCGACGACTCATTCATTATCTAAATGTTTCTTTTGTATAGTACACAATTGTCAAGCTTCCACTGTCACTTTCAGCAAACAGGGCCAGATATAAGTTAGACTAAATTAGGTTGTCAAAATTTTTTTCTTTTTACTTTTTTTTTTTTTCATTTCATAAACTTAATTAAAAAATAACGGCAGTGCAACATGACAATATGAATATAACATGTGAATCACGTATTTAAGAAGGTTGTAAAAGCTTGAACCGGCCTGTATGGTCGACTACTTGTACGGAATCGTACCTAACAAGCAGACTTAGCCGTACAACACAATATGGAATTTTGTGGCAAGTTTCAGTCATTCCTTTGGCGTGGCTGACCTTCTCGTTTGCTCCAAAATATCATTGGCATGATTCACCAATGCGACATCTTTTTCAATTTTATCCATAAACCTTTTCACCAATTGCTCATTTTCCTTAGTTAAAGTAGCTATTCTATCATTTAATAAGTTGTTTTCAATTTGTAATGATAGTAAATTGTCGTTGACTGTCTCCACGCTTTCCCTTGTCATGCGCTTCTCTTCCTCTAATCGACTTACTTTTTCCTGAATTGTTTTGTATCCTTCTTTCAAAATCGAAAAAAATTTCTCCAATTCCGCAACCTTAGCTGCCAGCTTACTGTTTTCAGTTGCCTTTTCTTTGAGTTCAAGTTCCTTTTCGTTCAATTGCTGTTCTGTAACAGCTAGGTCATTGAGTAATTTAGCCGAGTCTCTCTTATCTTCTGAATTTTCTAGAATGCTATATTTTATCTGCAATTCATTTAAGCGGGTATTTAAATAGTTAACTGTATACCATTGGAGTTTCTAATAGTTAGTATCCATTGACGTTGGAATTACTGCAGCACGTTTGAGCAGCTATACATACACGATTGGAAAACTCCAGATTTGGACTTCTCCCTGTTGTCTCTTTCAGCAAGCTTGTTGGCTATTTGTGTCTTCCAAGAGTTATCTAGTATCTTAGTACTCATTTCCTTGTAGCTTGATATGTGTCGTTCTCAGTTGATAGTCCTTGTGAACAGACCAATGTGCTTAGTGTAATAGGTCTCAACTCTTTAATACCATACAATGGGGCAAGATAGAGCCAGGCAAGATGGAAATCGATAGAAACATCCTCTGCGTCTGCGCACAGAAAAAATAGCCGTGTGGCTCTGAGTTCAAACGAGACACTATCTATGTATATATGCGATATCTTAGCATTCTGCGCTCTACTTTACACACAGTAGTCACTGGAGAACAAGAGAGGTAGAGTGATATTGCAACATTGTACTCTACTACGCCGAATATTGGAACGACACATATAGCTCTACATTGCTTTCAAACTGGACAATTGCGTTAAGATAACCACATTCAGAGGAGTGAAGTATATTCCAAATTTACGCAATTTATTTTCATGGCAAGTGACAACAAGAGTCACTCCAATTGCGACAATGGGGTTGCCAAACTCAAAGTGGATAGTACACAGATGCATACATCACAATCTAACGTATCGTTATCGTCAATTTTAAAACCTTGGAGAAAGAGGGATAGCTCGGTCGGTTCAGGCGAGAAACAAAGCTTTCCACGGATGGATGTAGATGGTACAAATCATAATTCACTGGACTATGACTCATCAACCAAAGAACAGACACCAGATATCGAAGCAACAGAACTAGACCAAAATGTAAAGGAAACGCAAAATTTACCCGAAAATGATCAAACTTTACAGGAGTATGGAGAAGAGCTCAGAAGACAAAGCTCTTTAGTAGAAAGCTCACTACACCAGCCAGTACGTCAACAAAAGCAACAGCAACAGGGATTCAATTGGTTATTTTGGCGCTATAATAATGCGGATGTTGTCAATGATAACTCATCCTATATTACAGAGCATAGCTCTCATTCAAATGTTCCTTCTGATGACAATCTAGTTGCACCACCAAGCTCTAATGATGGAGGAGACTATCAACAACATAATATGGATGACACAACATGGCTCAGTTGGGCAAACCCTATAGCAAGAATGGGATCTGTTGTTAGTATGGTATACAACACCGGGAGTGAGGCCAACAAACACAACCAGAGTTTCAGTCCAAATCAAATTTCAGAAGTAATTAATAGCTCTAATTCACCTGAACAAGGATTCACATTACATAAGACAATCAGCAATAAGTCATTAAGTCACCACAACGAAATAAATACTACTTCATGGTGGCCTACAACATTATGGAGATTTAATACGAACGAAGTATCAAACCATAGTCTTCCAATTGAAGATAGTGTTAAACTGTCCCGAGATACTATAAAGGCAGTTCAAAATCAGAATCACACCAATACAAAAACAGCCTCTTGGGCTTACTGGAGAGCCTATTCAGAAGCTTGCACAACTAATGAGAAAACTGAAGGAGAACTTGCTGTAGATGGTACTGAGAGTGCTTACAACCCGGCTATGGTGGACACATTGCCCTCATCACAATTGGAAAGTTTGGAGAGCCAAATCAAGCTACGGCAATCCACAACTGAAAATATGACTAACAGCAATGAATCATTAATTGATATTTATGGAAATGTTGTTACCAGTGTGTCAACCAATTATAGAGATGAAACTTTTAAGACTAAAACCAGAATCATGCTCTCTAATATTTTACCAGTGTTATTCGATAGACAAAAACACCTGTATCACAAAAAGAAGTGCGCTAAAGTAGAATACAACGATCAAAGGGTGAGAAATACTACCTTATCCGACACAAATTCCCTGGGAAGCCACTCCAGTAAAGTTAACAAACAAAAATGGCCGAAGAAGAAAGCTGTGGTAATTGGTATCCATGGATTCTTACCAATAAAAATGGTGCGTTTGTTAATTGGTCAACCAACCGGGAATGCTTCTAAATTTGCTACAAATACTAAAGAGGCCTTAATGAAATGGGCAGAGCTCAATAAAATTGACATCAGTATAGAATCAATTGCACTTGAAGGTCAAGGGAAAATCTTTGAGAGAGTCAGTGATTTATTTAAATTGTTAGAAAACTGGATGATACCAATATCAAACTGTGACTATTTATTTTTTGCATCGCACTCACAAAGTGTACCTGTTTCTATCCATATTGTCGCTAAACTGATTTCTTTGGGATACATTGATAAAGTTTCAAAAATTGGTTTGATTAACATGGCAGGGATGTGCCTTGGTCCTATTCCCGGATTAGACTCTAAACTTAGTGTCAAACAATACACTAAACTAGAAAATGAAATCATGCTGGAGATGTTCGATTTCCAAGATCCAGACACGTTACAAAGTCAGGAGTTAATCAGAAGCTTGAAAATATTGATCAAACGAAACGTTAAATTAACGTTTATCGGTGCACTGGACGACCAATTAACTCCTTTGTACTCTGCTGTTTGCTGCCAGGTAACACACCCTAATATTTTCCGTGCAGTCCATGCAGGCACTAACGTACCTCAATTGTCTTTCTTATACAAGCTTGTTTCATATGTCTTATTTCTTAAAAATTTGGGCTATGATCATAACAGATTTCTCTTTGAGATGAGTCGCTATCTGTATGGCTCTCCAGGCACAGGAGGACATACTAAAATTTTTGAGGACGAACGGGTGTATTACTTGGGCATAAGTAATACATTGGAGACGTCAGATATCATGTATTCTACTACTTTAGAACATGTAAAAGTTAGAATCAAGGATCTTAATTCCAACGAATATCATCTTCCTTGGTGTTTAAGAGGATTTTTGGAAGAATTTTCAAGGCTGCCTAATTTTGACTCCAAGAAAGTTATTTCCGAGCTCATTGAAGATTTTAAAGATTGGAAGCCTGAAACGAAACCACATAAAGATATAAAGTATTGCATGGAAGTCATGGAAGAGCTCAAGTTAGACGATTTATGCTGCTAAAAATCACTTCATGTATAAAATTGGCGTCCCGCTGCTTGTAATGGAAGGGGCCAAGGTTGGTAAAGCACTGGGGTATCAAGCATAACTAAACGACAAAAGTGTATATATATATATATGTACGAGAAAAGTAAGAATTTCAGCATATTTAAGATTTGATTATTCTAAACTACTGCAATTATGGCAACATGCCCAAGTTGATATTGCTTAATCAGCATTGATTACTCACAAACATAGGACTCAATCCAAATTGGTTTGTGACTAACTATTCTAATAATATGTAAACAATAGGTAAAAAAAATCAAAGTTTGGAGAAACACAAAACGAATAATTCTCAAAAAGGATAGTGCAGCTGTTTTAGCTCATGGTATAAATTTGAAGTTGAGCTACGTGGGTTTTGTAAAAGTATGAAAAACGTTGATAGCAGAGTAGTTGAGGTTCTGATTATTAAAAAAACTAATGCAAATTAAGCACTTTTGTAACAGGTGATAAGTGTTCTGACATAATTAAGACCAGAGTATAGATGGAATTTCTACAAGAGCACAATTGTAGTATGGTAACAACAAGGGTCGATAGTCTTACAATTATATGCACGGGTGTTATTTTACGCAGCTTTTGTTTGGCTAAAGTTCAGTGTTAACTAAGTTGTCTGCTAAGAAGTTATATACACCTTGCCTCATGACATGAATTATAGTTGGTTGCAATACAAAGAAACAGCAAACTCACAAATGATTGCTCAATTTCTGAATGAGAGGTTTTTGAGTCTATCTGACTTGAACAAGGTCGACCATGTCATCTCCGATATAGAGTTGGCCAGGTCATCGATGCGCAATCCTGATCCTAATGAAACCGCCAAAGATATCAAAGACGTTGGTCAACTAATGGAAGCTTTAGAAAAACTAATTGATTCTGACACAGCTGATATTGGGGAAATTGATGACCTTATAGCCGAGTATGGTAATATCGAAATATTAGAATCAGTCAAAAAGCAGTTACTCAAAAAGGAAGTTCTTTCAGAGAAAAAATATCTTGAAGGCTTGTTTTCTGAACTACGGTACAAAATAGAGGCTTTTGAAATGGAAATAGGCCCCGAAGAAAGTATAGAAATACTTATGAAGCAGATTCACAGCTTGAGTGATGATATCAATGCTTTCAAAGCACAAACATACAACGTACAAGATATCGAAGATAGAGATTTATATGTATTAAGATTAGAGCAGACCATATCTAAAGTAATTGTAGATAAATTAAAAGAAAGAGAAATGGAGGATTTAAGAAATTTGCTTCAAGTACCGTTTGAAGAAGTGACGGAAATCTCTCCAATAATAGAAAAGTTTACTCAAATTCTACAATTGCAGTCTTTGGATCCAATAAATTGCTCCCAAAAATATCCCAATGCACTTTGGGCATTTGAAGTTTTAGCAGAAGATTTCAAAATCAAGTTTATGTTTCACTTTCAAACTTCAAATGATTTGAATAATGTAGACAAACCAGAACTTGCATTTCATTATGTTGACTCATATTTGATCAAAAATTTAGAACAATATCAATCTACTCTAGCAAGATGCCTTTTAAACACCAAATATTCAAATGAGGTATTTCAATTTCATTTTATAACTGCATTATTGATGCCATTAAGAAATAAATTGGCCAGTGATATTCCCAAAATAGAAAATAATGAACGACAGTTGAATCACCTTGTATTTGAACTTCAGAAGTTTGACGAGTTACTGAAGAAGAAATATAGATATAATCCTTTCTTTATAGGAGGAGAAGTGGCGAATACTATTCAAACCGAATGGTTAGGTATAATGTCCGACTTAATTTTGTCTGACGAGCAAATTTTTCTGAAATGGCTTGCCACCGAGAAGAAATTTGTTTCTCATAGGTACGATGAGCTTGTTAATGCAGAAGATTCCTTTACAATTGACTATGATTTTGCAGAAAGGGGTAAAACAAAACCAACTAAGTCTGCCATTAATTTGAGATCGCTACTAGAGAATATTACTTCCAACTATGAACATCTACCTTTGAAATACAAGCTCAAATTTCTCAGCGAGGTTCAACTAAAATTATTAGACTTTTATTATGAAAAATTGGAAAACGGTCTCTCTGCATTAGAAAGTCATTACCTAAAATCTAGGAATGTTGCAGCCACAAGTGTAAGTACAGTCGAGAGATTATGCAGAATATGGTGTTCAGTCGAATTTATTATCGAAACGATGCAAACATGGGGTGAACAACTTGTTTTCATTGAGTTGTGGAACTCAATAAATACCAAGAGCTCAAAGAATGACATTGATGTTAAATCCGGCTTTTTTGACTCTGTAATCAATCACTACAAGCGATTATTAAGTCAGGTTGCTGAGGATTTACATGGGTATTTGGAAAGGAAGCTCAACTCAACTATGAAAAGCTATTTTGCGGTGAGAACATGGGCAGATAATAGTCAGTCATTAGTCCAATCCAACGATATCTCCAACGAGTTGATGCCCGTTATTCAAGCCATCTCACAAGATATATCTTTAGTTCAAAAAGCCATTTCTACAACAAATTTTTTGAGTTTACAGCTCAAAGTATCGTCAATAGTAGCAAACTATTTCGAAAGAAATATTGTTAAGTCTCACAGATTCAGTTGTGAAGGAGCAAGAAAGCTGTCTACAGATATCAAAGAGTTCTGGAGATTGCTGAGTTTGCCTAAAGATGATAACATGAAAAGGCTGTTACAATTGTGCTCTATTTTAACCAGCAAAACAAAATTCAGAGATGTTCAAAGTTGTAGGAACCATCTTGACGGCCAGCTAAACTTAGTAAGTGACAACTCAATTGCAGATGTTATTCTGAGAAAAGCCTAAGCTGCATATCAGCCGTTCCAAGGGTATGTATAGTGAGTAGAAATACGTAGCATAAACACCCTTATTGGGTATAGCCCAAAAGTAGACCCACACGGTCTCTCCGAGTATCACGTGCCGACTACCGACGTCTATGAGACGCAAAGCAGCAGAAAAAAAAAATTTAATTGAGAGTTGCAGGAGAGGACGGCTCTTTTTGACTCGCTTGCAACACATACATTGTATATGGATAGGAACCAACTTGAAACGTGTATTTTACACACTTCCTACTCTCTAGTTATAATATACTCAGTAGATTGGGATTTAAATAAACCATGTCCAGTGAAGAAGTCCAAGGTTACATTGAAGATCTTAAGTCTTCTTTAAATCAATACCCCAATTTTCCTCAGGAAGGAATCTTGTTTGAAGATTTCCTACCAATTTTCAGATCTCCTGAATTGTTCAACAAATTGATCAAAGCTTTCAAAGCTCATATTGAAGAATCTTTCCCAAATACGACAATTGACTACGTCGTTGGTCTTGAATCTAGAGGTTTTCTTTTTGGCCCAACTTTGGCCTTAGCTTTAGACGCTGGTTTTGTGCCTATTAGAAAGAAGGGTAAATTACCAGGTAAGATTTATCAAGCCGAATTCCAAAAAGAGTACGGTACTGATATTTTTGAAATCCAAACCGAATCTATTCCAAAAGGTGCAAATGTTATCATTGTCGACGATATTTTAGCCACTGGGGGTTCTGCTAAGGCCGCAGGGGAGTTAGTTTCTAAGTGTGATGGTAACATTTTGGAGTTTAATTTCGTTATGGAATTAGATTTCTTAAAAGGTAGAAACAATCTACCAGCTCCAACCTATACTTTACTTTCAAATCAAAGTGAAGCCTTGAAGCCAAATTAAAAAAAAAGAACAATTTTTATACGGCATTCTCATAATTAGATTAGATAATTACTATTTATATGTACTATACTATAGTTCTTCTATTTACTTAGCTTAAATCGGAATATAATAAAATTGATATATTAATACACAGTGAATTAATCTTACATAACTACATATTTATATTTATAGGGTGTTATCCTTCAAAAGGAAAAAAAATACAAAAAGAAGCACACCAAGTGATAAGAGTATTGTATCAAACATTATGTGTAAAAGCATTTAAAGGTGTTTTTTCACGACTAGACTCGTCAATGGTGTAAGTGCCTCTTTTAGACCTACTTTGAAAGACAACAAAGTTTTCATCAACAATATCGTTCATTACTTCAGAAATGTAATAATAACCTCCATTGGAAGTCCATGAGACAGAATTATTCCCATAAGTAAATCTTGTTGTTTTAATTCTATTCAAAATAGAATCAATGTTGTCCCATGAAATAGTATGACCTGGCGGAACGATTGGCTTCAAGCTAATAATTTTTGTGCCTGTCTTCAGATTGCTGAACAAATCATCCGCAACTTTTTTGTTCAAATTAGCATCGAACAAATAATTGTTACAGAGAATAACGTCACACTGTTCAACAATATCTCTCACTTCAGGATTATCAACAAATGATTGCTTTCCAAACAATTCGACTTTGCCAAAGTTAAAGCCAAATACTTTACATCTGTTTTCAAATTCTGTTAATTGTAGATCCGCTAGATTCGATGCATGCTCCATGATCTCAACACCATAGCTTTCAGCACCAAACTCTAAAGCAGACTGGATAGAACAATTACCAACCCCTGAACCAAGGTCAATGAACTTACTATTGGGCTTTAAACCAACTTGCTTATAGACGATTGATAGAAAGCTAGGCATCAATTCACCGTAAACATAATTTGAAAATGCTTTGTATGACTTGAGTTGTCTAGAGTTTGGTAGAACAGTTCTTGAATAACATTGATTCAATAGTTCGTATAATGCAACAGATGGGAATGACCTGCTTTCGGTACAATACTTGTTGATAGGTTTTTCTGGATCTTCCTTTAAGCTGCTAATCAGTTGATTAAATTCATCAATACTGCTAATGAGCATATCATAGTTTTCGTCTGAAAAAGCTTGAATGTATCTGCCTAAAATGCAATCGGCGCTATTTTCAAAATTCATGACTTTATTCCTGTGCTCTAAAGGTAAAAACATATAGGCAATTAATTCCATAGTCCTTCCTACATCATCAAAAGGGTTATAGATGTCTAGTTTAGCTGGCAAACAAAGGTAATGCTTTTCTTTGTAATTAGATAATGGGTAGCAAATTTCAATCTCCGTAGGCTTGAAATTGGGGTGATCTACTTGATAATTATTTATTGAATCTTTGACAATTGCTAAAGGAGATTCCAATTGAATATTAAATGGAATCTCAACTATTTTGTTCTCATAAACTTCACGGTTGAAAAGTGTTTGACCGTCTAATATCGGAGTATCATTTGATGCTGCTAAATTCAAAAACCAAGTGCCTTCTTCCTCCTCTTCCTCTTCTTCTTCTTCATCGTCTTTATCTTCTTCTAATTTTGATTCTTGCTCAAAATCTGGAGTTGAAGTCTTCTTCTTTTTGCTAGCAGTTTTCTTGGTTTTGTCGTTAGCACTTTTAGCTTTGCTTTTTTTCGCTTTAGTCTTAGGCCCACTAGGGATCTTTGATTGGAACATTTTTTTGAGTCTTGGCCATTTCTTTTTCTCTTTATGTTCGAATGTTGGTGTGTATCTATCCACTTTCTTCAAAGTCTTTCTCAAGAATAGGCCTTCCCTATCTGCTTGACCAATTTCAACAGACTCACTTTCATTGTGCTTTGCCACTACGCTAGCAAAGTACGATGCACCTTCAAGCAATTCGACTAAGCTAGTAGATGGACCTTTTGTCTTGTGATCTATTTTAATTTCACCATTCTTGATTTTCTCTTGACGTATTCTTTGTAGTTCACGTCTCTTTTCTTTAGCAAGCTTTTTAGCTAAAGCCTGTTGCTTTTGTCTTTCCCTTGCTTTCTCTTTACGGATTTGCATCTTCTCTAATTCAACTGGATCAATTTCTTCCTTCTCCGCAACTTCTTTTGAATCACTTTCCTGGAACCGTTCACGTATTTCTTCTTTTTTCGTCTCAAACTTTATAGAGGACTCTCTAACTTTATCGGTACTGCCAGATAAGGATGTCACATACCAATCTGCACATTCCAATAGCTTATCTAAAGCTGATCTTTTACTTCTCTTCTTTTTTTTGGATGGGGGTCCTTCTTGTGAGTTCAAAGGAAGGGAACAGGTTTCCTTCTCAATTTTCACCTCTGCAACTTCGTTACCTAATTCTGAGCTTGAACAGGGCGTACTTCCACTTGTAGGAGAAAAGATAGATGGAGAGGGAGCATTAAGTGTATCAGGGTTAACATTTGACTCTTGAGAGTCGGTGTAAGGTTCCGTTTTGAATCCTTCCTCCAATGCGGTTTCTGAGCCCTTCTCATAAAGTGGGGCTACCTGAGAGCTTTCCGCAAGCTCCATGGTGGTCAAACTCTGGAAACACTTACAGTGGATTGCAAAATAAAGAGCTCAGTAGCTGGTTAAACTCAGTTGAAATATAATGTGACCTCGAATAAGAAGTGAAACACACAATGCGAATAAAATGAACACTCGTTTGTAGGGCTTTTCAGCAGGGTTCAAGTTTCAATTGCAAACCGTGGTGATGCTAGAGCAGTCTATCAATAAGAAACACAAGCAAACTTTTGTAGCTAACGGTGGATTTCCTTGTAACTGAAGTGAACAGCACTGAATAATACTAGACACGTTAATCTGAAAAGTTTCCTCTTTACTTATCTCGTTCTGCTCTCCTGTCCCCAAGGACGTGTGGGGCACAATAGTTTCTTTCTATATACATGGTTTTTTTTTTCAGATCAGATAGATAGAGATTATGCAATTATATATTTTTAGATAGACTATGTATGCACTATTTCTTCTTCGTGAAGGTCAAGTTTTTACCAACAGTAGAGATCTTCTTTCTCTTTTGCTGTGGAATACCAGATTTTTTATCATTATCGGCATCGGCATACGGATCAAAAGAACGCTTTTTGTTCTTTTGATCTTTTTGCTTTTGCCGTTTATCTGGTTTATTTTCCGATACAATCTTCTTGGATTTCAAATCCAAATATTGTATGTCCTCAGATGGTCTTTCTTGCTTGTGTTTCTTTTGTTGAGTCCTATTGTGTTTACGTAAAGTCACAATTTCGTTGGGATCTCTTTTCTTTTCAAGGGAAGGAATTTCCGTAACGTTTCCAGCTTGTTCGTTCATTGGCTCCTGATCTTCCTCTTCAACCGGACCGGCAGGGATTTCCATGGAAACTACATGGTCTCTACTTGAATCGAACTTTCTGATTGCAAAATTCTTTCTCTTTGTCACCGTATCAAGATCACAATATTTTATACCTTTTTTTGTAGGATACTCAACGCCAAATATTTGTGAATCTGTGGATGATATGTTGGTCACCAAAACCTTTTGGGATTTTTCTTGCGTAATATAATTACTTTGATAAAAGGTATTGAGTTTATCAAAGTTTGTCTCGAGACCTTCAACATCAACGACATTTTGATAGACATTGTCTTCTGTATCAGCAGTGGTTTTAGTTTCAGTTTGATCCCACAACTCTGTATCGCTGCTTTTAATACTTGCTAAGCAGTTACGTATTAATATTGTCAATTCTTTAATGCAAGTCTTAACAAATGTACTGCCTCCGAACCTAGAGCTCGAATTGACAATGCCCAAAATTTGGTTCTCATCTATGGAATCACTCATATTGACATCGACGTTATGAACCAATGATGTGAGCATAAAATCAGACATAATGTATCTTATGGATTCATCTTCGGAACGCGCTTTACTATCTCTCCATTTGTACAATGCTTCCAAGAGTGGAATCTTGATTTGAGGCATACCATTTGAAGTAGCTAACTGAGTCCATGGATAAGTGTTAGAATAGTAGTTATTCGCTGACTCTAATGAAACATTTTTATTTAATATTTCTTCCAGCTGTGGAACAGAACCAAAAGTGGACGAAACTTCTGAAGTTGAAATGGCCGGTTTATACGTAGCATATTCGAATCTTCTACTTGCAACCTTACGACTTTCTCTCAAAACTAAAGGCATTTTCCCTGGCACTTTTACCAACTCTTTTCTCATCTTGTAAAAAACTTCTATCAAAAAATGTGTATCAGCTTTAGCGTAATCTTTCATCTCAGATGGAATGGGTCTAGCTCTCCAATCTGCCAATTGCCATTTTTTGGATGTTATAAAATGAACATATTTCTCTAACAAAAAGGCCAAAGAGTACTTACCGAGGTTTAATTCTTTAGCGGCATGATATGTGTCAAATAGTGAAACAATGTATAAACCCAAATCTCTTTGTAACCATATTATATCTGATGTAGCACCATGTAAAACCTTAATGATATTTGGGTCAGTGAAAATGATATTTAATTGTGATAAATGTGGGAGTAATGAAGGCGAAAGTGTATCTATGAGATAATCTGTATGTGATTCCGTTGTGATTTGCATGAGACAAGTTAAACCATGATAGGTTCTGAAATCATGATGTTCCAAATCAATGGCAATAACTTTACTTTTACTCATATCTGCTAATAGTAACGGCAGTTGGTCTGGATGATCTACAATAATAGGTTCTTTGCTAGATTTCCATGGGACAGATACAAAATCTTCAGATTCATCTCTATGTGGGTCCAGTATCCATTCTGGATATTCTTCGTTCATGATCTCAAAATGATATGGATTTTCATAATGTTCAGGAATACCTTTGTCTTCATCAGCAGGCACTATTGTTAAGGTTTCCTGGAAAGATTTTATTGAATTAGGTTTGGAGGTAATAAGTGGTTTAAATGGCGTTGATTCCATAGTAGTATTCACTCGTGTTAAAAATTTCAACTGTGGCTTGGGTATTTTCAATGATTGCTGAGGTCTTCTATTGTTTGTATTATTATTACTAGACCCATTTCTGTCAGATTCATCTAAATAAGTGTACTCATCTCCAAATTGCTTCTGCTCATTGCTCTGTTCCATGCGTTTTTTATGAGTGTTACTGTTAATGTCTTTTTTCAATTTGGCAAACTCGTCTAATGAGATTTCTGAATTTTCAAATAACGACTCAAGAGATGCCGAAACTGCTTTCCATTTCTCGGCTTCTGTAGTCGTTTCAGAAACTATCACTTTCTGCTCCGCATATTCAGAGTCCGGAATAATGGTGTTTACTGAGGCCACTAGCGTATCAAGTAAACCCAAAACTTTCTTGTTGACTTCAGTGCTTTGTTGTTTGACATCTTGATCTATGCTATTGTAAAAATTGATGTCTTTGGATTCGAGTGCGGTAGACAGTCTGATACCCGTTGCCAAATTTCCCGCCAATCGCTTGAGATTAGCTCCTGCGTGACTCATAGTTGTATATTACCAACTTGTCAATTTATTTGGTTGAATAGTGGCAGGAATATAATGGAATCATGTAGGTTTTTTCTACAAGATTCAGTTTAAGATACAAAGATATAGACAGTCAAGCTTAAAAAAAATAAAAAATATTCTGTATGGCGTGCGATAACCGGCACCTGCTGCATCGGGACATGCCGTCGATCGTCTTATTTTTTCATATCAAGTTCGAGGCTCTCGAGTGGCAAAGAAAGAAAGAAGGCATACCATAAGAGACGAAGCCATCCATCAACGGTGGTTCACTTCACGTAAAGCTGCTGTAATTTCTTCAATTGGGAGATATCATCGGGCATAAATATACACAATTATACACACAATGTCACAAATGGACGTAGACACAGACCCTTCTGCTGTATTGGCTCAATTAAGGGATGAATGTGACCCTGATTTATCTACTATCTTCTACTCGTTAGAGGATTTGTACGAAAGAAAGTTATGGTACCAGTTGACTTCGTTATTGAGCAGCGAGTTTTTCAATAACCCATTATCCAAAGGTATCAGACTAAAGTTGTATGAGAATTTTATTTTGACTTTTTATGATAAGATCAACCAGCTCAAATTGGTTGAGTTTTTGTTATATTCTTTGGATGATTTAGAGGAAAACTATTCAGAACATCTTGATTATTTGATGACTTTGAAAGCCAAGATAACGGCATATGGCGATAAGACTTTACATAGCGGTGAAGATGAAGCAGAGTATAATGACGAGATTATTCAAGCTTTGATATTTGTTACATCTGAGATTGCAAGAATCAAATTGCAATTAGGATTGACAGATGATGCCTCTACAATGATCACTGAATGTGAGAAGAAGATTGAAGATTTGAACTCGGTGGACAGCAAAATCAATGCCAGTTTTTACAAGACATCTGGTCAATTAAGTAAGATAAAGAAAGATTACAATTCGTACTACTATAATAGTTTATTATACCTGGCTTGTATTGAAAAGGAGATCAATAATTTACCAATTGAACAACTAGAAATGATTGTCAACGATACTTGTTTTGCAGCCTTACTAGGAGATAAAGTATATAATTTTGGTGAAATTATTATGCATGATGTCTTTGCTGTATGTAAGATTCAATGGCTAAAAGATTTACTTGTTGCTTTAAACAATGGTGATTTGAAATTTTTCAATACAGTTGTATCTTCTAAAGATTTTCAAAACACAACTGTTTACAGTGATATTTTAAACAGTGTTGACTTCTTAAAGCACAAGGTTTGTATTATGGCATTGATTGAACTCATTTTTGAAAAACCAGTAAACGGTAAGGTGTTAACATTCCAAGAAATCTTGGACAATGTTTCTTTCCTTTCAAATATCGACGAAGTCGAACATTTAATAATGAAGAGTTTGTCATTGGGTCTAATAAAAGGCCACATTAATGAAGTCAACCAGGTAGTTGAAATCAATTGGTCGCAACCCAGGACCATGACTAAAGATCAGATTGTTTCCATGAAGAATAAGCTGATTAGCTGGAGCCAAAATGTCAACGAGGTGTCAGAGTACATGAACGCAGCCGGTAACGAACTGTGGGTGTAAACACAATATAAACTTAATCATTCACCCCCTCCCTTAGACGCATGCGGAAAAATACATAGATCTACGTACGCATACATCCGTATTTAAATCTGTATGTACATTGTATATTGTATACCTGGCACAATGCATAGAACAAAACCAAACCCAGATGCCGATACACACACAAGTACATACGCAAGTACATACATAATACATAAACAACAACAACAGAACTGTCGCAGCCTTTGAGACCGCCTCCCGGAGCGAGGTGTAGCGTCGATCCACGTCGTTCGCCCACAAATCGCTTCACCTCTTGGGCGCCGGCCAGAGAGGCTGGCAAAACAGATGCAGAGCAGAGCAGCGCAGAGCTCACAGCTCTGAGCTCAAAGAGAGGGCAAGAGGCATGCAAGGCCGTTGAACTAGCTTACGGGGAGCCTTCACAGTGAGTATAACAGTGTATATGCTATAGGAACCGCTTATAAACTCATATCAGCATACATACCGACAACGTTGCACAGGAAACATAACCTGCTTCAAGTTATTATACCCATTTATCTGTTCTCTGTTCGGTGTTGTTTCCCCTTTCAATATTCTATTAACAATTGCCTTCCAAACAAAAATTATAAGGTCTGTCAACTTTTTTTTAATATATACATATATATATTAATTCTCTTTGACATTCCGGTATTTACATTAACGCCAACACTACTGTTTTATGAACTATCAACTCGCAAGTCACTGATATCATCAACTTTTTGTCACACCGTTGATCTTATCAGTCGTTTATTTGACATCCTCTTTTCATATAATAAATTCCCCGTGTTTTACTTGGATATACTTTTTTTTTCATATCCATTTGATAATTTCCTTCACTGGTCATTTCATTCAAATACACCAATAGTTGAACATGCGTGATTCTAATAATAAGAACATATCAGCCAATAAAGCTGCTGTCTTCATAACGTCGACTTTATATGATAGAAGAGCTTTAGATTGTACCGAGGATAAACCTTTGGTCAATTCTTTAAATCATTTGACATATTTAGCATCATCTTCAGCTAAAGTAAGAGAAGCATTAGCCAATGACGGTGGTATAGAAAGGTTAATTGACATTCTTTATGAGTGTAAAAATCCCAAGAATGATAGAGACAAGTGTGTTTTGTCATGGAAATGGATGTTGGCCTTTCAATGTTTAGTGTTAGTTGGCACTAAAGGTACCGAGAAAATAAGAAAGAAACTTGTTGATGCAGGAATGGTTCAAATAGTCGCAACAATATTAGATAACTACCTTTACATCAATGGTTTAGGTTCTGGACCTGAATATGGTACTTCTGCATGCAAGAGAAAAACAAGGGAACAAACATTAATCAAACAAATAAAAGAAAGCCAAGCTAGAATGCTTTATCATAGTCACCATCAGAATACTCCCACTACGTCAGTTGCCATGAATAATCCCATTAATACTGACACCATTGGTGGTAATAATGATACAATAATCGCAAATGATAATCAAACTCAAGATAGTCATAGTAATTCCTTTTTCCCATTCGCAGACTCTAATAATCAAGAAGTTAATCAACATATAACTGAAAATAATCTCAATGCCATTGATCAGCAACAAGAAGGGAATCCAAATCCTGTTCAAATTGATCAAATGTTAGGTAATATCAGAAGGCTGGTTGCCGAAACAAATAATACCTTGGAAAACGCCGCAAATCTCATAAACCAAGATATATCACCTCAAAATGAACACACGATCATTAGTAATAATGATGTCAACCACGTATCTAATACCGAGTCGATGTCAGCCTCAGCTCAATTATCTGAAGACATAGATCAAAATATGGTTGAAAGGGTAACAACAAATACCTCGGGATCGTTGCCTTCTAATTCGACTATTATATCTGCAGCTGAGACGGCAATTGATGATGATAAAGTACACAAAATGGGATTACAACAGCAAAGTGACCATAAATGTTTCAGCAACATTAAAACAATTCATGATGATTCAAACTTATCAGTACTACAAAACAAATTGGTATTCTTGCATTTTATCAATAGATTAAACACCACAACTGATTTGTCAGATGTAAATTTTGAACTAATAAATTACTATGATGAGTTAATAGAATCCTGTTGCTCTAAAAATCAATTGTTGCATAATCAAGAGGTTGCCAATATTTTGTTTGAAAATATAGAAAATGGAGGTGAAGTTTTGCCCTTCCTTTCAAAGATAAATCTTGGTGATGATGAAAGTAGTAACAACTTTGACTGTACTCACCAAACTCCTCGTGAGTTTGAAAATGGTATTTTGATTCCAAAGGATGATGATGTAGTTTGGTCTTTACAAGTATTAGCATTCATTTCCAAGTACGCGTATCTAAGGCATATGCTGACGGATACCTATATTATTCATGGTTTGACTTTAAGATACGCTTGTACGCAATCATCGAATTTTGCATCTCCATCTTTTTTACATTCCAAAAGTGATCTTGATGAAATAATGACCGATGATTATCAAAGCTTTTCTCAGCAGTCGCAATCGCAACAATCTCAACAGAGATCAAGTCAACTTTCCAGAAGGCCAGTTGATGGAGTTATTGACGATGATAACTCCGATGATGCTATTGACATTGATGAGCCATTAGAATACACTTCTTCTTCCTCTATTTTCAGTTCGGGGCAACCACAAATGATGAATGGCTTGTTGATCAATTCTCCAGGCAAAGCGCCCATAAACAACATGGATAGGTTGCCATCATCACAGTATGATTTTATGTTTCAAGAGTTCAACAATGTGAAATCGTGCAACAATAGACTTGAAAAAGCCATTCAATTGCAACATTTGAATTTGAAACTCTCTAGAAGTTTAACTAAGGAGCATAGTTTACTTCGTATAAAAAACAAAAAAATGTACCAAGCTAAAAGGAAAGAATATGATTTCAAATGGGATTACGAAAACTTTCCTGAGTTTGAAATGAGTCCAGAAACAGAATTTAAGTCTTCTTACTTAGATCTAGATCTTTACCCAATCAGAAAATTGAATATTTTCCCATTGGTTGAACAATTTACTGTCAAGACACAGTTTTCCAAAAATATCGTCTATTGGTCCCAAGTGATTGTTAGAAATTCTACTCGTAAGGATGAAACAAAAGGCGGTAGAAAGAAGTGTGCTAATTTTTACTGTTCTAGATGGGAAGATGAGCCAAGACAGTTTGCTAAATGTCGCAGATGTAAGAAAGCAAAATATTGCTCAAAAGAGTGCCAGGCTACTGCTTGGGGATTTCATAAGCATTGGTGTAACCCCAGTCCCACCAACTCAACTACTGGCTCATCACAAATGTCCACCACTACTGAAGATTTGAACGTTCTTCACAATCATCACCACCACCACCATCATCATAATAACAATACTACTGACATATCCGCTACTCCATCAGTGTCTACTCAAACCACAACTAATTCTTCCTTAGCAAATGTTTTAGACAGTAATAGAAGCGTCTCACCTGACGTTGTTCAAGTTGGAAGTAACAATTTTACCGGCCAATCTGCAGCTAATCAAATGTCATTTGACAGCGCAAGTATAATAACAGGTGACACACAGTCTATTATGTCCAGCGAAACAATAACAACCTCTGCCACTGCATCAACAACGGCAACTTCAGTTATGCTTCAAGGTAGCCCGACACTACAAACCTCAATGACACCAACAGCTAATGTAAGCGTTCCACCTTTACCTTTACCTGCAACAACGGTATCGATTTCAGGTCAAGGTCAAGGTCAAGGTCAGGCTCACGGACAAGGACAAGGCAATTTACTTTCAATGGGGATTACTTTCAACGCGTATGCTACACGTGTAAGAGATGATCCTCGTTCTGTGCAAAGGAGCATGGATATTTTAAGTAGCTCTCAGGCTATCAATAATGAAGGTGATGAGGAGATAGTACTTTGATTATAATGATTTTCCATTTCATGTATTAATATATTTATTACAAGCATGAGTGTTTTTTTTTTTTAAGTTTTACTTTTTACGCTATTCAATTTTGGGTTTATTTTTAATTATAATGTGTGTGTTTTCTTTTTTTTTTTTTATTACACTTTTACTTTTATCAAATGGTCTTTTTTTATTCAAAACAATATCAAGGTTTTACGAGCATACGATTGAGTTTTAACAAACAATGAGAATCATTCAATCAATAATATTTTCTCCTTTCATGCTGATTTAAAAAAGTTTGTCAATGTTCATATACTTATATACGCTTTTCTTTCTGGGAGGAAGCCACCTGTATAAAAATTTTCACTCAGTCATTCTTTTTTTACTCAATATACTATTCATACTTACCTCGTTCTCTCGTATTTGTAAAACTAGTTTTGTTGGCGTGAAAAATTACAAAAATGGGTTCTCTATATAGATAGATATACACGGTATCAATTAAAAAGGAATAAAGAGGGAATAATTAATCAAGCTGCAAATATCTTAGATTCAACAACTGAAACGAAGTGCATGGTTTGTTCCATAAAGGTTAAGGTCAAGATAGTATGTGGTGCAATTCTTAACAGCTGAGCTCCGAAACCTTTATATAAAGCTCCTATACCTTCGCTTTTAACAGTCTTTATCAAACAGTCAATTGGACCACTGTATAAATCACCCTTTTGATTATAAACTCTCGTAAGTAGCACATCCCATGGATTCATAACAACACCAACCCCAAGACCTGCAACTGTAGACGATGTTAGATGTAAAGCTGGACCTTCGGTAATCAAACCAGAATCCACTAGCTTGTTCTTTGTAAAATTATAAATTGGTAATTGAACAGAAGAACCGGCACCTGTTCTAAGCATAGCTGCATCTACACCTCTAAACAAGCCTTTGACCCCTTCAGCTTGGAAAATGGTCTTCAAACCGTCCCAAGTTGATTTATAATGTGTTTGTTCACCTACGGCAATCATGTTTGAATAACTTTGCATTCTAGTCTTGATAAGGTAAAAAGGGGAACCAACAATAGCACCAGCAATACCACTTAAGGCACCAGCCATGACATTGATCGGAATAGATTGAACGGTATGAGAATCTTTGTCAGGGTGAATAAAGGAGTTCAATATGTTTCTTGAAGGTTCATAAAGACCTAATCTACATCCATTCAAACCGATCTGATAAATGTAAGCACAAAATAAACCTTTCTGGCAACCTTTGATACCCTCATTTTTGAAGATCAACCCTAATGCCTGGATAGGATTTCTATACGGTCTTGGAATATTAGCATCACGGGCAGCTAACTCACCTTGCAACTGCATACGGGTCTTAACTAATTCGATTGGATTCGTAACAGTAACGGCACCACAAGCTGCTAAACCACCTGCTAAGAACCCACCAACAGTAGTGACTTTTTGGGAAGCGCTCTTTTCCTTTGGCTTTAATACAGAGTTGCTGGACATACTGAAGAGCCTTATGTCTTAAGATGATACTACTGGCTCAAGGCTATCTGGGAAAGAGTCGGAGCTTTACAATCAGTAAAAGCTAGCAGAGCGGTCTTTATAGATAACGGACGTTCCTTCTAATTTTTCACTATCGCCAATTACTCGAAACCGGAACGGCCCAATTTAGCGACCCGGTCGCTCGGTTATTATATTTGTAGCGTGAGTCTAGCGATCATGTCTGTATGTAGGTATGTATGAATATGTACGTCGGGCATGTTCAATATTTATATGCATGTTTGGGTGTTTTATAGCACGTCTTTAATTCCATTCAAACGATACTTGACGTCTTTCAAAGCTTTGTTCTCAGGGTTCCATTCGTCAAACTCCTTCAACACAAGCTTCAGCTCTTCCTCGCCGTGGGGAAGGTGTTTAGCAACTTCGTAAAACAGTCCCCTGGTGCACCAAGGCAACGTATATGGATTAGACCCTATCCTATCAATGGCAAACGTGTTTAATTTGACTGGCTGAGGCAAGAAAGTATCTGTAGCAAGTGTCTTCAAAGTAAAATTGAGAGCTGTTCCGTAGACATTAGGGTCATTGTATATTCGTGAATGCCCACCACCAGTCAACGGGCCACTGAGCGCATTACTAATTTGTCTGATGACTCCATGATCCGACCTACCTAAGTTTTCCAGTGTGCAACACAATTTCACTACCCTTGTGACAAAAGCTGGTGTATTTGAAGATGTATCAATATATACCCCTCGATATATATTAGGATGGATCACATGAGAAGCAATTGCAGAATACAATGGGACAAGTTGATCATTCACTGATCCAATAAAGGTAAGCTTGACTCCGTAACGTATCAGTATCCTCAAGCTCTCAATATATTTTCTTGATAAAACGGATTCAAAGTTTTGGAACTCAAACAACTCCAGTAATGACTCATTTTCTATTGCAGAATAAGCTTTCATGAAAAAGGATTGATCGGCCCCATAAAAAGGACCAATATTTATTCCTGCCATACCTAAAATACCAACAATTTTGCCTTCTTCAATGAAGTTACGTTCAATCAGTTGGGAGAGTAATATTATAGACACTGGTGTACCTTGTGAATGAGCAGCAAAAAATATAAAATCAGCACTTTCGATGTCCTCCCTCCATTTAGAAATGACATCAAGAAAAAATAAAACTCTATGAAATACTTTCCCCTCTTTCTCCAATGCGATTTTCTGAACTTCAATCTCCAAATTATGATCTAGAGCCCACTTTAATACAGCCTTCTCTGCCTCTTGAGCAAATCTCATTGATGTTCCAGTAGGTGTTCCTATAAGAGGCCTAATCATTTTTGTTGGAAAGAACCCATGAACCCCAATGATTAAAACTCTCTTAAACTTTCTTGGTTCGCATCTGTATAAATGCTTCTTGTAATGAGCTGATTTGTCTTTGTTGAAAATTGGTAAACTTCTAGTGGCTCTTTCCATTAAATTTCCTAATGCTACTTTAGGCGAGTAAAAAGGTATAGTCTCTTCAAATTCTGGCACGACAATATTTGATCTCTCTTTATCATCATTTTTGACTGTACTCAAATCGGCTGTCTTGCTTTTGCCGCCACTTGTTATTGATAATCGTTTACCCGAAGTTGACACTTGAGTAGTTTCATAAAGCACCGCATCTTCGCTTAATACTACATTGGGTTTATGCCTCTTGTGTTTATTAATTACTTGGTCCTCTGATGTGGATTCATTATTATTTGTTGAAGAAAAATTGTTCACAATGTTTGTTGTGTTTGAGCTGAGTGATTCCCAAATGGACCAGCGTATTGACTTTCCTGAGGGAACTTGTTCTTCATGCCCATTGACAATCACTTTCTTCACTTTGTCTGAACCTATTAGATTTTCTTCATTTCCGGCAATTGGCTTCATGTTCGGGCTATCATTTGTTTTAGGGCTTATTTGGCCTGTTATATTATTATTTGACTCGCCTGCATTAGCTCCTGATTCGGATGCACTAGTGTTAAAATTCTCATCTTCTTGAAATTTTTGCCAGAATGCCCAAGAAGATGAACGTCTTGCTTTCTTTTCTTCTTCAGACTTATCTAGCACAAAACCAGGTCCGACTAAAGAAGATCCTGGCACTGCACTGGTAATTGTTCCTGGGTCCTCTTCAAAAACCTGACTCTTCATAGATCGAAGAAAATTGTCCACTGAAGCCTTTTTAAATATTCTACTTGTGGTGGAAACAGCCGGTGTGCTGGGAGAAGCGTCATTGTCGCCATTGAAACTTCTCTTTGCCTTGTCGTCTCTGGGCAAGTTTGGGTTGCTCATAGCTTCTGGTCTTGCAATTGAGTGAAGCTAGCAATGAAAACCCCCACCTATGTATAGTATATGACCTCCCAGCGTACTATATATATAACACAATAGCAGTATCAAGTGTCTACGTAGCGTATGTTGACTATGGCAGTCTCTTTGATTGATCATCTTATTGCTTCTTTGTACTGTTGTTTGCGTTGCAGTGTGTTTAAAAGCCGTTTTACACAAAGCAATGGTAGCACAGCCCGGCGATAATGCGTCGATGTTTTGTTGGCGTGTTTTGTGACACGCTTAATTCCCTAGAATGGGGAAGAAGTACGGACAACTGGACCAGGCATGGCTAGAGATAGCACCAGATAGACGCCCCGTGGATGCTAGTCAGGAGCGTGTGTACTAATTTCAGAAGAGTAGTCACAACCAGTATGAGTGGGGCTAAGAGATCGTTAACAGCTTCAAGTGCAGATAACAAAACTAGCAAACCAGACAAGAAGCAAAAAGGTCACATAACAGACTTTTTCAGCAAAACCACTACAGTCAAGGCAGCCTCAAAAAACACCATTCAGAAGGTTTCAGAGGTTATTTCAATCACCAAAGAGGAACTTGTCTCTAATAATAAAAACAAAGAAAATGTTGCACCTTTGTTATACCAAAGCCGAAAGGGTAAGAGCAATGTCCACTCCAAAGCCGACGAAGCTAACTCACCTGCTGAAGCTTTCAATAAACAAAAGTGGATTGCATCATTAACTGAAGAGCAGAAAACTTTACTGGAATTGGAGATAAGCACCATGGATGAGTCGTGGCTTTCTTTAATGTACACAGAACTCACCAAAGATTATTTTATTGAACTCAAGAGATTTTTACAATCGCAATGGGACAGCAAGATAACAGTTTTTCCTCCCAAAGAGGATATATATTCGTGGACTAGGTTAACGCCAGTTGATAAAGTGAGAGTCTTAATATTGGGTCAAGATCCATATCACAACTTCAACCAGGCACATGGTTTGGCCTTTTCTGTGAAAGACGCCAATACCAGGCCTCCGCCTTCTTTGATGAACATTTATAAATGTCTCAAAATAGACTATCCAGATTTTGAGGCACCAAAGACAGGAGATTTAACTAAATGGGCAGACCAAGGGGTATTGTTACTCAATACTTGTTTGACAGTGAAAGCCCATAATGCGAACTCGCATTCTAAACGAGGATGGGAACAATTTACAACTACCGCAGTACGCAAGATGATCCAACACCATGAAAAGCAAAATCAGGGTATTGTGCTTATTGCATGGGGGTCACCAGCTCAGAAAACATTATTAAACGTTGGATTTGATGCAAAGATCAACCATTTTCTGAAGTCTGTCCACCCATCTCCATTGAGTGCTTCAAGGGGATTTTTTCAGTGCCAACATTTCCTCAAGTGTAACGATTGGCTCTATGAGAGATACGGCAAAAATGCCATGATCAACTGGAGTCTGATAGATGGTAAGACTTTGCAATATATAGAGAATAAAGAGTAAGACAACTCCCAGACATGTATACATACAGCAATACTACACTTAAAATACATTACTTCAACGCTAATCACGTGGTATTATATTTAGTTACCCGCTCGCTCGTTATAATTTTTTCTTTTTATGCACCGCATAATTTTTTTTTTTTTTATTAAATATTTTTTTTGTATGTAGTTGAATTTTGTTACTGCTAATTGAATCTGTACTTTATCTGTTGAAATATTGAAGAATTAGACAGTTGAACATGGGTAAAGTAGCCAAGAAGTCTAGTAAGTCTAGCAAGTCTATTCCTTACGACAAAAAGGAGCGTAAAAGCTCACATAAACACAGTCACGATCATAAAAAGTTAAAAGTAGAAGCTACTTCAGATGATGAGGAAAATGAGAAATTAGTAGATCAAATTGACGACGAATATGATGACATTACCGCATTACTTGAAAAAGAAGAAGGTGCTGAGGAAGATGAAAACTCTGAAGATGAAGCTGCAGATGAAGATGATGAGGACAACGAAGAAGAGAATGAAGAAGAATTTGATAAAGATTTGGAAAATGATGTACAAACCACAACTACAGAACAACCTCTTCAAGAGGGAAATACTCCCGAGTTGTTTACTGATCTGAGTTTATCCGCACCAACTTTGAAAAGTATCAAAGCTATGGGTTTCACAAAAATGACTGAAGTTCAAGCAAGAACCATTCCAGCTTTGTTAGCTGGAAAAGATGTCCTTGGTGCTGCTAAGACAGGTTCTGGTAAAACATTAGCTTTTTTGATTCCAGCCATCGAATTATTATACTCCTTAAGGTTTGGTCCAAGAAATGGTACTGGTGCTATTATCATTACTCCAACCCGTGAGTTGGCTTTACAGATTTTTGGTGTAGCTAGAGAACTAATGGAAAATCACACTCAAACATTTGCATTAGTGATAGGTGGCCAAAATAGAAGACAAGAAGAAGAAAAGTTAAACAAAGGTGTCAATTTGTTAATTGCTACTCCCGGTAGATTATTAGATCATTTACAATCCTCAAAAGGATTTGTTTTCAAGAACTTAAAGACTTTGATTATTGATGAAGCTGATAGAATTTTAGAAACTGGTTTCGAAGATGAAATGAAACAAATCGTTAAAATTTTACCAAACCAAAACAGACAAACTATGCTTTTTTCTGCTACACAAACCACAAAAGTTGAGGATCTTGCACGTATTTCTTTAAGAGATTCTCCAGTTTATATTAATGTGCATCAAAACAGAGAAACTTCTACTGCAGATGGTTTAGAACAAGGTTACGTTGTTTGTGACTCGGATAAGAGATTTCTTTTACTATTCTCATTTTTAAAAAGAAACAGAAACAAGAAGATAATTGTATTTTTATCATCGTGTAATTCTGTTAAGTATTACAGTGATTTATTGAACTATATTGATTTGCCAGTGTTGGATTTACATGGTAAGCAAAAACAAACTAAGAGAACAAATACCTTTTTTGAATTTTGTAACGCGAAGAAAGGTACTTTAATCTGTACCGATGTTGCAGCAAGAGGTTTGGATATTCCAGCAGTTGATTGGATTATTCAGTTTGATCCACCTGATGATCCAAGAGATTATATCCATAGAGTCGGTAGAACTGCTAGAGGTTCTGGTGGCCGTGGTAAATCACTAATGTTTTTAACTCCATCCGAGCTAGGTTTTTTGAGATATTTGAAGCAAGCTAAGGTACCATTAAACGAATTTGAATTTCCTGCTAATAAAATTGCCAATGTACAATCGCAACTCGAAAACTTAGTGAAAACTAACTATTGGCTGCATCAAAGTGCTAAAGATGGTTACAGAGCTTACTTACAAGCTTACGCATCTCATCATTTAAAGAAAGTATATCAGGTAGACAAATTAGATTTGGTCAAGGTAGGTAAGTCATATGGTTTTACTGTCCCTCCTAAGGTCAATATTACCATCGGATCCAGCCTTTCAAAAAAAGGTAAGAAATAAACAGATTTTTATAACAAGTAAATAAATCTTTTGTGTATATTTGGACTAAAAAATAATAAATAACGAAAAAAAACATTAAAAGATAAGTCTCTGATAAGCGACATAATAGAAGATGATTGAATCATTTAAGGAGGTATGTATATAAGAAGAAGAACTAAAGTAAAAATGGTTGAACATGAGTTAAAAAAACTGTGCAAAAATGTCGTGACAAAAGATGCATGTATAAACAGAACAAAGAAAAAGATGCCTAAACAAAAAGGAATTAAATGGAGTCTTTAATATATATACATTGTTGAAAAAGAAAACCGTACCCAAATCAAACGCAAAAAAAAAAAGCAAAGGTAGCTAATGACTGTAAAGTATATGAATATAAATGACAGTTATTATTTTCTACCTAACAAAGTCAAAAATTCATCTCTAGTCTTTTGTTGAGCTCTAAAACAACCAAGCATACAGCTTGTAGCGGTGACAGCGCCTGTCTTTTGTACACCTCTGCTGACCATACACATATGGGTTGCTTCCATAACAACAGCAACACCTCTAGGCTGTAAGATCTCACTTAATGCAATTGCAATCTGTTTTGTTAACCTTTCTTGGACTTGGAAACGTCTAGCATACATTTCGGCCAATCTAGCTAACTTACTCAAACCCAGAACTTTTTTATTTGGAATATAACCAATGTGAACTTTACCAAAGAATGGAACTAAATGATGCTCACATAATGAAAAAATCTCTATATCTTTGACAATAACCATTTCGTCATGATCTTCTTCAAAAACGGCTCTTTTGATGACATTCTTGATGTTATCCTCGTACCCTTTTGTAAAGAAAAGCATAGCTCTGGCATATCTTTCAGGAGTTTCAAGAAGACCTTCTCTATTAACATCTTCACCTAATTCTGTTAAAATTACCTTAACAGCATCGGCAATTCTCAATTCCCTAGCTCTTGACTCCTCTGCAGTGCTTTCAAGTCTTTGACGAGCACCCAAACTTGGCCAAGAAAGACCATCTAATTCAATGGGAGGGTTCAACGTGTAAGGTGATGCAGGTCTAGTATTCAATGGAGTATTTAATTTTTTATAATATGGCTCACGAACAGGTCTGGGGTTTCTTAAAGGTGCTAAGACTGTTTTTGTTTTGATTTCGCCTTCTCCCTCTTCCTGATCTTCACAATCAACATCATCGTCCTCCTCTAAATCATACGCCGTGGCAACAGGACCTGATAATGGCGAAGATAAATGTGTCTGTAAAGCTTGTGAATGGGAAGAAGACGAGCTACTGGAGCCTGTAGCTGAACTTGGGGTTGAAGAGACCATTTCTTGCTTATTGGGGCTAAAATTGATGGCTTTAATCCTTGCGTCCAAATCTTTGTCCACTTGATCCTTTCTATACATCTGGATTTTGCAGTGTTTGGCGTCTAGCCTGATATAAGTGCCACGAGCTGCTACCTAGTTCTACTCCATGGTAGCTTCCCTCAATAAAGTGAAGCTTTGAAAAAAAAAATTTGCTAGCGCCGTCGCATAGGAGTCGATTTCACGGCACGTGATAAGCATCTCTTGGTTAAAACGGATTTGAAGAGCGTCAAAACGAATTATCAGCAGTTCTGTGTGCTTTTTATGGCAATTATCAAGTTTATTCAAGCTTGACAGTGAACCGAAATACTGTAGGTAAAACTTGAGTCCTCAAAACTTGGATCGAAGGCTTCTGAACAGGTTTTAAAAAACTAATAAATAAAGCCTCGGGACCAGGCATAAAGCGCAAAACGCTAAAAAAGTTTCGAATCGGATCAAAAATAGATTTGGCGTGTTTCACTTGCAGACGACACTATTTCCTTAGAAACATCACAGAGCATATATCAGCGGAATCAGGAAAGTATGGAAAGTATAGGGTCCATGAACCAAGGTCCAGGACTATTGTTGAGCTTTCTTGCTGTGTTCTTTCTAATATGGTATCTCGTGGTACTGGGATTAGCTTACAATGGATTTTTCGAAGTGCTGATGAGATTCTCATACAACGCAAGGTATAGAATTGATAGAAAGGTAAACATGTCCGAGCTAGAAGGTGTGACTATACTCAGGCCTTTAAAAGGTATAGACCCTGAGATGGAGCTCTGCTTGAGTAGTTGTTTTGAACAAGATTATCCAGTTGACAAATTAGAGATCCTCTTTTGTGTTCAAGATTTAGACGATCCAGCGATCAAGATAGCTAACGATATTATCAATAAATACCCACATATTGACGCCAAATTGATTATAGATGACTTTGAAAACAAAGCCAACTACGGACCTAATCCTAAGGTGAACAACTTGGCCAAAGGTTACAAGCAAGCCAAATTTGATATTCTCTGGATTCTAGATTCAAACGTATGGGTAAGACCAGATATACTAAAAAGATCTGTGTATTCATTATGCCACTCTATGGATAACGGAAAATCAACCTACGATTTTAAAACAAGCAAAGGAAGGAGAGTAAATCTGGTACACCATGTGCCGCTAGCCATCTCTGCAGCGTCAAATGAAAACACCAAAATCGGTACTAAATTGGACGAGATGTTTTTGGGTACTTCACATTCTAAGTTTTATGTTTCCTTAAACAAAGTAGCAATTGCCCCTTGTGTCAATGGCAAGTCCAATTTATATAGAAGGTCGGAGTTGGATGCAGCTGTTGCTAAAATGGGTGATAATGCGTCTTTTGCCAGCGCAGATGGCCGTTCAGGGGATGGGTTCAGCGATGCCAAATTTTACAGTAAAGAAAAAGGAAATGGAATCAGATTTTTCGCAAGATATATTGGAGAAGATAATATGATAGGAATTGCATTGTGGGAGCAAGGTAATGGAAGGACGGGTATGACAGGAGACTCTGTTGTGCAACCTTTGCCAGGAGGAAATGTTCGTATCGGAGGAAGACTGATAGATTACTTCATGAGAAGAATGAGATGGCTGAGGGTTAGAAAGTATATGGTATTGGCAGCAACTCTGCTTGAACCATCGACTGAATGTATCTTCTCTGGTATTTTTGGCACTTTTGCAGTCAGCGTTTTGTTCTTAAAGTGTAAATTTAGCATTATGTGGTTCATGTTTCATGTAATAATTTGGTTCATTACAGACTTTGTTCACTTTCATTTTATATTCCACTCAGTTAGAGCAAACGTGACCGGCACGCCATTCTTTCTCAAAGAATCATTCAACTATGACTCAAGTATCTCAGGTTACAATGTCAAGTCATTAACAGAATTTATACCCATTTGGATGGCTAGAGAATTATTGGCTTTCCCCGTGTGGTTTGTAGCTGTCACGGGATCAAAAATCGACTGGAGAGGCCAGTATTTTCGAATCAAAGCAGACCTTTCTGCTGAAAGTCTCTAGGGGCAACTCTTGTATATAGCAATGCATAAGTAAGCATAGATACTAGAATAATCATTAGCATTAGCATCAGACAATACAAAATCATAGAATATATTTTATAGATACATGTCTTTTGAAAATCATGCGAAAGTTCGTCTCAATAAAATACTCAGAACGGGAAACCTAACCGGTAAAGGAAAAAAATCAGATCCTCGTTAGCTCAACTGTCTATGTAAATTAACCGATTTTCAATCTTATATACTGCATCCCACAAGGTAAAACTCCTGCACTCAAGGTTCATCAATTGCAATTAATAGTGCTACCCGCCGAAAAGCAGACTATTCCCGACGAAGTTACAATACAGAAATGACAGACTTAGATGCTACAGTAATTATTATTGGAGCCGGTATCTCTGGTATCAAAGCTGCCAAAGATTTACACGCCAATGGTGTCTCCACTCTTTTATTAGATGCAAGAGATAGATTAGGTGGTAGATTATACACATATCAGCATCCCGACGCCAAGTATAGTTATGATGTTGGGGCCTGTTGGTTTCACTCCACTGGTAACAATCCAATTTTCGATGATGCTGTAGAAAAGGGCAATGTTGAGTACTTTTTTGACGATCACTCTGCCATGCTGATTGGCCCAGATGGTCCAATTCCAGGCGAGTACAACCTTGGACCTATTGTAGACGATATGAAATTATATACCAAGTCAAACCCTGAGAGAGAAGACACTAATTTAAAAACCATGTGCGCTGAATACTTGAACAAAAACAAAAACTTTTTAACTAAGGAACAAATTGAATACGCACCATCATTACTCAGGGTGTTGGAAATCCCAAATGGTTCTTCATGGACTTCTTTTTCAGGTAAACTGGCCGATGGTGGATATGGTGGAAGAGATGCCTTTAATGTTACTGGTTACACTACAGTTGTTGAAAATGAGCTTTCAAATTATCCCAAAGATCAAATCAAACTGAACTCAGTTGTCAAATCTATTACTAAGAAATTTACTGAACCAAACCACTACACTTTAGAAATTGTTTTAACAAACGGAAAGGTACTAAAGTCTAAGTACGCAGTCGTTACAGTTCCTCAGAGCGTTTTGAAGCTTTCAGGCACTGATGAAGAAGGTGCGATTACCTTCGACCCACCATTACCTAGCAAGATAGTTGAGAAGTTTGAAAAAACAAGTTTTATTGCGTTGACTAAAGTTATTTTTGAGTTTGACGCTTCATTCTGGCCTGAAGTCGAAAAGTTTATTGTTTTACCAAAGCCTGATAGCACTGTTGTTTCTACTTCATCCTTTGAAACCACACCAATAACTACTAAAGTTGATAAGGTTGAACCATTCGACTTTCCTTGTTTAATTGCAAACTTACAGGTAATCAAAAAGGTTCCAGCTTTGATGTGTTTAGTTCCTGCACCAGCTTCATACTACTTTGACACGCATCCAGAAGAGGCATGGTCTATCATTGGGCCCGCTTTTGCTAAGGCTATTGGCAAACCCGTCGAAAGCTTACCTAAACCTAGTGTATCATTTAGTGCCGGTTGGACCTCGGATCCCTATGCTAGAGGTTCTATTTCAGGTAATGCACCTGGTGACGTCTTAGTAAACGACGCTTTGATTGACGGTTTTGGTAATATTAGATTTGCCGGTGAACACGCAATATATGAAGCTCATGGTAATGCCAACGGTGCTTGGTTATCTGGTAAAAGGGAAGCCGCTAAGATCTTAAGCGACATTCTGCTCAAGTAGCAGCGTAATTCAGTTGCATACATAGCCACCTGTAA
This sequence comes from Wenyingozyma nanaspora, assembly GCA_030557475.1. Lineage (NCBI taxonomy): Eukaryota > Fungi > Ascomycota > Pichiomycetes > Pichiales > Pichiaceae > Wenyingozyma > Wenyingozyma nanaspora. The sequence continues at coordinate 760,629 of JAKTPF010000003.1, read as the reverse complement.
CTTGATAATTTTGTCATACACTCTATATACATTAACTTACCTAATATGTACCTGTGTGCCTAAATATAAAGCAGCAATACAGCTATATACTCTGGGCTCTGTGAATTGAATTCAATTAAAGCCTAATCGGGAAATACCAAAACATGGAGATGGCTGGCTCATCACTTTCGCAGCCTTCAAAAAAAAAAGTGAGCGCGTTGCTAAATATAAAGAAGATTCCTTGCCAGATCAAGATCAGCCCCGTCCCTGTGAGGCACGCATGAAACACCAGCCTGAGCCCTCTAAAGTCAACTTTTATTCTTCTTTGTGTAAGTATATAGTGCTCCCAGAGCCCCTTGTCTCATATCGATACAATTACAAGCGTCTCTTAGGCAAAGTAGCTTTTTCAACACACTGCAATTTACTGACCACGTTTTCTTTTTGTGCTTTTGACCCCCAGATTTACTTAGTTCCGAGTACTATTACAGCAGGATAAAAGCAAGGCTTATTATTTGAACAATACAAAATTTCATGCTTAGATATGACTCAGCCAAACGATATTATGGAAACCTATTTTGAAGCAGGCCAAGGTCATGTGTTCAAATACTGGAATGAGATCAGTGATAAGGAGAAAGCTGCCCTCTTGACTCAATTAAGCAGACTTCCCAATCCTTCTATCTTTTTGAGCGATGTCAAAAAAGCTATTCAGTATAGTGCTGAAGCTGCTCAACAGAAAAATGTGCGCCCATTACCTGCATGTTCTTACGACACCACGTTAGAGGCTGTCAATAGTCACATCAATGAGAAGTGGTGTGCTTCTGGTTTTGAATTACTCAAGAAAAACCAAGTAGGTGTCTTACTTATGGCCGGTGGTCAAGGTACGAGATTAGGATCAGATGCCCCAAAAGGTTGTTACGATGTCGGCTTACCTTCTTCCAAATGTCTTTTCCAACTACAATGTGAAAGAATATTGAAACTACAAAACTTAGTCAATAACAAGTTCGATATCAAGTCTTGTATTATCCCCTTGTACATCATGACTTCAGGCCCCACAAGAAGAGTAACTGAAGATTATTTCATAGATAACAATTATTTTGGTTTGAGGTCTGAAAACGTCATATTCTTTGACCAAGGTGTTTTACCTGTTGTTGATATTGAAGGAAAGCATTTATTGATGCAAGATAAAAATTCTTTAGTTGAAGCTCCAGATGGAAATGGTGGTCTGTATAAAGCTATTCATGATAGCAATTTATTGCAAGATTTCCAAAAAAGAAATATACAACATCTCCATATGTTCTGTGTGGATAACATCTTGGTGAAAGTTGCAGATCCTGTATTCTTAGGTTACTCATCTACAAATAAGTATGATATTGCTACCAAGGTAGTTAGAAAAAGAGACGCCTCCGAGAAAGTTGGTTTAATTGTGTTGGATTCTGATGCTAACGTTCCTTGTGTTATTGAATACAGTGAAATTACTCCTGAGTTGAGCGAACAAACAGATGAAACTGGTAAATTGCGTCTGAGAGCAGCCAACATTGTAAATCATTATTATAACGTTGATTTCTTGACAAAAATGATACCAGCTTGGATTAACTCGAGACAGCATTTACCATATCATATTGCTAAAAAGGCAATCAAGTCTTTAGACCTGACGAGAAATGAAATTATAAAACCAGCTGAACCAAATGGGTTGAAAATGGAGCAATTTATTTTTGATGTATTTCCATCTGTAAACTTATCAAGATTTGGATGTCTTGAAGTTGAAAGAGTAGATGAATTTTCACCATTGAAAAATGCTCCAGGTGCAGCAAATGACAACCCATCAACTGCAAGATTGAGTTGCCTTCAAAGGTCTACTAAATGGGTTGTCGAAAATGGTGGTATCATTGACGATGCTGAAGGCTTAGTAGAAGTTAGTCCTTTAACAAGTTATTCCGGTGAAGGGTTGCAGTTTGTCAATGGTAGACATTTTAAAAATGGTGATATTATCTAAACTCTGTTGAGGGGTCTCTTTATTGTTTTTAACATTTCAATTATACTCTGTTACGGTTAATTAGTTGTGTTTTCGGTTCTTTGTTTTTGTTACATTCTTTGTTTTTTTTTTGTTGTTTCTCTTATTCAAAATCAGGCTTGATTTCATTCATATTGGTGACTTGTGTACGAGCATACAGGTCATACTAATTATGGCAACATATAATATCATTATTATGTCCTTACTTTTTCCATAAAATATATATCCATTTTTAATTATTATAAAATATACCTTGACTCTGTCAGTCATCTTTGTCAAAAAAAACTTTTATTACTATTATTATATTATTATATTCAAATTAAATATACTTATGCGATGAAATTATAGTGTAAAATTATTAGTGTGTAAGTGGAGAAATTAAATGTGCTGTTTGTCCTCAAAAAGTTAAGACGACGCACAAGAGAGCAGCAACAAAATAAAGAGATAGGGGAATAAACTGTAAGAATGGGCGTTTTGTGTATATGATACTTTTTTAATACGTCTAAAAATTTCTAATTACAACTAATAAATTATCAAATTAATTGTAATTCTTTCAATCTATTACAATGAAGCATAGGCAAGTTTTTAGCTTTTTCTAATTTTTCAATATCTGGGAAAAACCAGCCATAACTGTCTTGAATCATCTGCTCTCTTATCGTTTGTTCTCTTTGACATTTATTTTGTAAATCATTAATGTATATTTTTTCTACTTTATTGCCCAATTGTTTTGCTGAATTTGGAGTATTATACTTTTCATTTGATTTTTCATCAATATAATAAGGTATTTTGTACCTTGGTGTATGTTTTTCTACCGATAAGGAAGGCTGAGCTTCGAAGCTGAATTTAGGCATTGCATTGGAACTATCGCCAAAGATGAAGTTGAATAGCATGGGTATTAAAATGATTAGGAATGGGGTTAGTTGTTTTAAAATGTCTGTAAAGCTAGAATTTTCATGCCCGGTGGTCGCACTTGGATTTCTTGGTGTACCACCAGCTCCGCCAGCTTGACCTGGACGTCTTCTTCTTCTCATATTTGGATTTTGAAACATGAAAGGATCGTTCATACCGCCAAAGCTGAAAGTGAATCCATTACCTGAGAAAGCAGGACCTCCTCTACCTTGGTTGAACAGTACGTTGAAAATATCGTTATCAAAGAATTGAGGGCCTCCCATACCTCCTCCATTCATAAATGGGTGACCTCCAGGGAATCCTTGGAACCCTTGGAAACCAGCTCCTCCAGGCCCACCGGCGCTAGCAGATGCTCCATTTCCAAAGCCACCAGCGCCTCTAGAATCTGGATCATAACCAGTTTGATCATATATTCTTCTCTTTGAATCATCACTCAACACTTCAAATGCCTTGGCTAGCTTTTTGAACGCTTCAGATGCCTGTGGATGCTTATTCTTGTCCGGATGGAGCTTGATAGCTAACTTTCTATATGATTTCTTGATCTCTACGTCTGTGGCTTTCTTATCCACATCGAGGATTTTATAATATTCAGATTTTTCAATTTTGAGAATCTTACGCACTATCTCACTTTGCTCTGGTGTATATTCTGCGCTCATATTCGTTATTTTTGGTGTGTGTATGTGTGTCTACTGCCCTGTATGTATTTGCAGGAAAAATAGTTGCTGATTTTGAGTGTTTCTAAGAAACTCGGAGAACTTCTTCTGTATTAGATACGATGGCGAGAAAAAAAATAGTTAGCCGTTGAGCTGAATAATTCAGTATGGCACAGAAGAATTGAAATACTTTTAGTTGTAGAAATAGGAATTTTTATCGATCAAATAGTCACTTTACTGACAACCCACTGTCTTTAGTATACAGTGATGCTTTGAATGACTTGAAAAAACGCTAGTAATTTAAGGCAAATGAAGCTGGGATCTTAAATGTTTGGCCAGAATGGCGAAATGAAAAAGCAGACAAAAAAATGATCAGATGTGGTTGTAGTATGTTTATGTGGTTAGTGCTGAAAGCAAATGGATGGTATTGCACTTCCTTGTATTAAAGATCCGACTTTCTGTATTTCCAAAACTCTTGCACAATTTTTTACGTCTAGCTGTACAAATTACAGCCTTCCACTGTGTATCCCCCACCCTCCCTGTGCTTCTTGTCCTCCTGCTTCCTCTCTCTGAGCCCAACATGTTCCACGCCAGATCGTCGAGCTCAGGCCAGCGACGGGCTTGGTCGGAGTTGGCGTCTATCGTCGCATCTGGAACTTGGTGTACTGCCTTGTTCTGAAGTGGTGCTGCCATTTCTGCAAGTGATGTAATTTACCTTGTCTAGACTGTAAAATTGCCACTATAATGTAGATGGCAGGACAACAAAAATGCAATACTGGTTGGACGATAAGGGACTATGTGGGTATGGCTGTCAGCTACCCAAGGTTTGTTTATGATAATCGGTGACATGTGAAAACGCTTGTTAATAACAGGCATGGGTGATTTTCAGCATAACTTGACTCTCTTTTTTTGTTCTTTAGTGATGTTTACGCAGGAAGGACTGCCAAAAAAGTACAAGATGAAGTTATTGCCGGTGCATTTATACCTTACTGTGTATGGTTGCCAAATGAGGTGGTCTTCTGGTTATAATTGAGTTAACGATAGATGTTCAATTAAAGGCTTGAGCAGATTTGGTTGTTTTTTTGAGCTCTTTGGCCTTCCATATCTCCTTAGATCGTTCCCAAAGCCTATCTGATGATTTGACAGATTACTCATTGGGACAAGGAGATTACAATAGGCCTAATTTCCATCCACAAATATCCCTATGTTTGGAGATATATTTACTGATATGGCGAATTTGGCGTCTATTTGGTGTCCCATTTCTTTAAACGTCTATATCTTTACCGTCTGTTGTTTGTTTTATGGCCTACTTAGCTCATATTGTGCCCCTGTATTTGCTTTTTGAATAAGGATATATAATCTTTGTGGATACCATTCAGTACGGCCACAATTTGCATTTTTGGGTTTTTGTCATCCTGGAAAAAAAGTGACGGGGTTCCCCCTAATTTTTTTGGTGGAATAATAAATTCGGCTGTAATAGCCGCCAGAGGGCTCCACAGGACCTCTGGGCACCATGGATAGATAGAGTCCCTTTTGGGCTATCCAATGGCACTCTGACATGGGGAATATATAACTATGGAGAAAAAAAAACAAAAACAATTATAAAAAAGCGGGCTAAAACCCCAATTGACTTTGATGTACTTTGCCAAAACAAAGATATCAGTATTACAGTGATTTGCAAGTACTCTCAGGCAGATTGAATCAAAGTAATAGCCAATTCGGAAGTTTTTTGTGTGGTGTGCAAAAATGTTTTTTTTTTTTTTTCAACGAAAAAAACTGAACAGCATCCTAATCACAAGATTGGGTTGACCTAAACAACGACCGCTATAGGTTGGTGGAACGAATGACACGTAAGAGGCATTTCCAGCTGGAGATACTGCTATTTAAACACCAAAATCGGGGTTGCTACTTTTTTTTTTTTGGCCGTCTGCCCACCATATAGCAAATGCACTCCGCAAAAGATTCAGCCAGCCCATCAGACTCTTTTTATGTCTTTTAACTTCTAAGCTTAGGATCAAGAGCATTGCTTAGCAAGTTTAAGAGTCATCACAAGCTAAGTGCTGCTGCTGTTAAAATACTGACCGAGATCCAATCGAAAGTTCTAGTCTTAATTTGACAGTATCTAACGTTGGCAGGCAAAAGCTCCAGCCACTTAGCAAGAAGAAAAGACAAGGTAAGATTACAAGAATGGCTACTTTTGCGTCCTGACATAGTGCTATGTTATTATTCCGGTTCCCAAGATATTTCTATCCTTCTGCCCACCATATCTTCCGGATTGCACCATGTAGCAGTATCTTCCAACATAGGCATATACACTCACTTCATGCTGTATCGTTCATGTAGCGGTTGGCCTTGACATTGAAGTGAAAGTATCAACAGTAAGTGCAAAGAAATCAAGGCAAGTCACTATTGTCATACGCCGACCGATATCCATAATATTTTTTAAACGCAAATTTTAACAGCGTACGACGATAACAAGCCCATTATTCTACTGGCACGTTTGTAGTCTCTAACACAACAACTTACCGGCTTGAAAGTCATACATTGTAGTTGAGGTTATTGAAGTTATGTTTGAGGCACGTTCACAAATTGGTCTCTGTAGCTGTATCCAACAGAGTTCCATGACTTGAGACCCAAGCCTCTCAATAACTAGCCAATAACTCCAATGGCCAATATATTACTGTAATTGCACAAGATGCCCATACACTGAACTTTGAAAGCACTAGATGCTCAGTGATAGTAAGCTACAATAAATATAATAGCTTTCCACCTCTATTAAAATAGAGAGTTCTAAAGCTATCTCGGTTAATTACTCTAAAAGCAAAATCAGTAAGTTGTAAAACATACCGTACGCCTTACATAAAGGACGCCTGTTAGTATCGGCAACATCATGCCACGAGTAGTAGCCAAAAAGAATACAAACAAATTCAGTTTGAAGACAATAAAAAATGTAGCTAATGTATCTTTTGAAAGATACAAAAGACTACCAAACTTTGTTTCCTATCCACTGTATTTCGTAGTTAATCAATTGAGCCTTATTTGAAGCTCTGTAAAAGACAACGTTAACTCTATTTTGCTTAATCAGCATTGAATACTCATAAACATAGTACTCAATCCAAATTGGTTTGCACCTTACTATTCTAATAATATGTAAACAATGCGTAAAAATATTAAAGTTTGGAGAAACACAAAACCAATATTTCTCAAAAACATTAGTGTAATGGGTTTAGTTAGTAAGCTCACACATTACTATTTAAACTATCGGGTTCTTGTGTGCGGTACAAAACATCTTTAATAAAGTCATATTATTATATGTATGATTAGTACATTAAGTGGTGATGGTGAATCCACATGAATACATATGTATTTATAAATAATAGATATTTTCATTGCGACTATATCGTGGGGGTAACTGTACCACTTTCAAACTTACCTTCACCTTCGTGGTACAGCTCTTGTAGTTTATTATCCATAGCCTGAACCTTATCTTCGCCTGCTTCTTCCTCTTGCTCTTCTTCTTCATTGTCTTCGTCATTAAGAAGCCACATGGCAACGTCTTTGTTGTTATCTTTACTAGCTGAAGCACTTGCTGCGTTTTTAACTGATGCTTTACCTTCCATGACAACCTGTTGAACATGTTCCTTTTGCTTAGCTCTATCCCTCATTCTCTCTTCAATTGTACCTCTCACTAAAAGTCTATAAACTGTAACTTGCCTAGTTTGACCTAATCTATGCGCTCTATCCATAGCCTGTGAATCAATGGTTGGGTTCCAATCAGAGTCATAGAAAATAACAGTATCGGCAGCCGTCAAATTGATACCTAAACCACCAGCTCTTGTACTCAATAAAAAGATAAACAACTCAGGCTTAGTTTGCCAATCATGGACCAAATCTCTTCTGTCACTCAATTTAGAAGAACCATCTAATCTAATATATTTGTATTGTCTATATGTTAAAAATTCTTCCATAAGATCCATCATTCTCGTCATTTGGAAATACAAAAGACATTTATGACCACCTTTTTTCAACTTAACTAACATTTCATCTAATTTGGCTAATTTACCTGATTCAATGACAAATCTTTCCATAGATGGTAATCTAATAGATGAGAAACCAGTCATGGAATTAATAGGCTCACACATCATCTCAGCCTTTGGATAGTTTTCAATATCGACATTATTCTTAAATAGATCATATTGCACATTAAGACTTAAATCGCTCATTGCTGATCTAATTGATTTGTCAAATAGGGAATCGTTCTTGATAAAATTGAATCTAGGTAACGAGCAATTGATTTCTACAGGAGGTGCCGATGCTATTTCAAAAGCACCAGGTTGAGCAATGTTCAAGTACATGTCATAGTAAACATTTTGCTTGACTGTCACTAATTCTTTTAAATGTTCTTCATTATGTGAGATATTGGTAGTGTTGATATAAAATAAATCCTTTCCTTGGACAGAATCATCACCATACACTTCTTTAAACCTGGTAACTAATTCATTCTTAGATTTATTTGTATAAGATTTCAAGTCAATAGCTCTTTGCAATAAATTCCTTTGCTTGATTCTTGATACTTCACTTGCTGATAAATCAACAAACTTAAGCCAGCTAAATCCTGTTGAGCCTAACTGTTTGGTTTCCTCCACAATATTGTCAGGACTCCATATATTGAATTTAGAATGAATTAAATTTTCTTTATCAATACTATTGTTGAACTTTTCCGATGGCGATAACAAATCATCAAGAAGTAATTTAGGCAATTGATACTCAATCAAGTTTCTAGATGAGTAATTAAACTCTAACAAATTGTCATTTGCCTCTCTCAATAAAGAGCCAGTAGCAGCGTATCTTGAGAAATTGAAAGATGACTTAGTATCAGCACGTTCAAATAAATCGGGATGGTTACAGACTTTTCTGAATTGCATAACCACATTCATCAAAGACTCTTGGTTATCATCACTACCAATCTTCTTACTGTTTTCTATTAAATCCATAAGATTTATTTGAGATCTTAACATACGATATAGTTTCTTTTGTCTGTTAGTCAAATCACAGTAAATATCTAGCTCAATCTTATCACCCAGTTCACTTTGAACATTCTTTTTGATACGTCTCAACATGAAGGGTTTCAAAATCATATGTAATCTTCTTAATTGCTGCTCGTTTAATTCTGTATTTGACTGAGCATGAGCTTCAATATCCTTGGAAAACCATTCACTAAACTCATCATGAGAATCAAATAATGAAGGCATAATGAAATGCAATAACGCCCATAATTCTTGCATGGAATTTTGAATTGGAGTACCAGTCAACAATAGTCTATTTCTACATTGTAAACTTAATAATGATTTCCATCTCGATGAAGATGAAGATTTGATGGCTTGAGCTTCATCTAAAATCATATACTGCCATTTCATCTTACCAAAATATTGAGCATCAGCAACGACTAACTGATATGAAGTAACCACTACATGAATTGGTGAGTCTTTCTTATAAATAATACTCTTTCTGTCCCAAAACTTTCTAAGCACTTTACGATCTTTGGCAGTACCCCAATATGGTAGGACTTTGAAATCTGGAACAAATCTTGTAATTTCTTGTTGCCAGTTGTGTAAAGTAGAAGCAGGTGTTACAACCAAGAAAGGACCCCAGATGTTGTGAGTCTCAGCCAAATATGCCAAAACTGAAATACTTTGAACTGTTTTACCAAGACCCATTTCATCAGCTAGAATACCATTAATACCTTGGTCGTATAAATTGGCCAACCAATTCAAACCTTTCATTTGATACTCTTTCAAAGTACAATTCAATAACTTAGGTTGCTCGATATTAATTTCACCTAAGGAAGTTGGGTTTTGGAAATTCATTTCATTTTCATCATCAGCATTAGAGTCCTTTGGTAAGTCTTTGTTGAATGCCTGTGCTTTTGCTTGTGCTTCTAATAAAGCACTTTGAGCATTTGCAGCAGCAGCTTTACTCAAGTTTTCTTCATTACCGTCACTAAAATCTAATGAATTGAAATCATTATTAGCATGAGACAAATCAACATCACCGATGTTTTTATCAACATCTGCTTTATTGGCCGCAATAGCACTATCTGCCATATTTCCTTCAAATTCATCTGTTTTGATTTTTTTACCAATGAAATGAGAATATAATTCTGTCTGAGTAATCAAGAAATTTAACTTTCTAGCTTGTCTTCTAGATTCTCTTTCTTCTTCCTCTTTCTTTGCAACATCGGCCGCTTCTTTTTCGGCCTTCTTCCTTAGATCTCTTTCTTCTCTTTCATTCTTCTTCCAGAAATTCATCATTTCTCTCATCGACCTTCTTGCCTTGGTGATAAGATCCTTTTGAGATTTGTTTGTCTTGATTTGCCATCTCTTAGATTCTCTAGCAGCTAGTAATGAAGTCTTACGTAAGTTGATTTGCTTGGCCTGAAGAGATTGTTGAAACATTCTATAAGCCTTTGGACCGTCTTTCCTAGCAAGATCTTTCCAAATGGAGACATATGTATTATCGTATTGTTTATCAATAGCCCTTTGTTCCTTAAGAGTAATCTTAGGTTTCAAAGTCAATTTAATCTTTGGTAATTTTGGTTGATTTTCATCATCTGCAATAGCTGAATCATTATTTGCATCTTTATTTGCTGCTTGAGTTGCATTTTTGGCTGATTTTTTACCTCTTCCCTTTTTAGCAAGTTGAGGATTAGCTGCAATAGCAGCCGCTGCTGCTGCTGCATCGGCTGCAATTTTACTCTTTGTTCTTCTTTTTCTCTTAACGATAGGCGTACCATCTTCTTTAAATTGTTGTTCAGTAGGTGCAGGTGCGGAAGCTGCGCTTTTCCTTTTACCACCTTTCTTCTTCTTTGTTGGACGAGCAGCAACACCCTCGATATCTTCATTGAAGTGATTAGAAGTAGCAGCCTCTATGTTATCATTAGCTGCAATTGCAGCTTTTCTCTTTCTTTTACCCTTTGGAGCGATATCGATATATGAATTATCTAAAACATTCGGGTCTATTCTTTGATTTTTCAAAGCTTCGGCTCTGGCTTTTCTCAAAGCTATGGTTCTTGCCCTTTTAGAAGCTGGTGTCTCATTTGTAGATTGAGAAGAGTTTATAATCATAGACTTTGTATTTTCAATATTATCAAGTTCTTCAAGATTTTGAAGTTCAATTTCGTTCAATTTTAATTTATTTTCCTTGATTGAATCAACGATGAATTTCAATTGTTGATGTTTCAAACTTTCGAATTTTGCAGCATCATGATGAACTAATTTTTCCCTTTTGATTAATTTATCCAAAATTTTATTATCTTTTGTAACGATATAATTTTTCAAAACCTCAACAAATCTATTATTAACATATACACCATTAGGATATGTTGTTAGTTGGAACTCGTTCTCTAAGAATTTTAATTTATTAGCATCAGTCATTGAGATGGAATCCAGATCTATAATATTTTTAGTTCTCTGCTTAAAATTTGCAAATAAATCTTTAGCGTTTAAAGATTCATAATCTTCAATCACGGGTTTATAGTATGAGTTATTATTATTCATTTCTTTTGACAGGCTTATGGTATCGTCATTATCCATCTCCATAGCAGTTACACTTGAATCTTTCATCTGCTCAGATGTGTCATCGCCATTTTGCTGGTTAAGAAGATTTTCCAGCTTATTACTGAATGCCTGTGATGGTGGAGGAGAAGGAGCTGCTGCTGCTGCTTGATTGTCAGTTAGCATTGATGATATTGACATCTATAATGATATGAAAAAAAAAAACAAGTTAGTATTCCAAAAGACTCGGTATTGCTCAGCTTAAATAAGTAGTCAAAGATGACTGTGGTTTTCAATACATACTCTGTGATTATTAGTGGGAGATTTCTTTGAATCAACCCTAAGGTTGTCATTTTCCAAATCCATTGTGTGTATTATTGCTTGTGTATTGAATAGCTTCTCTTTTAATGTGGTAGTGACTAGCAACTATCGTTCAATCCGATATTGGAAGTACAGAGAGTGTGTGAATTTCTCTATGGCAGGATCAATCCAATAATCAGTATTAGAGGAATATGTATAACTAGTATGAAAGGAGATCCTACTACACGGTGGAATCAATAAGGAGAGAGTGCTATTGTCTTAATAGGCAATGCGGATGGCAATAGTACGGTTATACAGTAAGCTTAAGTATACGTAGGCGTTTGCGAGTTTCTCTAGTCTGTGAGTGGTTGAGCTACTCTTCTCGTCGTCTATTTCTCTTTCTCGTTGAAGTGAAAGTGGAAAAATTGCTTTTAATTGGACGACCAGCGTTTATGGGAAGGATGGTGCGTGCCTGGGCCTCAGTGCTGGGCTGCGTGTGGGTGGTGGCCGTGGTGTACTGGATAAAAGGTTGCCAGAGTGACTAACTACAAACTACACGGGCAGAGAGGCCAATGTTATAGATACATACTGGTTACCCACAGTTGCAATGTATGTATTTTAGCAGTTAGTTACACGGTTTATCAACAACTAACGGAGAGGGACGCAAATAGAAGAAACTAATACCGTGTAGTTACTTAAGTACAACATTTTTATTTTTAATTTTGTTGTGCTGTTATATTGTTGTGTACGGATGTTTTTAATGTGTCTGTGCCTTCCCAATTGGGAAATCACAACCGTCTTTTGTTTCCCGCTCTTTTTACAGCTGTGGGAGTGCCTATGGAGAGCATGATAGAGAGATAGATAAATAGATACGAAACAATACGACACGGGAAAGGACCAAGTTTATCTCTCCCGATTTGAATAGCATAGCTAGTCTACAACACTGTGTAATATTGAAGGCACAGCTATAAGATACCCCTACTTTGAATATAGTTACATATACGCAATATGTCTGCCACATCTTCTTCTTCAGGTCTCAGAGAGGAGTTGATTGCTAATGCTGTTGATTTCCTCATGGACAAATCAATTTCTGGTTCTCCCTTAGCTAAGAAAATCGAATTCATAGAGTCTAAAGGTTTGACTCAGGAAGAGATTCAGGAGGCTTTAACAAGGTCGCAAAATGGCAGCTCGTCTGCTTCTGCTGCTTCGTCTGGTTCTTCTACAAATTCATCTATTGCTGGGGCTAATTTATCTACTGCATCATCCCCACCTCCACCTCTTCCACCTTTACCTGATTATTATTATAATGCTCCTCCTTTACCCGAACGTGACTGGAAGGACTATTTTGTCATGGCCACCGCAGCTGCTGGTGTATCCTATGGTATGTACCAAATAGTGAAAAGATACATTGTGCCTAGGATCATTCCTCCATCGAAAACTGCTATAGAAAACGACAAAGAGTCCATCTCACTTGAGTTCACAAGAATAGAAAAGTTATTAGACAGCTTTGAGAAACAACAACAGGAGTTTTATGAAAAACAAGATGCTAAAGCTACTAAGATTGATGAAACTTTAGTGGAAATAGATGGAATTATTAATAAAACAAATGAAAAGAACTTGAATAACGAAGAAACTTTGAAATATTTGAAACTGGAAATTGAGAATATTAAAAACACTTTAATGAAAACATTAGATTCTCAAAAATCAACTTTATCTCAAGAATTATCTAATTTGGAAACAGACTTAAATGATCTGAAGTTCCAATTAAAAAATTTGAATATGACTGGCGTTCAACAACTACAACAGCAGCAGAAAACTGAATCCACCCCAACTCATTTATCAACTCCACCCTCAGAACAAATCAAAGCTGAAGATTCTTCTTCTAAAGTGCCAGCAATGAATTTAAACATCCCTCCAGCTTCCTCGATACCATCTTTAAAAGATATATTGCAAAAGGAAAAAGAGAAAAGTATAAGTGACTCGGATATTTCAAGATACACTAGAGAATCATCAAATTCAACTACTGTGACCTCACCTGAACCAACTGTACCAGCCTCAAGTTCTAATAGTATAGTCAACTCTGTTCCTGAGTCGTCCAGCTCTCCTCCTCCTACTTCTTCCTCTTCTTCTTCTGCTACCGCAAAGAAAGGTATCCCTGCTTGGCAGTTGGCTGCTTAAGTTTCCGTTATAAATTCAAGTCAATAGTAATTACTTTTATGTAGTCGCAACAGTGCTCTCAGTGCTCTCTTATGTTATGTATATGTTATGTTATGTTGTTTTAATTTATTAATTGATGATAAATCATACTTTAATACTTTTAAAAAAGATTTTTTTTTTATTGAAAAAAACAAAGTAATTTAATTAGAAAAATTTTTATATACCCTAAACCTATAACATATAACATGCAATATATAATATATAATCTTTCAAATGGAATGAAATGGAATGGAATGAAACAAACAATGAATAAGTGTAAAAATAATAGAAAGACAAATTTGCAAAAAAAAGCACACGGTGATAATGAAAGAAAATAACCTAATTTTATTTTCTGTTGCATAACAACACATGTTAGTAACATTTGAATTTTCTAAATTTAATTTATTTTAATAACCAACTGAGTAAACTAGTAATGATAGTAATAATAAGAACAGCAAAAATAAAACTGATGAGCATATAATAAAAAAGTGATTTAGTGTAAACTTGAAAAGCAAATTAAAAAACTAAGAAAATAAATCAAATGTAAAGTTTTTAATTTTAGACCAAAACAAAACAACAAAACAAAACAAAAATTAATGAAATAACATACATATAAAAACAAAGAAAGACAATTTAATGAACAACCAAGACCAATTACCAGACTTTTGACCAGCTTATCCCATTATTAAGTGTTAAATCATTGAGAGTTAATTCTTCATTACTATTGTTAGTATTTCCATTAGTTGAATTATCAGTATTGCCTAATACTGAAGGTGAAGACAATCTTGAAGAACCAAGTAAACCATTATGTGGGATTGTGGAGTTAGCCGTTGAATGTAAAAAAAATGAATTGAAAGTGCTATTGGATCCCGAATTAGTTGTTGAAAGACCTGAATTTCCAAATGTATTGGCTGAACCAAATAAATTAGTCTCATTAGGTTGGGTATTCCAGATACTTGACGTTGAACTAGTTAAAGTGGTGGTTGAAGGAGGAGTAGAAATTCCAATGTTGACGTTAGTTGGAGAATTAATGTTAGTCTGCGTATTTGAAAAAGGTAATTGAGGAAATGCACCAAATCCTGTACTAGTAGTAGTTGACGTTGGTGCACTTAATTGGTTTGAACCAGCTGATGTGGGAGTAGACAATGTGTTAGCAGTAGAGAGTAAAGGCGAAGAGATAGCTTGAGACGATAAATTCGACAAGGAAGAAGTGAATGGTGAAGGCAGTTGAAAATGTGGGTTAAAGCCGGAGGTAGAACTGTTACTGTTTGTATTTGTGCTGTTTAAAGCATCAAATTGCTTTTGGTTGTATAATGAAGAAAACTCATTATGAACTTCAGGTGTTGAAGACTGGGATCTTAACAAAACATTTTCCAATAATGGATTGGTATGAGTTTGTTGTTGCACAGCTAAGTTGTGACTATTCATGTAATCTTGTCCTTGAATAAAACTATTGTTTGTTTGCAAATATGGCAACTGTTGTTTATTAAGCTGTTGCTGTGATTGCTGGTGTTGAAGGTGATGGTTGTTATGGTTTTGATGGTTGTAACTGTTGTTACTATTATTAGTATTATTATTGGTATTATTATTATTGTTACCATTATTATAATTATTGTAGTTATTGTAATGCTTGTTATAATTTTCAGTGTTTCTACGTTGGAACTGTTGCTGAGGGTTGTTGATATTGTTGGTATTGGTGTTGCCGTTATTATTATTGTTGTTGTTGTTGTTGTTATTGTTGTTGCTGCTGCTGCCGTTGTTGTTACTATTATTATTATTACCATTATTATTCAAGTGCCTTCTTTGTTGCATTCTCTTTTGGTTTTGGTTGTTGTGATTGGTATAATGATTTCCATAATTCACATTACCATTCATATTGGTGTAACTATGTTGTCTAGAAACATTATTTGAGTGATACTGTGCCTTGGCAAGCAAACCAATAGCCTTTTCAATCTCTTGAAACTGAAACGAAAAAGCAGTAGCTTCAACTGATGAATCGGCCGAGGAAGAAGTAGAATTTAAATTAGATTCTTCACAGTTTGCTACATCAGATGTGGAAGCGCTTTCGCTTGTCTCATACTCTGGATCTTCAGCTAGGAGAACTTGCTCCTTGTTTATCGTAGTGATAGTGTCTTGTTGTTTCATATTGGATCTGATATTTTCATCGTTTGGGTGAACAATTCCCACGACGTTTTGCGCTAACATCGACATAACTCCCACAAACGAATGACTGAGGCAGCAGAAGGAAAGTAGCAAAGATTAGGTGAAAAGGTATGCTAGCTCAGGATGTTGCTGCGTTTAGTAAGAGGTTGTCGGTCTTTGAAGAAGTCTGAGTCTGATGTGTCTCCTATCCTGTGCACACGCCAGAAGCAGAACGAAGAAAACCCCTGCCTGGATGAACCTTTTGACAAGTCCCCACCACCACCTTCTCGGCGAGTGTCGAAATTTTTCACACACGCGCTGCTCTGCAGTGCAGTCGATCGGCTGACTGGCTTGTCTTTGTGATTCGTTTTTGTATTCTTAAGCTGCTTAGAGCCAGCACGGACAAGAAGGGTGGTGGTAGAACACGTAATTATGGGTCACTGTGTGGTAGCTGTGGACGGACAGTATGAATGGCATGCAAGATGGCCAGGTAGAGGGTAAGCTAAACGCACTTTGCGGTTATTTCCACGAACAGCTGACTCTGCATGGCCAGAACAAGAAGTTCTTCTTTATATACCTTGATCTGAGTCACGATGCTGATAGTATACGAGAGTTTTTGAAGGATTCATACAACTATGAAATGGTCCTTCGTATGGTAAGCTTGGAGCGCCAAGTAAATATAAGGAATAAAAAGTTTGAAAAAGACGGGTGGTTAAGTCTATTTAATGCCTTGCTGGTGAAATACGTGATATGTCTTTATGAGAAGTCATTTGATATATGGGATGATTTACAATTTGGACATGGTAGATATGGTAAACCGTACCTAATTAATAGGGATTATGTCTTTAATTTATCAGATGAGGAGAATATTGTATCACTAGCCATAGATTTCGGTAATCATTATAAGGAAATTGGCTTGGATCTAGCTAATCCAACAGATATCAAAGCATTCAACATATCTGATCTAACTGAGTTCTACAGAACTGAATTCAAAGATATTTTTACGCAGAGAGAAAGAGATTATTTAGATAAAGAATTTCAAAGTAATTTAAACACGGAACAACAAAGGCTAAATTTTTTGAGTCAGTTTTGGGCTTTGAAAGAAAGCTATACTAAGTACAAAGGTATAGGCTTAAGAAATGAGTTACACAATTACGAATTCCTGCACATTAAACCTCCTATTTTAAATAGCACTATACTGGTTGATACTTCAAGTCCGGTAACCTTTCATACACAATGGGAATGGGTTAAACAGAATAAAGACTGTAGTTTTGATTCCGAAATTGAGATTTCTACTTTTTTTTTACCAGGAAATAAAATAATTTCGTCACTTATAGGATCTAGGACTGCTCTCGATTTGACATCAGTTGACTCCACATTAACACCTATCCCTGTGAAGGTTCATCCTGTGACTTTATTAGAAACTATCAAGACATTGGCCATCAATCTTCCTTGAACATACCCCAGATTATTAATAATACATTTGAAGACCGTCAAGCCAGCGACGCGAATTTTTGTTTGAGATGCGTCGATTTTCTTCTATGTCAGCGAATGGAAAGGTTGGCATTACAATGCCTTGGAATTTGAAAATCCTGCTTAGCAATCTGAAGGTGCAGAAAGTATGGAGTAAGTTTTAATGGATCTCTTTATATGTACAAGAAAGTTGGCATAATAGCTTTGCATTTCGACAATGGCTGATAACAGGAAGATATCCCGTCATCTGTTTGCAGGCTTTGCAGGAGGTTTAACCTCTGCTGTATGTCTTCAGCCTTTAGACTTGCTAAAGACAAGAGTACAACAATCGAGTAGTAACTCAATCACGACGGTATTCAAAGATCTCAATGGTTTGTCACAATTATGGAGAGGTACTCTACCTAGTGCCTTAAGAACATCAGTAGGTAGCGGATTATACCTTGCCTCTTTGAATGTGCTTAGGACATCGCTTGCCGAGCTCAAATCAGAAAATGGGAATCTCACTAATATCATCTCTAGAAAGTCATCTTCAAGTCTACCTAAACTATCAGCTTCAGAGAACTTATTCTCCGGAATGTTTGCTAGAACAGTTGTGGGATTTATAACCATGCCTATTACCATCCTTAAGGTCCGTTTTGAATCAAACATGTATAACTATAATTCACTTTGGGATGCCAGCAAAAGCATATATAGAACCGAAGGTTTAAACGGCTTTTTTACAGGTTTTGGGGCAACAGCAGCAAGAGATGCTCCCTATGCTGGTCTTTATATCTTATTCTATGAACAACTCAAGGTGGTAGTACCTTTCTTAATGCCAAAAAACGAAGGTTCAATCGGTATAATCAATGTTAATACTAATCCAAGTTTGTTCAACACATCAAAGTCTGCGTTGATCAATTCATTTTCCGCTATAAGTGCTGCTTCTATGGCTACAATTGTTACAGCTCCTTTTGATACTATTAAAACATGTATGCAATTGACACCTAAGAAGTATAAGACTTTCACTGGGACTGCAAAATTATTGGTATCAGAGAGTGGTTTTCGCAGACTATTTGATGGTGTAAGTTTAAGACTTGTTAGAAAAGCTGCAAGTGCTGGTATTGCATGGTGTATTTACGAAGAACTCATTAAATTATAAATTATTTGTTACGTGTTATTATTATGATTATTATTATTGTTGTTGTTGTTGTTGTTTTATTGCTGTTACTTTCAAAGGTTGAATTTTGTTTACTGTGGTTCAATAAATTTATCTCTGGTTTTGTGTTTTTTTTTAATTAGATTATAATTGAAATTTTAGATGCCTTATTTCGCATGCATTTTTTTTACTCTATCATCATGTTCATACTTAAATAATCCAACTTGTATATATTTACTTAGCATTTTTGTATTCATAGACAATGAAAAAAAGGTACTGTTACTAGTCTAGTTCCAGTGGATCGTTTCCCAAAATTTGTAAGCTTTGCCTGAAATTACCATCGCAGTGTTTAAAGTATCCAGACCTTCTAAATTTGTAATTGCTAACACTGCCAGTCCAAGAAAAGAATGTAATGGGTCAGGCTGACAATCTTTATCTATAACTTTATTGAATCCTCCCATCAATGAACTTTGTGTACCTTTAAGTAAGTATTCCCAAGCTAAATCTTTATTAATTAAACTCTCGGCTCCAAGCAATTCTAGAGCAGCAATCACCCAAAATACATAACACGTATCTGAATATTTATTTATACGTCCATTGAACCCACCAATATCTTCTTCATCCATGTACTCATCTATCTCTATACCCTTATCACATACTTGTCTATGTACGAGAAAATTCAAAGTATCATCCCAATTTTGAGGATCTAACCTATCAACGTTCTTCAAAGATACCAATCCACAAAATGTAAGGCCAGAATGACTCTCTAAGAAGCTACTCTGACCCATTCCTCCATCAAAAGCTTTTGTGCTGTTGATATATTCTTCTAACTTCTTTAGATTGATATCTGCACCATTTTCTATCTCTGGTTTCCATTTTAAAATTTTCCTTATTGTAGTCGCCAGCATGCAATATCTGAGGTCAATCTCTCCATACGGATCACCATTGATATCAAGCATAGACCGGAAGGCACCATCTTCACCTTGGCACCTTATCACATACTCCATTATCTTAGTTCTATTTAGTCTTAGGCTCATATTTGAATCTCTTAATGCTAAAAGAATCTGAAGTGCAAAACAAGTAGCCGCAAGGTTTGGTCTATCATATACATCTGTTTCATCTGTCTTGTATATCAAACTACCTCTGAATCCGTCTCTGCTGAAACATAAGTGAGCGTATATCCACTGTATAAACTCATTCCTATCCTTCTCTGTAAAAGATTTCTCAATTGCCCCTAGTAGATCTAACCCCGTCAATGAAAAATATATTAATGCAAGCTTATTGGAATCCTCAGATTCATACTTGGACGGCAGGAATCCCAAAACTCGGTTAAAATATTTAATATGCCTTTCTTTGTACAGTTCATATGTCATAGTACCGCTGGACTTACATCAAATATCTCTAGCTGAACTGTCGTACAAACGATCTATTTATGAACTTTCTGAAATATAAGGAATATTTTTTACCCCCTAAAATAGTTTTATTTGCAGGTATGACTATAACAGTGTACCTGAGAAAGCTACGTTATAAAGGTGGTCTGTGTTCTCGTGCACAAAATTATAATTTATTTCGATATCTACTGGAGTAAAGAACTTGAAACTTGTAAACAATATAAAAGCTATAAAAATATAAAATACGGCAGAAAATCAACAACTAAGCAAGAATCACACGGTATGTAGAGATCTCAAAAGCCCTAGATATAATATCGAAGCTATTTGAATTGGCATCATAAGGAATGTTTATCAGCTCTTCCTCCAGAATATTGGTCTTGAACACTTTTGCAATAGGTTTGGAACATTTAATTGTCGCCGAACCTCTACCCCCTAGAGACTCATAGATTCTTAAAATAACAGTCTGATGCTTGGTAAACTTCTTAGCGATGCTAGTGGTTTCAGAATCGATATCTGCGTCATCCTCACCACGTTTAACATTACTTAAAATCAAGTTTGTATCACCTGATATTTCAAATAGTTCCTTACTAGACGCCAAAGATAGAGTATCGGGTAAATAAACTCCTGCTGATCTATCGTTAAATTCCCAACCAGCTCTAACAGTATCTACTCCTAGCGGACCTTTATGAGGGTATATAGCATACTTGAAGTGATGATCTCCCATATCGGCGTGTGCATCTGGATACTTAGGAGCTCTAATTAAAGAAAGTCTCATTAAATTACCATGAACTGAAAAACCGTATTTACAATCATTTAAAATTGAAACACCATAATTAAAGTCAGAATAATCGGCAAACTTATGAGAGCATACTTCAAATTTAGCAGTATCCCAAGATGTATTGAAATGGTTTGGTCTCTTTGTAAGTCCAAATTGCGTTTCGTAGTTGGCGAATTCTTCATTGATAGTAACTGGAAATTCTACTTTCAAAAATTTGTATATTTCATCCCAGTGAACATCTGATTCAAATACTAACATTGAAGGAGTTTCCAAATCATTCAAACCATCTAATGAGATGGTAGTAGAAATTGTACTTGTGGCAGATAACTTATGTTGCACTTTCAGGGAAGACCTAATAGGTCCTTCGTCCACAATTTCGATCTTGGTAGACGACTCAATGTATTTGTATTTATCAACAGAAAACAATTCAGTGTCCCAGGCAGGGAAGTTCAATGGAGTGTCAGCAAACATGACAAATTGGTTACCACCTGTTGAATTACGGCCAGACTTTGAAAGGTCAATAACCTCACGTTTGTTGATAACGTCATATAAACTGGTCACAACACCATTAGTATTAATTTTAGCCTTTAGTTTACCATTTGACAAAACAAACAAATCATCTTCTTTAGTTATGGACGATGGGTACTTCACATTAGCTGCTGGAATCAATTTCATAAATGAACTTGAGTTTGAGGATTCATCACTGACAAACATAAAATGTTTTCCAGGGACATTGCGAGCCTCAATAACAGCTTCCCTTTTCCATGGGAAAGTATTCAATTTGAAAGAGGATTTCAAGATATTAACATCGAATTCTGACGTATGGGTTAATCCCAAAGCTGCTGATGCCTCTTCAATCATAGATTGTTCATTCTTTATGACTTTGGTTAAAGTAGGCCAAACTTCATTTTTGTACACTTCTTCAATACATGATCCTGGAAGCATATCATGGAATTGACATAAACAAATATCCTCCCATAAGCTTTGAATCTTTTTGTGAGGATAGGTATACGTATCCTTGGATTCAATAGACGCTTTGGTTGCCAGCAGTTCCAAATCTCTCATTAGCATCTCACATGTTCTCATCATATATTTCACTTTACATTGAGTTGTGTAAGTTCCCCTATGATATTCTAAATAAAGCTCACCTTTCCATGTTGGAATCTTTCTACCACCTGCAGTATTCTTTCTAATAGTGTTGTAAAAATCAGTAACACTATTACCAACTTTGACAAGTGGCATGTCCCCACCTACAGTATTAGCTAAACCTCTGATACGACGAAGTTTCTCTAACATCTCTGGTGATGGACCTCCACCACCGTCACCATGACCATAAAGCAACATACCGGTTTGGTCATTATATAAATTGTGATGTTGTAAAATGGATCTTCTGACATCACCAAAATGAGCACTTGCGGTATATGTGTTAGCTGGAGGCATATGACACAAAACTTGAGAGCCATCAATAGCAACCCAATTAAATGTATTATGAGGGAAAGTGTTAATGTTGTTCCAAGACAACTTTTGCGTTAGAAAGTTTGGCATATTGGCTAATCTACAGAGTTGCGGAATCTGAGTTGAGTAACCAAACGTATCAGGTAGCCAGAAAGTGTCAGACATAAATCCAAAATTATCAAGAAAGAATCTCTGTCCAAGCAAGAATTGACGGGATAAAGATTCACCTGAAGGCATATTAGTGTCATTTTCAACCCATGAACCACCAACAGGAATAAATTGTTGCTCCTTAACTTTTTGTTTGACTTCTTTGAATGTTTCTGGGTGTTGCTCTTTCAGCCATTTATACTGTTGAGCCTGAGAAGTTGCAAATACATATTCTGGATATTTTTCCATTATTCTTATCTGGGTAATCCAAGAACGAACTATCTTACGCATAGATTCATGCCATGGCCATAACCAAGCAGTGTCAATATGGCAATTACCAATTGCGTAAACCGATATTGGTAACTTAGTTGTGCTGTCATCAAAAACAGCTTCACTTTCAAAGTCATTGCCTAAATATTCTCTTGCAATTTCACGACACTTGGAAATAGTAGATTCATCTGTTTCGTCAAACGTATCCATTATTCGATTACATACTTCTCTTGCATGATGCTTTTGAGGACCCACAATTTCTCTAGCAGCATCGCTTATCATCCAGAAATCTAAGTACAAGGCTCTGGCCTCAGCATTTGGTAAAACTAAATCTGCGCTGGCTAATCTGTAGCCATTAGCAGGGTTACCAAACATACCATTACATGCCATTTCAAGATAGAAGTCATACTCCTTACCATCTTCATACCAACTTTTAGGAATGACAAACTCGGTACGCTCTCCACCGCCTGTTAACGCTTGCATTGGGATACCATTAGCATCATAAATTAAGCCTTCGTTATTTGCATCCCAATGAAGCAAAACCTCTTCTTCTTTGATCCAAGACTGGGGTATTTTAATATAAATGTGAAACCAGTGGGTAGCCCAACCTGGTCCAAAATTGTCACCTTTTCTTGCCTTTTTGAATAAAGGAAGTTTGTCTGGAATGACATCTTTAAACAGTGGCCTAGATAAGTCTGGTGTCTGCCATTGTGTCATCTCAATGTAACCCGTCTCCGGGTATATTTTAGTCTCATCTGGTTTACCATTATCGATCCTTGCTCTGTCATAAAATTTTGGAAGCATCAAACCGCTGTATTGGCCTCCAGCATCGATGAATTGACGCATTCTACCTTCGTAAATGGAGTCAACGGGTTTAAAAATGGGGTCTTTGTTCAATTGGGGGTAGTCATTTTCGCCTACGTTGCCGTTACTGGCGTAAGTCTCTGGAGCCATCTCAAATAATCTAGCTGCTTTTGATATGGTTAACCTCTCAATTGGCCTACTAACTAGTGTGTCAATAAAGCAGACATGTTAATTTCATAGGAAGAAAAGGGGTAAGTTACAAAAGACAGCAAACCTTAGCCATTCTCGCTGTGGGGCTGCATTAGTGAGAGAGGCTTATTTCCTCGCTCAATCAGGAAGTCGATCTCCCCAATATAGAAAGCCCGAGGCCTCTTATCTTTTTCATCATTTCAGATTTACAAAGACAACAAATATAATAATAATCAGACTGTCTACTAAGTATGGAATATAATAATGAATATATATTTGTACATCTATATGGTGAAAAAACTAATAAACTTCTAAGACGTATCTTCCGGATTCCTTCATCTCTTCAACCTCATGTGCAGCGTCAATCTTGACGTTCCTTCTTTCAGCATCCTTCTTCAAAATATCCTCCAAACAAGCAGTAATATCGGGAACAGGCCATGTTGGACCACATAGGTAAAATGAACCGTTCTTAGTGGTGATGGCATCGGTAAGCTCTTCCAAGTTGTCTCTGATTTTATCTTGAATGTATATCTTGTGAGGTTGGTCTCTGGAGAAGGCAGCACCAACGTGAGTCATGATACCCGCATCCAAGTAAGCTTCCCATAGTTCACCATACAAGTATTCTTCTTTACGATGTCTAGAACCCATGTAAAGATAAATTTCTCCGATATCGTGTCCTTGTTGTTTTTGAACAATTCTTTCCTCAACAAATGCCTTGAATGGAGCTAAACCAGTACCTAAACCGGCCATAACAATTGGTTGAGTAGTTAAAGGTGGTAACTTCATAACAGATGGTTTAACAGAAACAACTAATTCGGATCCTACTGATAATTGCGATAAGTATCTGGAACAATGACCAAATCTGTAACGGCCCTTTTTGTCAACCCAGTCGACAACAACAATTAACAAGTGGACAGCATTTGGATGCATTTTTTGGGATGACGCAATAGAATATTCACGACGTTTTAATGGAGCAATCAATTGAACAAGGTCAGCAGCAGATGGTCTAGCAGAGGGATATAATTCAAAAATGTCTGCATAAGTATAGAACTCATCGTCTTGGTATTTCTTGAGAATTGAGGCACCTTCGGCAGAAGCAATTTTTTCTAATTCTTTCTTTTCTTTCTCCTCGGTGGCAAAATTGGCTAATCCTTCATAGAATCTCTTTGGAGGCTTACCCAACAAGTCTAAGTTTTCAATAAAAGCTTGACGGATTGTTCTACTTTCGATAATGGAAGAATCGTCACGAGAAACAACTTCAACCATGTCATCACCATTGATACCATAAAACTTGATAAATTCTTCAACCAATTCAGGATTGTTTCTACCATGAACACCTAAAGCTTCACCAATATCATAAGTCAAGCCAGTACCAGTAATATCAAATTCAATATGGAAAATATTACGGCTGTAATCAGCTGGAGTCAATCTTCTGTTCTCTTGAACTTTCACAACAAAGTTACGAACTGGTAAATCAGGACGTAAAGAATTGGTAGTTTGGTAAGATTCTTTGAAGACCAATTTCTTAGCTAATTCAAATTTAGGATTAACAGTGGTCGTCTCACCTAAATCAGCTTCACGAGGATTGGCTTCAAATGCAGTCTCAGTGACTTGTGATGGAAGTTGAATCTCTTCGACAGTTTCTTCTCCTTCTTTTGGTTCTTCTTTCAATGAAACCCACTCTGGAGAAACAGCGACCGATTTAATACCAGATTCAGTTACTTTTCCAACAAGTGTGTTGATAACAACAGCCAATAATTCAGCTTCGGAACCGTAAAATTGTAAAACTTTGGTAACAATATCAGCAGTGTTCAAAGTGGGGTAAGCAGCTCTCCAGAATGCAACTTGGATCGCAATGGATGGTGTACGGCCTTGAGTAGCTTCTTCTTCTCCAACGGATTCTAAATCAACTACTTCTAATTTGATGTTCTTAGCTGCTAACGATCTTTTAAAAGCAGTAGGTAATAGTTCAATGAACTTTTCAGTGTCTTCAATTTTACCCTCAGAAATAACAATAACAGTTGACTTTTCCTTAACTGATTTGACTACATCAAAAACATTGAATAATGAAGTGGAGTCAACAATTGTAACATCAGCTTTGTCAGATGTAGATCCGCCAACATTAACTTCGGCGTACAAAACACCTGCATTAGCGATGTTGTCAAACTTGGCACGATACTTGACGTTTAAATCTGGCACTAAAGACAATGTATGAGCTAACTTAGAAGGTAAGTCAACAAATTTGGAAGCATCAGATGACCAGAAGGCAAACTTGGAACCTGAGTTGGAAATAATATTGTTGCCTGCTGGAATAACTACATAAGAAGCAATGACAGATTCTAATTGAGCGGCATTAATGGCAGTCGATGGATGGTAAGTGAAATCAGTAATTGTTGGGCAACTTCCGAAACCTTTTTCTAAAAATAAGGCTGCAGAGACATCGGCCTTCAAGGAGCTAGTGCCATTCAATGACTGAGAAATAACAACAACTGTTCTAGTGGATTCTGGAATAGAAGCCACAAAAGCTGCTGAATCAAATGGTAAAGGAACCTTGATGGAAACAGCACCAATTGGGACGCCAGCTGTGGACACTAAACTTTCAACTAAGCTCGACAATAGGACAGACTCAGAAGAACCGTAAGTCACAAAGACAGTATGTGGTTGTTCATGACCAATATACTCAAATGGTTTATAAGAGGTACCTAAAACTGAGTTTAATTCATCTAAAGCAAGTGACATCTTAATGACAGGGGCAACGTTTACCAGTTTTGCTTTCAAAGAACCAACTAATGATTGATAGGCATCAGTGATGTTCTTAGAGTCTAAGACATTGTGGATAGTACCACTTGTTCTAGTGAAAGAAGGACCGTCGTATAAGTTAAATACAGGACAGTTAATCTTGGCTAAAGCTAGAGATAAAATAGAGAAATGTTGACCTTCAATAGCAGTTGCTGGAGTAATGACAGAGTAGCTTAGCTTCTTGGCAACTGACAAAGGACCTGTATAGTCAGCAACTAAAGAGCTGGAGTCAACATCGTAATCTAATGCTGCAACTTGAAAAGCCAATGGTAAAGAGGTTCCGTTTGCTTTAGCATTTAACAATGAAGGTGTCATGTAAGATAACGCGGAGCCTGGGACAAAAACTGAAATGGGAGATTCGTTAGCAGAAGCATTCAGATAACCCAAAATGATGTTTGAAGCACCAGATCTGACTTGTAATCTTAATAATTCAGGAACAATGCCGTTTGAATTCTTACGTTGAAATGTCTTCCATAATTGAGCAGAAGAGTCCAACAGCGAGTCAGCACCCGGGGCAGAATAGGTGAAAACACGGTTAGACAAGATATAGGAAGTGGCAGAGACTAGAACATGAGGAGAGGTCAAAACTGTACCATGTAGTTGGGCAGGATCCAATGGTAAGCCAAATGGAGAAGATGAAGTAGCGGCAGATAAAGCTGAGGATGACTGGAGAGAGGCCCCAGCTTCGGAGGATGGCCCAGAGGAGCGTTGTGCAATAGAAGGCATAATCCCAAAATAAATTCCACTATCTTCAAGAGCCTTTGGTAGTTGTTTCAATTATATAAATGACACTGTTAAAACTGTTTTGAAAGATTAATCATTTAAGTTCTAAACTTTTCACTTCGATGATGTGTGGAGCCTAACAATAAGAAGGGATTTGAAAAGTGATAAGAGAATTACACGTGACTTTTAAAAATTCATGCACTCATACTTTCTTAAAACCCGTGCATCACTTTCCTTAGAAGGACCTGTTAATACGTTACTATATACCTTATAAATGTTCTATAAAAACTTTCTATTATATACATGAATACATGCAAAATCATAAAGAGATATGCTAGATAGGGGTAAATCGATTGATTGATGAGTTGCAATACTACTCAGTGTTTTCTATTTTATCTG
Source organism: Wenyingozyma nanaspora (assembly GCA_030557475.1). NCBI lineage: Eukaryota > Fungi > Ascomycota > Pichiomycetes > Pichiales > Pichiaceae > Wenyingozyma > Wenyingozyma nanaspora. Next base: position 733,323 of record JAKTPF010000003.1, on the reverse strand, counting down.
CCTCCATGGCTTCAGGCGGATTAGTTTTTTCCTTTTTTTTGTTCTCAATTTCAGCCAGCTTCTTAGCTTGCAACTCGTTTTGTTCAGCTTCATAATCTTCTAATAATTGACTATTGAATAATCCTTCAACTCCAATTTTTTCATTTGTAAAATCGAACTTTGTCCAGTTCCCCAAATGGGTTGATATGGCCATTGCTTTCCAATTTATAGTGTCTTTTTCTGCTTTCATTTCTTCTGATGGTACTTCGTCAGTTGATTCTGCAGCTTCAAGTTCTGAGTTAATCTTATAAAGGTCCATTCTATAAGTGTCTAACAAGTCATCTTTATCAAGCTTCTGCTGCTTCAATTTAGATAATCCTGTTTGCATTTTCCATAGTCTTGATAGTTTAGGTGTGCCAACTGCAAATACATAGGGCTTTTTGTATTCCCTTTGACTTTCCAGGTATTCTTCCGCTTTTCTCTTTTTTTCTTCGTTCCCTTTGTTATCTAAGTGATCTGTTTTGCAAGATAGTAGTTTCCATGACCTCCATGTAACCTCAGCGTCTAGACAAACGTACTTTATAAGTTGAAGTAAAAGAGGGTCAGCAAATCTTACAATGTGGTACTCTATATCTTCAAGCATTTGAGAAAGAATCTTCTCTACTCCCATGTTAGTCAAAAATAAAGGAGGTTTTGGTATTTTTAAGATGTCATTTTTATCTGTAATGCCAGCTTTAGTCAATGTAGCTCTCCAAGATGACTCAGATGCATTCAAAAAGAATTTAATCATAATATAAAGTTGGGCCAATATTATTCTTCGGTTTTTGAATTTTATTATGTCTTTGCCAAATTCTTCAAAATGTTGAATCCAATCACATTCATATAGTTTCGTTTCAAATTCTTGTTTCAGCACTTGAAGCTCCTGTTGAGTCACCGCAGCCTTTTTTACTATCTTCTCATTTCGCTGTTTATCGTCTATAGTAAATATCACTTTAATTACATTTCTCATAGCATCAATAACCCTGGAAGTCTGAGGAACATTTGCTCTTCTCCTTTCATTGGGGGGAATGTTCATATCTTTTATAGCAGAATATGGATCGGCAAAATAACTCGATAAAAGCATATACTCCTCATAAATATTGGACATTGAACCAACACTAACCTGCTTACTTGTTCTCCCTGATGATGGTGGTCTAGGATATAAACCCGCTAAACTGTTAATGGACCATTCTGAACTCGTTATAACTTTATCGTCTGCACTGAAATGATTTTGTATAAAAGTTTTGAACTTGCCCACAAAAATCTCGTTTTCCTTGAAGTTTTTTGTTATTTTAAATATCACATTATGAGCAGCAGTCAATAATCTTAATCCTGGTGGCCTTTTTCCCACTACTGTATCTTCAAGGGTAATCTTGTTTCTTCTCTCCAGACTTGATTTATCAAAAAATGGGGGGCCTAATAGGTTAACTATAAAGTCTGTTGGATACTGACTAATTATCGTCTGAAAAACAAGTGCAGGCAAATTCAAAAAAGCTTCATTCTTAGAATACATGTATATGCTGAGATCTAAAATAATAAACGTATACTTGAGTAAATCATCTTCGCTTCTGATTATCCCTAATTTCGCTTCCCTATACTGTATAACAGTCTCTAGTATTGAAGACTGAAAAACATAGCTCATAAGTAACTCCTTTTGGCTGTTTCCACTCAACTCTTTCAGCAACTCTTCCATTAGTTTTGATGGTATTTTCGATTCATCTTTGAAAAGAGGACTTTGAAGGATATCATCAAATGAATAATTATTGATCAATTCTGCTACTATAGCAGACACACTTTCAAGCAAATGATTGTGTATTTGTTTAACACTATCCATTTTCGTATACTATTCAACGTATGGTTGAATAAGTTTTATTGAAAGTACTGTCAATTGTTAGGATCTTTGATATTGTTTTATCAACCATTCATGTGTAAGTAGAGAGCATTCAAACTTTCGTATCCGAGCCAGGCCTGGCTTGTTTTTCAGTTTTGTTTTCAAGGCTGTGTTAAATATTTGCAACATACTTTTGTGTTGTATAATAGTGCTAACTCAAAAAAATAGCACGATACTGGGACACCTTTTGTACTTTTAATGCAGTGCTTTGACTTCAGTTTGTTATTTATGTCTTTTTGTTGAATGAAATAATCTGAGACTGTATTTTGGAGTATTTTAACGGTTTTTTAAAAAAAAACTAATTTTGGTCAAATATATTTAAAATTTAATTTTTCCTTATACAATGCTTTGAATTAAGGAGTGAAAAATATTTATTTAAATGCGGCATAGCCTTTGGCTCAATAATACACATTTTACTTAATAATGTACACAGGAAGTAGTAAACTAACTAATGAACTAACTAAATTTGAAAAGACAAACGTGAAGGAGGAAAAAAATTCAAAAAAAGAAAGGAAAAAGAATATTGTGTTCATCGGATTAGTTATAAAGCAGACAAAATTTTGTCTTTGAGCTCTTTTTGAAAAGCGGCACTATTTACAATCACAGAGGAATTAACTATCGATGACTCAAAGGAATCATGTGCATCATCATGAGGTACGCTCAACCCCAATCCAGATACATTACAAATTTCGTCTTGACCTAAACACGTTTCATCTTCCACTAGACCACCGAGAGCAGCTGTCAAATCTACGCTTCCTCTTGGAGTGGATGAGCTCATATCGTTAATACCCAAGCCATTAAGTTTTTCCAAGGTCTTTGTCAATTCTTCTTTTGACAAAACTCCATCAATCTTTTCATCCAAGGACATAAATTTGGTTCCTTCATCAGCCGTAAGAACCATTTGATCTCTGGGGTTGCTTTCTTCAGATGACAATTCTTCATTTTCTGATTCAACTACTTTGACCAAATTGAAATTTAAGCCGCTGCTATGTCTTTTTTTAGAAGGATCGTTAGAGAGGGTATTGGCCAATGGTGAAGAAACTAAAGGCTTGAACTTTTCCAATGAGGGCAATCTGCTAGTTGAATCATTTTGGGCCTCAAGTGTTGCAATGTTATCTCTATATATTTCAAATAAATCATTAAGATCATCCCTGATTGAGATTAAATTGTCTAAAGGATCTGCGTTGTTGATTTCAAGAAGTGATAACTTGTTACTTATTCGATCAATTGAATGTATGAACTTCATGTTGAGATTATGGTTTTCATTCTCGAGAATATTAGGATATGTGAAATTGATGCCTTCGAAAGTGGATGAATTAAAATTGTTGAGCGTTTGAAAATCGTTAAGTTCATTAATATGATTGGAAATGGAAGAATTTAAACAGTTAAATAACCGGATCATCAAATTTAAATTATCCATTAATGGCAAAGGACTTGGAAATTCAGTGGGCTTCGCTTTAAATTTTTTGATGCAAATGTTATAGAAGTACCAGCTTCTATTTTGTTTATGCAAAATAATGTCTTTATTATTATCATTGTTATCTCTTTCAAGAGTTGATAGCAATGTGCACATAAACATTTTTCTAATGGATTTCAAATACATGAACAGAGTTGGTAAATCATCTGACAATTTGAAATCCAGTAATTTTGATTGGTCGAGCTTACTATCAAACTCAGAAGTGGGCAATATTGGAGTAGTAGATGCAGATACGGATCGTAATCGTAAAGGTTTCAGCCTTTTATCATCAAAACCGGTGGAATCAAAGGGATTAAATTGATTAAGCAAACTCACAAATTTTAAATCGCCTTTTGGGTCATTTATGAGATCCAGTTGATAGATTTCAAAGTATTCGTTCAAATATTGAGGATTAACATAAGGTAAAAGGCTTTTAATCCGAAGGTTGAAAGATATGATCAATGCATTTATTATGCTCGTAAGTAAAAGTTTGCTTGTTTTCATTATGGTTGGGCTAATCTTATTATTACTTTGTGATAAAGGGGAAAACTTGTTAGATGCAGAGAAGAGAATGTTCAAATTGCTATAGTCATTCTCGTATTTCTTGAGTAATCTCGTGGTTTTACTCACAAAATAATCAAAATTGTTATTATCATCGATGAATTTAATTATTCTATTTTGTAATGCTTGTAAATATAATTTGAGTATGACTTCTTTGGTTTTTGAATAAAGATTAATTAACGACAGAGAGATCAACACAATCAATTGCTTATTTCTTCTCGTTTTTGATTTAGAGATAGCGTATCTTAGCAGATTGATCACAAGGAAGACAACTTTAAACGAGTGGACAAACTTGTAGTAAGGTAACTGATTGAATTCATTGATAAAGATAGCGTTTTTTAATTTGAAGCTACCATCGCTTTTTTGATACTTTCGTAAAATTGAATCTGTGCTAAGATTATGGCGTGAATCTTCGTCATTTATAATACTTGACGCAATGATTTCATATTTAATTTTTTCAAGGGTGCTGACAATTAATTGTTCACAGTTCGATAAAGATATTTTGTAGTTATCCAACGATTGAAAACTAAGCTCAGTAAGAGCCATACTTGGTGGATGGTAATTCCGGAGGTAGTCGTTATTGCTATGGTGTCCTATTTCAACGTCTGTTATATCGTCATCTTCTGTAGTCCATGCACTAGAGGCATGCATAATTTTTTGTGTCTTTTGATGAGTGTCATCAGTCAGCGTAGTAATCGAGGAACCATATGAACCATTCATTTCAATGTCGTCTTCAATTCCCCAGTCAACAATGTTTGCACGTCCTTGGTTTGTATCTGCCTTTTTATTTTTGCTTATAGTATTATTGATTTCCTGGGTATGAGCTTCAAGCTCCCGCTGGAAGTGCTGTATCTGTAACTGACGTTGTAAAAGTTCACTAGATACGAATCTGAGCCGTGAATCAAGCAGAATAGGATTTTCTTGCTGTCGTTGGTGCTCTTGAATATGCGACGTAATTTGGTTGTTATTATGCAGTAGTTGGGGATGTGATCGTTGGTTCTTCCGCACATGCAACTCCACCAAGGAAGAATGCAAGATGTTACCAGTCATGGCATGTATGCGCAGGGAAAGAGTGCAGGTCCGGTGGCAATGATGGTAACTCTATCCCCTTAATGTGGTGAAAGCAAGTCAATGATTATGACGAGTCGCAATTGGATGCTCAAAACGGGTGCCTGGTTTTTGAATGAAAATGTAAACTGTCAATCACAATCACAAAGTGGATCACACAACGACAATCATGCAAGCCTTCTCTTCTCAGCTAACTTAGTCTACCTCCTCTCGCTAAATCAAAACAAACGCCAAACAAAAAAATAAAAGAAAAATACAAAAAAAAACGGCTAGCAGAAAAAGTCCGTGCACCGGCACTTTTAGCGGCCTTGCATTTCTTGAGAAAAGTTGTTGTGACAGCTTTTTAGTGACGAAAAGATAGTTTTATAACAATAATTTATATGAAAAAAGTAAAATACGTAATTTGTAAGTTATCTACTTATGTAACTAGGTGCTTTTCTTTTGCCCACGGAAACGTGAAAAAATTTGCTTGAAAATTTTAGCAATTGAATAATTTTGAACCCAGTAGTAACACGACAAACAAGCAAAGATATTAAAAGCAACGTACAGCCAGAAAAATCCAAAATTTCTCCAGACATGGCTGTAACTCATGTGTAATTCAGTAGTAAACTCTTGTCCTGCAGCGTACTTACAGTACGAGCAGTAAACAGTGTTATTAGGTGATAACAGATATCCTCCTGCAACTGAAATATAAGGATCAAGATACTCAGCACAGGTCATTCCGGAAGGTGGACTGAGCAAAGCTAATTCATCAACTGCACAATCAACTGGCCTGTTGTCAAACAAAATTGTTAAAAGGTTTTCTAAGAAATAAGTAATAGGACTTGTGTAATAGACCAAATACTTCCAGAATGAAGGAATCAAAGAGTATGGTTGCATTGCACCACAAAATACCACCAGGATAGAGAAAGTAACTGAGACATATAGAGTACTGATCAGATCATTGGGTGAAATGTATAACAACCAAATTGCAAGGGTGACATAATACAACTGGAACATAACAGCATAATTCAAGTAAAACTCTCCTGCTCTAGCTGTATGATTATTGATACCCCAAGTGTAATAAAAGCAAAAGAATGATACAGTACCACCTACAACTGAAGCAATTATCTCCATAATCATTTGAGTAATAGGCAAAATCGACCAATGGTACGAATTCGTCTTTGAATCTCTCAATTCGAAAAGATGCTTTGTGAAAACACAACGATCTTGGACTTGGTGCATCAATGGAGCACAACAACACAAAACCATAAACACAGCAAACATAGAAGTCTGTAATGCCATGACGGAGTGATCAGTCTTCCAGAAAGTAAAACCAATGAATAAACCAGAAATAATAAATAAACCCAGTTTAGCAGTCAAGTATCTTGAATTTCTGAAAAACTCATAGAAAGTACGTTTCATGATAAGCTTGAATTGTTTGGAATATGGAATTGGAATAAATTGAGAATCATCATTGACAATAGCGTCTTTGTTCTTCATGAAGTTTTCCAGTTGATCTAGAGTGGATTTATAAAGATCTGAGTCAGTCCAATGCTTGTGCCAATCTACACCACCATCATTGGAGATATTGATTTCTTCATCGTCTTTACCTTTGTCATTCGAATAATTCTCAGATGAAGAAGGTAAAGATTGAGAAACTGGAGAAGACGAAGAAGCAGTAACATCAATAATATATTCGGCAACATTTTCATCAACTCCACATTTCCTATAAGCGCATTTCTCAAAATATTGAACTGCTTCATCAGTAGGACCAAAATAAACTTGATTACCACCTCTTTGCAGCAGAATTAGTTTATCAAATATATCAAACAAAGTAGGAGAAGGTTGATGAATAGTACATAAGATACCCTGTCCTGAATCAGCAATGTTTCTCAAAACTTTGATAATATTATAGGCACTTTGGTTATCCAATCCTGAGGTTGGTTCATCAACAAATAAAACACTAGAAGGCTTGGCAACTAATTCTATACCTAAACTAACTTTCTTTCTTTGTTCAAGAGATAATCCACTGGTTGACTCATTAGAGTAATTACCAACCTGGGCATCTTCAAAGCTCTTCAAATCCAATAAACCAATAATGTAATCCACATATTTAATTTTCTCAGCTTCCGAAACGGACCCATCATCAGATCTTCTAAGCAATGCACTTTGAATGAACAATTCTCTAACGGTCAACTCCGGAATCAAGATATCTTGTTGCTCGACGTATCCAATGGCTTGTTTAACACGAGTCAAAGCAATATCTCCAACAACATAACCTTCTTCATAACGATCAGATAAAGCATTTAATAAAGTTGTCTTACCTGTACCTGAACCACCCATAAGCGACACCATTTCACCAGGCTTGACGAAACCTGAAATTTGATTCAATAACACTTTACCATTATCCAAAACGTAATCGACGTCTTTCCAATAAAACACTTCTTGGCTATTTCTAGGTTGAATTTCATCAAAATCAATTTTTTCTTGACTTTCCATTGATTCTTTTGAACTATCAGCCATTAAACAGTGTATGTGATCATAAACAGCTTGCTGTAGAGGTGTTCTCTCAACAAAATAAAGACTCGTTCCATTATGTTTTACAAATTTCTTGTAATGAGAGGAGATTTCAACACCCACCATTTCAATAACCAACAATCCAACAATAAAAGCCATTTCAATTCCAAAATTCCTCCAAACGTGGTCATAAGTATATCCAAATGCAGAAGATAAATAATCGTCACCACGAACGTAATCGTTACCTAATGATGCTCCTAACCAAGCACATACTTTGTTATCTGAGCTGACTGAATCATAGTATGAGCTTCCTGAAGGAACAATACTTGAACAGTCCATAATTTGTCCATGTAATTGGATACAGATTAACGATTCAAACCCATACATTAAAGGATTCAAATAAGCAAGCCATTTGAACCATGGATGCATATTAGCTAATTGGATCACATATGATGCATACATGGCAACCCAAAGCAATGCCAAACCACCAATTGAATTAGCGATGGCAATATTGGGGGATAATCTAGCAATCATGTGGAAAATCAGATAATCTGCAACATCCACAATAAATAAGAACAAGAAGAATGCAAAGAAATTACCTGCATTAGCATTCATATTAGTCAAGAAATAAAAGATCACTAAAAATAAAACCATGGAAATAGATTGAAGAGGGAAGACCGAAGCAATACTGGTAACACATTCAATTGAGTTTGTGTAAAAGCTATAACCAACAGATTGACGATGAGTAATTAATCCATTACCAAAATTCATTTTGACTTCTGCTAAAGCTGTGAAAGAGTATAACAACAGACAGAAAAACATCAATGAACCTCTCGAGAATGAACCTTGAGTTGTCATATCTAATCTTAAAAACAAGGTACCTATACAAATAGCCAAGAAGGTTTGAGAAAGGGCTTGTAAGATATAATATTCTTTATTATTGAGATTATTTCTCCAGTTTCTTCTGAAACAGTTTTGAAATTGTTTTAAGTATGAACTATTGAATTTTTTAATTTTTTTATTAGAGTAATCAATGACGTTATTTTGTTTGAAATGATCAATTTCTTGTTGATTTTCAATGAACTGATTTGATTGAACCCAACAGTTATAGAATTGTAAAGGTGTAGATGGAATTTGATCCAATTTATCATCATCATATCTTAAATTCTTATCATGGAAATCAATAGAATCATCAATAATCAGATCAACTAATTCTAAAGTAGTTTGTCTTTCGTTCAACTTATGGATACCCAAGTTCGCAAAATATTCATCTACTTTGCTGGCAGGTCCATAATAAATTTGATACCCATTAAACAAAATCAAGACTTTATCAAATAAATTGTAAATGTTTTGAGAACCTTGGTATAAAGTCAAAACGTATGACTTGTTGTAATTATGAGCCAAGTTTTTCAAAGCGGAAACATAATTCAAAGCAGTTGAAGAGTCAAGACCTTTTGTTGAATTATCTAAACAATGAACAGAGGCATTGGTTAGTAATGATTCAGCGATAGTAACTCTTCTTTTTTCACCACCCGAAATACCTCTTGTGAAGTCATCACCGACTTTAGTATGCAAAGTATGTGGCATTTCAAAAATGTCAAGTAATGAATCACGGAGGTATAACTTTTCTTCTTTAGTTAAAAGATCACCAGTTGAGCAATCAATTGCAAACTGGATGGTTTGGTCCACTGTCAAATGTGGAAAATGGTTATCCATTTCGGCAGTGAAGACTAATTGGTTATAAGAATTGATATTTGATCTTAAAATAGAAGTATCTTTTAGATCATGTTCAACTAATTTTTGAAGTAACAATGAATTAGTGGTTTTAGGTTTTCCCAAGACTAAGACCAATTCACCGGGATTAATCAAGAAATTTAGATCGTTAATCAACTTAACTTTACTTTTAGTTGAATTAAACAAATCTTTGTAAACATTAGTTGACTTCAAGTTATAGCCAAACAAATGGTCTGCATCACTAAGCGAGTCATGAGAAGCATATGACACTGAGTTCTTAATAGTTGATTCGATAGTGAAGTTTTGAACCAAAATTGAAGTGTTATGAGGTGATGAGTTGAAGTATTTATCTAAGGTTTGGCTGAACTTGGCATTGTTGTTAATTTTGACGTTATCAACAGCCTGATCTCCTTGATCCGAGTTCTGCTCAACCACTTGTTGTTCACCTAAAATTTGAGGTTGTTCTTCCAATTGACCACCAACAAACCGTTCATCAACTTGGTCGGACATTGTAAATGTTGTTTACCTATATAGAACAAAAAAGCTTCGGAAAATAAACTGGAGCAACTTATGAAAGAACAATTTATCACACAATATAAATGGTATTTATGGTATACAAATCCGATGCAGCGATAACAAACTGACAAAGGGCAGGCATAAAAACATCAAAACAAAAAAAAAATATTCAAATGTGATTGAGATAAAGTTAGCTAGCAGATGGCTAAATAAACTATTTTAAAAGGTGGGACCATCACCATCCCCGCGAAAGGCTTTTTTGATATGGATAGTGAAGGTTTGTTTCTTTAGGTTTCTTTGTGTTTCTGTTCCTTGTTTCTGTTCCTTGTCTGTCTTTGTCTTTGTTATTGTTGCCTGGAATTGTCTGTGTGTCTTGGTATGGTGTGTGCACATTGAGTGGGTAGAGGCCTTCTTACCCTGCTGCTGAACATTCAACATACTCACAACAAAACAGTTCATGCTCGCACAAATAATTATATGTTGTATAGCCGTTAAAAGTAGTGGAAAAAGTCAAATAGTAGTAGCTGCAATCGCCGATAAGCACAGTTGAATGCGATTGTGATTGTGATTATTATACTTTATGCTAGTCATGGCAGCCTTGAGCAGCAGATCAAGATTTTCTGAAGCTAAAAAAGAGTGACCTGCCTTTTAGCAAACAAAAGGCATCTTCTTCTATTATTAAGGATATATGCAACGGAAAATATATTAGTTTTGAATGTTGTCTTAAGACATCTTAGTACGCCCGATAGTACTACTAGCCTACTTTTAGAGGATAAGTAGTTACCACAACATATGCAACAATCTACAAGTCAATTACCCTAAATCAGATAGATCTCATCATTTCTCTTCGGGATATTCAGCACATACTGCTTGTCCCACTCTTATAAACTTTTCTGGCTAATACGTGTACATGAGATCTCACATTTTAATACAGGGTTTAGTTTTTCGTTACTTTACCCCTATGATTTCTGTACCTATAATTATCATTCGTATAGCTACGTTTACATATACTGTATTCTACACTGTTTCATAAACACATATTTCTACATATATCTAGATCTAGACATTCATATAGGTGTCTGCTGTCACAAGGTATATGTATACCTAAATACCCACCTCTATATAACCCAAAACGGCCTCAATCGCTTTTCACCCACCGCTGTCAGCCTTACCTGCCCTGATTTCTCGATTCGCCATATAGTATGCATGAATATTAAAAACCTTCATCACCATACAAATAAAACCCACCTTGCAACCTTCTTAGTGCTCACCCAACAAAACCTAAACTGCCCCCTTTCATTAACCACCCAAATCTAGTCTAGAGTTATATTGTATCTATTATTCATGTATACGCCACAGTATATGCAGCTCCTAAGGCGATCAAACACTTATATACGAAGCCAGTAACGCCTGCATCTTCTCACTCTTTTACTTTAAAAAGTAATATCGTGATTATTTTAACATGATCCTTCCTCTCTAATTGGCCCAATTTATCATAATGCCTCAAAACTATAAATAGCTAGGCAAATCGTCCTTTTTATTTCCTTCTCTGATTTAATACTTGTCTTGATTTCAATGTACATCTGACCAGACCATTTAAGTACATTAAAATAATCTCAAAAATGAAGTACCAAACCATTCTCGCAACATTATTCTGTCAAATTGCAACAATAGCAAAAGCTTCTAGTGTAAGTCCTGAAGAATTGGCCGAACTAGAGGTTATTTTAAGTGATATTAGGGTCAATAGAGATCAGTATCAATCTTTCTTAGTTGAAAATCAAAGTTTTTCATTCCCAACCGATTTAATTGCTTTATTCACGGCAATTACTACATATACCGATGATTCATATTTAACTTTGATTTCCTCAGTTGATACAGCTTACTTTGAAACTGCTATCACCGCATTACCATGGTACTCAACTAGACTTTTACCTGAAATAGAAAGTGCTGTTGCCGCCGCTGAAACTGCTGCAGCTACCATGTCAACTGCTTCTTCAAGTGCCGCAGTTACTTCATCAGTTGCAGCAGTTGTGTCAAGTTACTACGGTTCTGCTTCTTCAAAATATGCTGGCTCATCAAGTGTCGTTAAAGCCTCGAGCTCTAAAGGTTCTGCTTCATCGGCCTATACTTCTAGCGCCTACGGCTCCTCAGGTTCAGGTTCAGGCTCAGGTTCTTCTTCTGCTGCTGCTTCTTCCTCATCTTCAGGTTTGGCAGGTAATTTGCAACCATTTGAGTACGTCCCAGCTGTTATGGGATTAGGTGCCCTGGTTGGCGCTTTATTGATCTAAAAAGCTTTTTGTACTCCAATGATTTTTAAATTAACAATATGTAATTTTTAGCCAATATGACAGTGCTTTATAGCAAAAATTCCTTACGTACAGAGACATGATATGTAATGGTTGGAGAAGCGACATGGGCGCTTAAATTTATAACGCACCGCGCCATTCTAGAATAAATTTATTTGGTAACAATGAAGTAAGGCATTATTGAAAAGGGGTAAATGGAGAGAGGGCCAACTTAAATAAAACGCTATTTACACAAGGTTACACAAAACACATATGTAGAAGAGCCACTGAGTGTGTATAGCCCAGCTCTCCTGTATTCCATCCATCTCTACCCGCCTATGTTCATGACCGTGTTATTCTTCCATCTCCACTTTTTCTCGATCGTACAGTAATTAAATTTCCCGAGACTAATTTTTGTTTGCGTCTTTGTGTATCTTTGGATGAGTGTGTGCGATGTGTGCAGTTACTCATGATGAATGAAGGACTAGCAACAGTAGACTTTTGTGCATATAACATGTGTACAGACTCAATTGAACGCAGTACATATAGTACATATATATATATATATCCATATGCATATAATTGGTCTGTGCAGCGTAAGTTTCAGGCACAAAAATCCCCTTTATTTACTTCTTATTCAGGGTCTTTGTGCTTAGACCTCTCGCTGAGTTCTCTTGCATTCGTTTAAATGTTTATTATATTAATACCCGGAATAGCCAGATATGCTTCCTCAAAGTATATTGTAGGTTATGTCCACCATACACGTAACTCTATTACAAATTTCAACATGTATGCAATCAATGAGGAGTACATTGCTTGATATATGCATATACCATGTTCACGTAACACGGGGGTTTTGCTTTTCACCATTGCCAGTAAATTGAGGACATCGAGATCAGTGACCACGGGGCTAGCCGTTCAGGACTGTTATTCATGTCGGATATAATGCGTATATACATGGGATCTTTCTATAGTGACTTATCTACTATTGTAACTAAAAATATATAATTGTGGAACAGATTTCTTTACCTCTCCTGGCTCGTGCAGAAAAACGTATGGCAATACCATGCGTAATGTATTTTTTTTAACTATACGAGATTCTTGGCTAAATCCTTAAATTCGTACAAATCCAGTAATTTCATCAACATACACAGTCTTAGAGTACTACATTTCACATATCCTTGTTTTCTATTGCCTTACGCCTATCTTGTATTTTTTTTTGTTTAGACATGGACCAAATATAAATACCACACAACTCCCTCCGTAAAAACTTACGAAAATTCCCGTGTAGCTTTCAGGTAAACTTCAATCAAATCCGCTAGACTAGTTCTTACTTCTTCAAAAGACAAAAAAAACACACACACATACACACAAAAATTTAAAAATGAACTATTTGAAAGTATTCTTAGCTGTATTAGCTTACAAATCTATCACAACTGTTGGATTATCATCAGTTGAAAAAGATGAAATCCACATGCTTGCTGAATTCGAAGCAGTGATAAACGATATCTATGAATACTCAGATGAATACAACTCTTATTTCTCAGCTCATCCAGATGCAACAGTTCCTAGTGACGCTTTGAATGCTTTATCTGAAGCTGAAACAGCTACAGGTACGGATGCCTATCCATTATTAAAATCAATTGAAACAGGTTATTTTTCTACTGCTTTGACAGCATTTCCTTGGTACTCAACAAGATTAGCTCCACTGTTGTCCTCTCTTTCTGATTCAGTCGATGCAGAGATTGCAGAAATTGAAAGTGGAACATTAACTGACCTGGATGACGATGATTACTATACTTCTGCAGCAGATTCTGTTGAATATTCTACTTATTATTATTCTCTTGATGAAGATGAAGCTACAAGTGAGTCTCTTTCTCCATCAAACACAGCAGACCAAACACTAGCTTCAGCAACGGCTTCTTCAGAAGATGCTTCAGCAACTACGGAAGGATCCGAAACAACTGATGACTCTTCAACAACTGCTGCTGAATCCACATCATCTACTGAGACTTCTGCCTCTAGTGCTTCTTCTTCTCAATCTTCAGGTTTAGGGGGCAATTTGAGACCATCAGAATGTGCTCCAATGTTATTTGGTTTAGGAGCTTTAATAACAGCTTTGATATTGTAGATTTTTCTTTAACTTGTTTTGTTATATTTTATCAAAATTCAACTAGAAGCAAATGATATATCATTGAAATTTACTAAATTTGTTTTGTTTTAATTTATTTTATTTTATTCTAAATACCTTAACTTCTGTACTATACAGAACTTTTGAAAACAACATTTTACAACCTACAGGGAATAGCTGCGGAGTAAAGGTAAAAGTAACGTAAATCGAATAATAAAAACGTCACGTGAATAAAATTAAGTTCTTTCTTTTTTGTAACATTTAACATCTATTGCCACTTTGGGGTAAATATCGATTTCTTCATATGAGGAAATAGCCCAGAAGAGTATTTGCCAAGAGTAGCAAATCAGTTTTGCCCAGGGCTAAAATGAAGTTAAATGAGAGAGATCGCTTATAAGGGTAAAATGGGGTAGGGGGTACCATAGCTGTAAAGCTGTATAGCTGAGCTGTGTCAAGGTCGCACACCCGCCTGCCCTTGTTGTCTAGTTTCTAGTGACTAATTTATGTTTAATTTTGTCAGCTCAAAAAAGTATAATGACGTTTTCTTTCTACAAGAAATCACAGCACTTTAAATTACATTTAATTAATTTAAGCTTTTAATCAAAAAAAAAAAAAACAGTAAACTAACTGTGAAATGTGACCATGTATATATACACTAAAAAAAACAAAATTAATTGAGAGATCAATAAATGAATCCCACTATAATCATTTTTTCAAACTACAGGCTAATTATAATTAATTCAATTTCCCCATGCAGTAATAATTAAAGTGTTTTTCGAGATGCAAGTTTTCGAAATTAAGTTAAAAGCCAATTTACGAACTTGACATTTGATGACATATTAAACTACTACTACTACTAGGTAAGCGGTGGTCATGATAATGATGATGGCCAATGCTATATATATAATTCTATGTTTATGTGAATATTGAATATTATGCTTCCATCATACAATAGTGTAAAATATTTTGATTATTGTTTAATTTATTCAAACATAACTGAAATAATGAATGACACGCTGTAAGCGAATAACACACGGCTGATCATCAATTATGCTTATCATTATTATTAAATACATATGAGATTCAAAATTTTACGTGTATATAACAACAAATTGAATTAATTAAAGATAAATTAAGTTTAATTGATTTAAATGCAAATTATCTCCAGGCCGCCTAGTACTTTCCCCGTAATTGGCACACTTCTAGATTTTAAACACTACCTGTCAAAGTGTAAATACAAGTCTAACCAACCCACTATACCTTCAACCACGCCAACCATGCCTACTACCACCACCACCAACAAAAACTCTAGGCTCACACCAAGATAACCCCATATAATTTCCCTATTTCCCCTACTTCTGCAGCCAGCCGACCGCCGCGGGCCAATGAGAGCGGCCGCAGATGTTAGTGCGCTTATCTGAACGCGTTATCATTGGCTGGGGCGGTTACAACTGCATTGGGAAGTAACCGGCGCGCACCATTGAGCCGGAAATGACTGATTGGGCAACCGCAAAGGAAAAATCTTTGTGTACGCTCACCTTTCACAACTGCTATATCAACTTCACCATTTCCCACAGCACCACCAGCTTTACCACTTGGTTTCTTATCTTATCCCCTTTATCCCTTCTCCCTTCTTTTCTTCTCTCCCTTTCTCTTTCTTCTCTCTCTCCTCTTTTTCTTCTCTTTCTTCTTCTTCTCCTTTTTACTAAGGTAATTCGTTTAATTCACTTAGCTTAATCGCCCTTCCTTCCTCAAAAACACAAACTGAACTTACGTTCATCTCATTTAATTAGTTTATAAAAAAAAAGTGTTTTTTTTATATTCACAATCCACAGATTTTTTTATTTTATTAGCACACAATGGTTGAAGTCTCAATTTTAGAACACACTACTACTTTACAAAAGTACTTGGACTTACCTCAAAATGGTAAGATCATGGCCGAATACATCTGGATTGATGGTTCTGGTGAAATGAGATCCAAATGTAGAACCTTGAGCAAAAAGGTTACTTCAGTTGAAGAATTACCAGAATGGAATTTCGATGGTTCTTCTACTGGTCAAGCTCCAGGTGATAACTCTGATGTTTACATTAGACCTGTTGCATTCTACCCAGATCCTTTCAGAAGAGGTGATAACATTATTGTCTTAACTGAATGTTGGAACAACGATGGTACTCCAAACAAGTTTAACCACAGACATGAAGCTTCTAAATTAATGTCTGCTCATGCTTCTGAAAAAGTTTGGTTTGGTCTTGAACAAGAGTATACTTTATTAGACCCAGTTGATGGTTCTATTTATGCTTGGCCAAAAGGTGGTTTCCCAGCTCCTCAAGGTCCTTACTACTGTGGTGTTGGTACCGGTAAAGTTTATGCCAGAGATGTTATTGAAGCTCATTACAGAGCTTGTTTATACGCTGGTATCACCATTTCTGGTATTAATGCCGAAGTCATGCCATCTCAATGGGAATTCCAAGTTGGTCCATGTGAAGGTATTAAGATGGGTGATGAATTATGGTTAGCTCGTTACTTATTAAACAGAGTTGCTGAAGAATTTGGTGTTAAGATCACTTTCCATCCTAAACCATTAAAGGGTGACTGGAATGGTGCTGGTTGTCACACCAATGTCTCTACTGAAGCTATGAGACACCCAGGTGGTATGAAATACATTGAAGAAGCCATTGAGAAATTATCAAAGAGACATGCTGAACATATTGCATTATACGGTGCTGATAATGCCCAAAGATTAACTGGTAGACATGAAACTGCTTCAATGGAAACTTTCTCATATGGTGTTGCTAACCGTGGTGCTTCAGTTAGAATCCCAAGATCCGTTCAAGCTGAAGGTTACGGATACTTTGAAGATAGAAGACCAGCTTCAAACATTGACCCATACTTAGTCACTGGTATCATGGTTGAAACCATTTGTGGTTCTATTCCAGAAGCTGATATGTCTAAAGAATATCAAAGAGAATCTGCTTAGATTTAATAACAGATATGTTTCTAGATTATAGTTTTATCAAATTTTCTTCCTTTGTTTTTTACCTGCTAAACTAATTAATAGTTTACCTATCTATCCTTTTACTTTAATTTTTTGTTAAGTTTTACCTTTTTATATGTCAATCAATATCAATCAAATAAAAGCTTGTTTTTTTTTAAAACATTGATTTGTTGGTATATATCTAGTTTAAGTATTTACAAATCACCACCTCATTAATGCACATCTAATTTCCTTTTACGCATCATCATCCCCATTATAAATCTTCCCCGTAATAGATCGTCTGATAAATAGATAAGCAAGCAGCAGCACTTTAGCAGCAGCCCAAGCTATTCGCGTTGCTAGCGAGATTATCGATCGATCCGTCCCGTCTTGGATCGTCTCGCCATATGAGAGAGCTACTGCTGCTTGCACTGAAAGCTTCTTTGGGCGTGTCTCTGTGTGCTTCTGTATGCCTCTGTGCTCTTTGTTTGCTGCTCTGTTTGAATAACCATGATGGTTCCAGCGCCAGCACCACTAGGAGAACGTCCGCTATGTCCCCAGACTACCCTGCCATAGTAGCACTAGTGCCCAGCAAGGACCAGCTCTCCCGCTATTTCCCAAACGGACAGACATCCAGCTGAAAAAGCTCATTCCGCTACGCTTGTGGCGGAAGCCAAACCGGCTGGGGTGACCTGGCTGGCTTTCTTTTTTTTTTTCTTGAGAAGTGCACTTTATCTCTGGAAAATTCACTCAAATGGATTGTGGACACTATTGCCACTTTTTTGAATTCATATAAACAGCATAGCTATATGAGCGAGTGTCAGCTCCACATAATAGAACAAACCGTGTGTTAATTGGACCACTCAATGCCAAGTTACACCTCAAATCAGCTGCTCGTTGGCAGAACAGAGTCAGCCAATATACGTTAATCTTACGCCAATTGACTTTTTTTTTCATACTTCCAGCACAGCCGTTTTTTGCATATCTTAAATTAGCATTAGTGCACGGATGTTCTGTGCTGCACAACAGTATCGTTCTATCCGGGTTACAATCATGCATGGATCATAGATAAGCGTATCTAGAAATGTACGGATCATTTGATAATCTGTACTGCACAGTACTGTCGTCTACATTATTATAGATTTAAACTACGGTATGGTATGATACATTTTTATAAAACTATAAATGCATAGACAAGTTACGTAATGAGAATAGTACTTTTTTTTTGTTTATTTTTTGTTTTCAAATTTCAAGTGCAACAGGCTCATCTCCGTAGTCTTCCTCAAATGATGTTCCTTCAATATCTTCTTCTAAGTCATCAAGCAATCTAGTATCACTGTATGTACTATATGGATTTTGCTTTATTGGCGACCCGTCATAGTAGTGACAATCTGAGTAATTGAAAGTTTCATTGGCATTGACAAATTTCCCCGTCATGATTACTTCTTCTTCATCTTCCATTTCCCTTTTGTATTCTTGAGGTTGTGGTATTTTGAAAAACGTATTGAATTTGCTAGAGAAATCTTCTTTCAATTTGTTAGATGGTACAAACAACTTTTTAAATAATGGATTGTTTTGTAACTCATTGTTGCCTTGGTTTATGTTGTTTTTGATTTCATTGAAAGTATTGGTAAAATCTTGCTTTAAATTTAAATCATTAAATGTCTTTGTTAAATCATTTTTTATAATTTCGACTTGTTCATTTATTGGTAATTGTAAAGGCAAAGGAATGTTTTTCTTTTCCACATTTGATTTACTCAACTTTTTAGTATTTGGTGTCACTGGTAAAGGTAACGATTTTTTAATTGTCAAAAGTGATGCTTTTTTAGTTAATTGTTTAACATTTGCAGCTGCTGCCGAGGTAACTTGACTAATAGCATTATCATTAGACGAGTCTAGTACTAAATCTTTATATTCATTCTCTAGCTTCTTTAATTCTAATTCATGCAATTTTACCTGCTCTCTTAAATCTAATAAGTGTCTTTGCTCCGATGCTATTTTCATTAATATCCTTTTATGCTTGTCTCCACTATTTAACTCATCATCATTATTGTTACTATCATTCCCAATACTATGCTCACCTTGAAAATTATTCGAGTCCAATTCACTATCAGTATTGGTATCTTTATTGACGGGAATATAAATTTGTAATCCCCCGTGATTGCTGTTATTATTATTATTGTTATTAATGGTGTTTTCTTTAGCCTCTTCAGAATTTTCGATTAGTTCCCCCAATTGAGACTCCTTAGTGCTTGATTCTCTATCTTTACTGCCTCTTCCCAGAGTAAACTTAACAAGTCCAGTACTCTCACTTATAACTCGTTCTTTGATTGGCTTAGTTTCTCTTCCCCTGGCATCATCAATAATAGCATTATTCATTTGATTGATGGTTGATCCAGACAAAATTGAAAGCGATTGCTTCTTCGACAGCCTTGGACCAGCGCTCATGGTTGCTGCTTTTTTATGATTTCAAACTTTATCAAATATGCTAAGTGCAAACTTAAGAAAGAGATTGTAACGTAAAGAACTTTTATTATTTCAAGCTATATAAACTTTATGCCTAAAACAAGTTTTCTCTATGACTTGATACTTTCAATTTATTCTAAATCGGGAAATAGGTAAACATTCTATTAATTTTCAAAAATAAAAACGATGGGGTGCAAGGATGTACAATTGAAATATTTGTGAGCAGTAATGGTTTTTTAGATAGAGCTAGCTGGATAAATATATTTACAGATAGTGAAGGAGTTGTAAGAGCAGGTTTCTGTAACAATCCCTTTTGTCTTTAACCGAGTTACGTGACGCTATCCATATTAATGCAGTTCATAGGGTCTTATAAAGAGATAGTACAGAATAAGGATGGACAGCAGCTCATTGAGCTTCTTAACCTTGGAAAATCTCGTGTCAAACTAGATACAGAATCTCAAACTATAAAATTAATTAGATTAAATGGTGGGCCAGAAAGAGTTATACTGCCCGAGCTATTATTATTGAATACAAAGAAAAACCCCAATCGTGCAGCTAGATACACTCAGTTACTTATGGATTATTTGGAACATGTAGATGCTCGTTCAAATCATTTAAATTTCAAGAAAGCTGCGCTGCATGCAATGGAATTAATTAATGGCTTGACAAAGATATCAGAAACTGAAGATTTTTGGATAATGTTCCCACTTATGTTCATTACCGACCAAGTAAGGAAGTTTGTGGTGGAAAGCTATAGTTACATCGTGGACACAGATTACGAACCTTTATCAGTTGAAGCCGATTATGATACTTCAAGCACGCCCTATGATGAAAGATTAGTCGCTTGTTTACAAAAACCATTTAAATTATGCCTTAGTGATAAATCAGATGAAAAGATATCAAAAAAGACACTGGTGTACTTTTTTGCTACTCAATTGTTCAAAACATATTTTAGATTTAATAAATTTGAAGCAGCTAACAATTTGTTCAGAGTTTTACAACATTCGCCAAACTTGCCTAATTTAAATCAAGTGCTTGCGTCTCATCGTGTCAACTATAGATATTTTTGTGGTATAATCAGCTGTATGAAAGATGATCTATCATCAGCAAATGAATTTTTCACGTATGCCTTAGACCAATGCGAAAAATATAGTATCAAACAACAAGAGAAAATACTTATTTTGTTACTTCCTATCAAGTTTTTAATCACTAGAAAATTACCATCTGAGACTTTATGGAAACAATTCCCACGATTAAAGCTCATATTTAAACCTCTTTTTGATGCATTAAAAAATGGAGATATTTCTTCATTTGACTCACAGTTTGAACAAGTTTCAAAATTACTCCTGGTGAAAAAAATCTATTCAATCTATCTTCGTTTCAAACCGTTTGTATTTCTTAGATTGCTTCGCAAAGTGGTGATTATCGAGAACGTAACTAACAATCAATTAAAACTGCAATCTATGCAGATAGCTCTCAAGCTGTCGGCATCAAGAAATGATGACATTTCACTCGATGAAATAGAATCTAAAATCGCACTTCTCATTTCTAAGAACTATATTAAAGGGTATTTGTCACATGGAAATAAAGTGCTGGTGCTTTCCAAGACTAACCCGTTTCCCAAAATTGTCTTGCAGTAAACTCATGTACATATAAATATTTAAAGACATTGTATAATTACTAAAGCTATGAATTTAAACGACTATAAGCTCGCTTACAAGGCTCAGCTACATAAAGAAACGAAAGCAGCGACAGAAAGAAAATGTCGCACAGTGCAGCTTACCCGTCTCAGATGTGGCTATATGAGAGGAAAAGCAGCCAAAGTGCGATAACAGTGAAGTTCTAAGATTCTGTACTATAGTGGGTTAAAACAGAGCTTTGAAGAACCTAGATAAAGCCATCATTGGGCCATACTTTGTGTAGATAGATCCTAGTTTATTAATCAATTGCACTATACATTATGACTTACATAATGGTATGTTTGTTTGTGCTGTCAAACTAAAGAGTTATTCACTTTATGTATCAAATTTTACTAACTTTAGTTTTTTTTTGACATTCAACTAAAATAGAAGCCATTCACTGTTGACAATCCAATAATGGAGGACATCAGAAACAGTATTAGAACCAGAGCATTGCCATGGGATGGATATGTACGTACTGGTGAGCTTACTGCTGACGATGCCAAGTTGTTCAAAGCACTAGCAGATACAAGAGATAAGGAAAGAGATGCTATAGTTATGAAAAATAAAGAATTATATGCAACTAAGATAATCTCAATCTTATCTCAGACTAATAAAAAGGAAGATTTGATCAAATATATACTTGTGTTACTAATTGATCTTTTAGTTGCTGACGCAACTTTTTCTAGAGACGCTTTAGCTACAAGGACCATAGATACATCACTACCATACGCACCATTAGCAAACTTTTTAAATTCAGACGATGAAGCAATTAGATTACCTGCATGTTATGCATTGACCTTGTTATTTATTAATGACGATGTGTCCAAATATGAATTGTATCAAGATTACTTGTTATCGTTGTTTGATTGCCTGGCTTCAAAATTACTGTCATCCACTAATGTTACAATGAATTATTTGGCCACTCAACAATTAAAAGAATTATTGACTTTTAAACCATATAGAACAGTTTTTTGGAAACACCATTTAAAGAATTTCCCTCCATTAGTTAAGTTGTTTAAAGAAGGTAAAGGTGAATTGCAAATGAAATATTACATTACTCTATCATTTTGGTTATTGACTTTTAACAAACAAGTTTCAATCGATATTTCCAAAAACTACCCAGAAGTCATCAAGCATCTTTTCAACGTAGGTAGAGATGCTGTTAAAGAAAAAATTGTTAGATTATCAATTGGATCTCTGTTGAACCTGTTAGTAAATTGCGATAAGAATGAGTACATTATCAAACAGTTCCTGCTAGTCAAAGGTTTAGAAACTACAAGACAGTTATTAGACAGAAAATGGGCCGATGAAGAGCTAAAAGGTGACCTTGAAGCCATATTAAATATCTTGACAGAGGCTATAACAACTTTGACTACATTTGACGAATATGAAAATGAGTTAAAGACCAAGAATTTAGCCTGGTCACCATCACATACTTCTGAAGAATTTTGGATTGAAAATATCGACAAATTCAAGGAAAACAACTATAAATTACTTAAGCAACTGGGGGAGATTTTATCACTGGATTTGATTGATGTTGACCAAGTATACTTAAACCAAACTATAATATGCCATGACTTATCACAGTTAATTAAACTACAACCAGAAATTGTAAAGGTTATAGATTCAATTGGCCTTAAGACCAAAATCATGACATTAATGAACTCCCCCAATGCTAATGTCAAGTACGAGGCATTGAAGACAACCCAGAAGTTGGTTGCTCACTCTTTATAGTACCACATTTACAATACCATGTAAGCATTATATAAATAGCTAATAAAAAAAGAAGTTAACTCGTTTCAGTACCACGCAATTAGGCAATACTAACCCGTGCATTCCTCGCTCACAGAGTTAAAATTTTTTTATGTCCACCCTTTGCATTTTTCAACAAAGCAACAAGATGGTTGAAAGATGAAGGTGAATCAGTAAGTTATCTAGCTCAAAAGATTTTACAAAACAGCATTATTATTGATCATTTTGACTTGAACTACATAACACCGTATCAACTAGAATCAAATAACCATTATTCAAAATGTCGTTGATTAATATTAAGCGTGATAATACCGATATGTTTTATCGTTATAAAATGCCTCCAATCCAATCAAAGATTGAAGGTAAAGGTAACGGTATAAAGACCAATGTTGTTAATGCAGCCGATGTTGCCAGAGCATTAAACAGACCACCTTCATATGTCATAAAATACTTTGGTTTGGAATTAGGTGCCCAAACCTCCATCAATGATGAAAAAGAAAAGTATTTAGTCAATGGTCAGCATGACGCCAATAAATTACAAGATGTGTTGGATGGTTTCATCAGCAAGTTTGTGTTATGCCCATCTTGTCAGAATCCTGAAACTGTTATTAATGTTACCAAAGATCAAAACTTAAACAGAGATTGTAAAGCCTGTGGTCAAATAACCAAGATTGATCCAAGATTGAAATTAGTCACATATATTTTAAAAAATCCACCAAAGAAATTTAGTAAGAAATCATCCGGTGCTACCGCTTCTGAAAACGTTGTTGGTGGTGGTATTTCTATTGCTGATATTGCCCAGAAACAAGCTTCCACTGAAAATGCCGCCGAAACTAACGCTACTGCTGATGCTTCAGCACCTCCACCATCTCAAAAAGTTGAAGTCAGAGACGATGAATGGGCAGTTGACATGTCCGAAGAAGCCATCAAAGCTAGAGCTAAAGAGCTTGAAGGCTTGACTGTCAGTGAAACTGATAAATTTGAAGAATTTGGTAATTGGCTACTTTCTTTCACCGAAGGTGAAGAAGGCGATTTACCTTCAGATGTTGAAATTTTCAAAAAGGCTTCCGATTTAGAGATTGTGAGCGATAGAAAAACCGTTGAAGTATTGGTTCAATGTATATTTGATGATAATATCGTTTCCCAAATTAAAGAGCATAAAGGTTTATTAGGTAAACTCCTCACAACTGAGAAACACGAAAAGTCATTTTTAGGTGGGTTGGAAAGATTAGTAGGTTTACAACATAAAGATTTAATAAAGTCCGTTTCTAAGATTTTAATGACATTATATGATGAAGATTTAGTGTCTGAGGATGTTATAATGGATTGGGGTACACATGTCTCCAAAAAGTACGTTCCAAAAGATGTTTCCAAGAAGGTTAGAAAAGCTGCTGGTCCGTTCTTAGACTGGCTAAAAGAAGCTGAAGAAGAAGATGAAGACGAAGATGAAGACGACGATGAATAGACCAATAATCAGCCACATAGCTTTATATGTACATATATAAGTGTATCCGAATCAACCTCTCAATAAATGTGTATTTGCAAGCTTTCATGCAGTAGTCAGCAGAACTGAAGATGCCTGTATTTTCGTTCCTATTTTCAACTTTCGCTCTCTGGAATATTTCCTTGACCATGTAGAAATTAATTATTAACTAGCTAAATTGGGTTCTTCTTAGAGCAACAAACATTTATCAATATCATGTATAAAAACATAGTGAATCAGTCGTTTATGCATGATAATTAATAACGTGTTTATTTTCCGAAGTTAGTAGATTTCAACAGTTTGATCAATGCAATAACAAGTAGAAATTATTTCAACTCAACCTGCTCCCCTTTTGTTTTGTTCTTCAGTGTTCTGCATTTTCCAATGGCTGTCTCCACAAGCATGGCCCAATTGTGGACGGTATAAATATGTCTTGATGCAAATTATTGCCAATTTAGATGGTTTAGTAACAGGAAATGGGTTAACAGCAGCTGTTTATTCGCACGAGTAAGCGATTTTGATTGATTTTTAAGTTCTTTGGCCTTCCACAGCTCCTTAGATCATTGCGAAAGCTTATCTGAAAATTTGACAGATCACTCATTGGGACAAGGAGATTACAAATGACCAAAATTTCATCCACAAATATCCCTGTGTTTGGAGATATATCTATTAACAAAGCCAATTTGAGCGTCTATTTGGCGTTCCATTTCTTTAAACGTCTATATCTTTACCTTCTGTTGTTTGTTTTATGGCCTAGTTGGCTTATATTGTGCTCCTATATTTGCTCTTGGAATAAGGATATCCAGTTTTTGTTGATACCCTTCAGTACGGCCATAAATTGAATTTTTGATTTTTGGTCATCCTGGAAAAAAATTGACGGGGTTCCCCTAATTTTTTTTGGTGGAATAATAAATTCGGCTGTAATAGCCGCCAGAGGGTTCCACGGGACCTCTGGGCACCATGGATAGATAGAGTCCTTTCTGGGCTATCCAATGGTACTCTGATATGGGTAATATATAACTATGGGGAAAAAAAACAAAAAAATTTATAAAAAAGCGGGCTAAAACCCCAAATGACTTTGATATACTTTACCAGGACAAAGATATCAGTATTACAGTGATCCTCAAGTACTCTCAGGCACATTGAATCAAAGTAATAGCCAAATCGGAAGGTTTTTGTGTGGTGTGCAAAAATGTTTTTTTTTTCAACAAAAAAAAACTGAACAGCATCCTAATCACAAGATTGGGTTGACTTAAACCACGACCGCTATAGGTTGGTGGAACGAGTGACACGGAAGAGGCATTGCCAGCTGGAGATACTGCTATTTAAACACCAAAATCGGGGTTGCTACTTTTTTTGGCCGTCTGCCCACCATATCTTCCGGATTTGCACCATACAGCAGTATCTTCCAACATATGTATATGGACTCATTCCATGACGTATCGTTCATGTAGCAATTAGCCTTTACGTCGAAGTGATATTATCAACAGCAAGCACAAAGAAATCAAGGCAAGTTAATCATTGCCATGCGCACCGATATCCATAATATTTTTTAAACGCAAATTTTAAAACAGCGCACGACGTTAACAAGCCCATTATTCTACTAGCACCGTTTGTATTCTCTAACACAGCAACGTACTGGTTTGAAAGTTGTATACTGTACTTGGGGTTATTGATGTTATGTTTGAGGCACGTTCACAAATTGGTCTCTGTAGCTGTACCCAACAGAGGTCCATGACTTGAGACCCAAGCCTCTCAATAACCTAGACAATAACCCAATGACCAATATATTACTTTAATTGCACAAGATGCCCATACACTGAACTTTGCAAGCACTAGAATGTTCATTGATATTAAGTTACAGCAATTATAATAGCTTTCCACCTCTATTATTTTGCACATCAAAATAGAGAATTTTAAAGCTATCTTCGTTAATTACCCTACGAGGAAGCGAATCCAGTAAATTTGTAAGACATACCCTACATTTTTATACAAAGAACGCCCATTAGTGAGATTGGGAAGAAAGCGTAGCCAAAAAGGAAACAACGTAGCCCGGCACAAAAGTAATGAACTAGGTAGCTTTTCATATCTAAGATATCGCTCTAAAGATACAAAAACTGCTCTACTTTGGGGTCTTCCTACCCTCTGTATTCTGTTAGTAACCAATTGAGCGGTGTCTAGAGTTCAGTAAGAAAAATACCCAGTTATAGATGGCTTAAAAGGGTTCAAAAGCCAATAACTATAGTACCCAACACAGACGCTTTTGATACCTGACTATTGTAGCAATATGTAAACATCACGAAAAGAGATAAATTTTAGAGAAACACAAAAGCAGATATTTCTCAAAAGTTTTGGTACAGTGGCTTTAGCTAATCTTGCTCCATACTTAAAGTTTTCGACGCGTCTTTAATTAAAGACGAACGCGTCGCTCTTTGTTTTGCTTTTATTCCATTTAGTAGTTCAATATAAATATTTACTTCATGTACAGTTATATATAAAATATTAGCACTATACAATTGATACACTAATTAAGTGACTAATACACTGAAAGAAGATCAACATGCCACCAAGGAGACAGAAAAAGTCTCCGTTGGGATATATGCAAACCTTCGCTGAGAGACAGAAATCTTTCACTGAAGGTAAGATCGGAAGGGCCAAAAAAGTGATATGTTGGCCTTTATCATCGCCTTCAATAGATGATGTATGTGTATTTAAACTTATCAGAATAACAGAATTTTAAGTCCAATATACTAACTTTACTTTCTTTTTATGGAATTGCAGATGGCAAGAAGTGGATTCTATTTTACGCCAACCAAACAACACACAGATTGCGTAACATGTTTCTCCTGTCAACAACAAGAATACAACTGGCCCGTACAATCGGCATCAAAAACACTTTTGGATGGTACAGAAGAACCTCCAGTGATTCAACATTTGAGAAACTCACCTGACTGCGCTTTTGCTAATGTTCTAGTACCTTGTTTATTAAATGAGCATGGATCAGTTGATTTTGACGGTTGGTCAAATAACGAAACATTTAAAAATCCCGAAAACAAAAAAGGTTTTAATTACAGACTGCAGACATTTCTTCAAGGGGGGTGGCCGCATAGCAAAGAGCCCAAGATGGAAGATCTAGCAAGCTCGGGATTTTTCTATGCGCCATCCACAACAAATGATGATTTAACAATTTGTATGTATTGTGGAAGACAACTCGAGGGATGGCTTCAAGAGGATAACGTAGACGAAGAACATCATTCAAAATCAAGAAATTGTTACATATTTGAATACAGAGAGCTAGAAAAGATAAAGGACCAAGAAAGTGATGGTTACCTTGAGTCAAGGAGATCATCAAAACTTCGACGTAGTATGAGAAGAAGAAGCAGATCGTTTAGCTCTTCGTTTATAAGAACTGAAAACAACGAGATAAAAGCCTATGAACCGGAATCAGAACAAAAAGAAAAAGAATTATCCAGTGAAGAATTGGTGTTTCTAAAAGAAGAAAAGAAATCCAGAACTAGTATGGTTGAAGAACCACAGATACATGTTAAAGTAGAGGTCGATTCTTTTCCTGACATGATTGCTTTCGATAAACACGGAAAGCTTGAAGTACTAGATCAATCTACTGATAACGAAAGAGAGCCAGAAGATGATCGAGACGCATTTGAAAAAAGCGTTATTTATAACAGGGAATTGAGTGAAATAGCTTATAATTTTGATAATGTGGATTATCAAATTGCTAACAACCCAGACCACGAAGTTGGTGACAAAGAAATTGTTGCTGTGGACGATACTACGCGTCAAATGGATCAATATGCGCTACAAGAAGAATTGGTTAACTTGGAAGAGGACCTAGAAGAGTTGTCAATTAAAACTGCTTTGAGCAAAGATAATGTTGAAATTCCAATTGCCATATTAGACGACAAAGATGGAAATTGGTTTCGTGAAGCTTCAAGTACTTCTAGAGGTGCAACATTTTTTGGGAGATACAAACTTTCGTCAACAAAAAACAACAATTCTAGCTCAATCCAAAGTGGTCAGGTACCAAGTAGTCCAATTGGTAAAAAATCGATTACAAACACTTCTGCTGCAAAACCATCCTCTGTTGGTAACGTGGAGCCAATAGCTGAGTTGCAAGAAGAGCAAATTGTTGACGTTAAAAACGACGGAGATGGCGAACCAATTACTACACCTCCTGACGCGCAGATACCTAAATCTTCAATACCGCTTGAGCCCATTAAACCAGAAAAGCCAGATTGCTATCAACCCGAAATTGATTTTGGATCAATCCACGATGATTTTAATACAGATGATAAAGAAAATTTATTGCCCACTTCGGACTCTTTTGATAAGACCAAAGATGACTTTAAATTTCAAGTCAATATGTCGCCTGCAGAAGTAGCCGCAAAGGCAGCAAGAAAAGCCGAAAAGAAAGCTAAAAGAAGAGAGAAGCTTGAAAGAAAGCTTGAGAAAAAGCTGAGAGCAAAACTAGAAAACGAGTTAAAAGAGACCCTCAAAAAGAAGATGGAAGATGAACTTAAAGAGCAACTAGAATTGAAGTTTAAAGAAGAAAACGAGAAAAATGTGGAAAGACTTGCGTTGTTAGAGAAGGAAATTCAGATACAAAAAACATTATCCAAGGATTCCTTATACTCTCACGAGAAAAAGCGTTCCAAGAAACAAAAGAAGAAGCATCATAAACGTCAAAAAATAAAGGAAGAATACCCTGACTTATCAGCTTTTGAAAATATTAATGAGGAAGACCAAGCCACTGCTCAAGTTCAACACGTTGCCTTGAATCAAGAGACAAATGTTCCCTCTACTTCCGAAGAAACTTTTGCTGATATTTATTCAGTTAGGCAGGAGAGTGATTTGAAGCCTGATATTATTGAAAAAATGGATGTCGATGAAGAGAAAGTAGTTGAAAAGTCTTCACAGAGTACTGATGGAGGTAATAATGCGATCAATAATACTACTGAAGATCCAACTGGCTTGGACGAACACCTATCTAAAATTGATATTCAACTACTATCTGCAAGTAAACATGCTCATTCAGACCAAAAACTTGACGACGGTACAAATGCACATGATGAAGTCATCATTACAAACAATGAACCTAAGACAGCTATTGTAGAAGAAGCTGTTAAAGGCAATGTTATCGCAGGAACAGGTGAACCCAACGAGAACAACAGTTTTAGAAACACTGAAAATGCTGACAGTGAGAGCGACACCAATGAACGGGCTAATATCCTTAATTCTCATGTTTCCGATTCTCAAAAATCAAATGATGAAATAGCTGAAAAGTATTTGAAAGAGATAACATCCACAAAACACCTATTTGGCCGCACTGCTGCTGATGGCACGCTGATCTCATCTGACGATCCACTTGCTTTTGGTGGAGGGTTTAAAGTCCGCCGTAGGAAATTTATTAACCCTGTCACGTCTTCAAGATCCACATCTTCTGATGGTGATGATAAAGAAAACAAGTACCCGTCGACTGCATCTAAAGACAAACATACTGACACAAGGAGTGATCAACAGAGACTTCCTTTGCAACAAAAAAGCGTGAACAGTAGTACGCCAAATGAACCAGACACCGAGGTCAAGGAGGTGAAAGAAAGCACAATTGTTACAGAGATGCCTATTGGCAAAACTGAGGGCCATGAAGTTAAGAACAAAGTGATTCATTCACCAGCAAAAACCAATTCTGCAGCTGTTGATGAGATAGAAGTTGAGGATGAAGACGACGATGAAATCATCTTGGAAAACGGGTACCTTCAATCTTCTCCAAGTAAAAGTCTGGGTAGGATTAATGTGTTTTCGGATAACAAGCTATCATCTGCGGGGAATAACTCACTGAAGTACTCAAAAATATTGTCCATGAGTCACGAGAAGGGCAATAGTTCTTCAGTTGTTGTAAAGTCCAACAACTCGATTATTCAAAAGTATTTTCCAAGGTTACAATCTAAATCTCCACAAAACTCTACTGATAGATTTCAGTTTGACGGTGAAGGCAAAGAAGTTAAAGAAAACGGAAGAAGTGAAGCACACGATGAAAATAAAGAAAAAATAGACGAAAGAAACTCTCCTTCAGAGGCTGAATTAGGAAAAAGCAGGGTATCACCTTCACAACAGAACCAACTATCGGTACAAGATTTGGGAACTAATAATAGAAAGGACATTGATATGGGGCAAGATAGGACTGAGAAGACCATACAACATCTAGATGACTCAATTACTGATAAAGCATTTGCTGCAGATGAAGAGAATGAAGAAGAAGAGCAAGTATCCAACACCCGAATCAGATCATCCGATGTCTTTGCGTTTAATGAGTCAAGTGATGAGGCAATCCATTATAAGACACCAATCAGCACCATCAACAATCGTTTTCTACTCAGTTCTAAGCCAGATGCTCAAAGCACACCTCCTAACTTGGCACTCTCACCTTTGAAACCATCCGTCATTAATACGATAACTCAAGAAAGATTATGGTATTCTCCACTTAACCATAAAGCCAACAACAACAGTGACGATGATTTTGCTAAGACTAAACATACTGCAGAATCAAATCATTTGGCAGAAGAGGAAGTCACTGTGAAGGATGCGACTATGGTAGATGAAGAAGAAGTAGAAGAAGCGCATCAACCCACTCTTGTTAATTGGAAGCCAATCGATTCATCTAAATTTTCCAAACATCTTGATCACCTTGCTGATGCTCCTCAATACCTAGAATCCATTGTCAACTCGGACTACCCAACCCTTTATGATGATCTAGACGGTACTCTTACGACCTTCATTGCAAACATGCCAGATGAAGAGCTAGACATGACAATTGGAGAATGGATCGATTATACTGCACAACAAGCTGCGAATGAATTGAGAAAAAGAGGTCAAGCGATGATAGACGAACTCAAGGTAGAACATCAGCTTGCCGTTAAAACGTTAAGGTCCAGCATGAGAATTGAGTGACAAATACGTATATTCACACAACGAAATATATAGTCAAATACATATTCATGATACACCGCATACATATATATATATATACGAATAGAAATGCCTTGATATATTAAAAGTTTTTTAACTCGCCTTGCGTTTTCTTTTTATTCATTTCAACTTTTGCTCTTCGTGCTATATATTTAACCAGTCCCAAGGTTACTAGACGCAGCACTCATGTAGATAGAAGAGAATCTAATGGTTCAAACAAATTTTGATTACATACACATAAGGGATAGTAACGAGTAAAACGAAGCTAATGTTGTCTTACTCAAGATTAGCCGCATTTCCTCCAATTGCGTCAGATGGCAATAAGTCGATCGACGATAGATAAGTTTGATATGTTTGAAACATCGACGCGACGCTAATCTTCCGAGATGGCGTCTGTTTTTAGCAAGCGTGAGCCGAAGGAAAAGAAGACGCTAATTGATAAGGTTAGACAAGAGCATATCTCTTTTTTATTTATGGTTTGTCAGCTATAGCTGCTATACTTCACCTGTTTAGACAAACGATTACAGTATACGGAAACTAGTTGCCCTCAAGGTATCGTTAAGCCATATAAAAGTGAGTGAGCATAGTTTTGCCGCTAATTTCGTGTATTTTGTTTTGAATCTGATTTGATTTTTGTTTGGCCTTGTCAAGTGCAACAAAACAAAAGACACACACAAGACATACTTCGCTCAGAGGGTTGATTCAATTCAATTTTTTGGAAGGAAATACAAACTGACTAGACAACTTTGTGCTGCCTTCCATAATCAAAGCTTCTACTATTAAATTGTTAACTAAAAAGAGAGACATACATAATCAGTCTATACCTTTTATTTATTTTATAGACTCAATTTTTTTTATAAACTGATCAACCACAATATTCAAAAGAAAACGAGTTACTGATTCTTCTCACTCAAAATCAATTGCATAGAAAACAAAAAATGGAGTCTTCAAATTCAATTCCAACAAATCACAGCATGCACAGCAACAATACTAATAATAATAGTAATGTCAATGCGTCATTATCCACATCATCGGAGAGTACGATGACGTTAAATTCAGCGCCTCCCAAAGACATGAAATTTATCAGTGCTCAAGACAGAATGAGACTGTATAAGGAAGATGATATGGACACTGATCCAGATACAGATAATGAACAACATGCAAGAAAATTGTTGATGAGATCGAAGGCCAGAGCAACATCATTTGATATGAATCATTCTATGAGTAATTATGGAAATACCAACGGAGAAGGATTCTATAAAGATATGGCTGTGACTGGACCCATTCGTATTCTGCCACCTGAAATTTTATTGTTAATATTTTCAAACTTAAATTCCAAATCGGACTTAATTGCATTATCATTGACCTGTAAACATTGGTGTAATTTAATTATTGAATCAATTTGGTTTAGACCAAGCATACAATCTAAAACAGTATTTGAAAAACTAAAAACTGTTATGAGTGTTCCACAAGATCAAACCCGGTATAATTACAGAAAGTATATCAAAAGATTGAATTTATCATTAGTACCAAGTCTGATAACTGATGATTATTTGGATTTGTTTGTTGGCTGTCAAAACTTGGAAAGAATAACATTAGTCAATTGCCAAAATATTACATGTCCACACATTGCTGGGTTATTGACAGGCTGTACAAGATTACAGTCAATTGATTTAACTGGGGTAAGGGGTATTCAAGACGCCATCTATAACAGTC
The DNA here is from genome assembly GCA_030557475.1 of Wenyingozyma nanaspora. Taxonomy (NCBI): domain Eukaryota; kingdom Fungi; phylum Ascomycota; class Pichiomycetes; order Pichiales; family Pichiaceae; genus Wenyingozyma; species Wenyingozyma nanaspora. The sequence continues at coordinate 700,106 of JAKTPF010000003.1, read as the reverse complement.
TAGCAGAAAACTGTAAGAGATTACAAGGTTTATACGCTCCAGGATCCAATGATGTAAGCAAAAATGCCGTTATGGCTTTGATCAACAACTGTCCATTATTAAAACGTGTCAAGTTAGGAGAATGCAAGAGTGTTGATGATGAGGTCGTTATTAGCCTAGTAAACAATTGTCCAAATTTGGTCGAAATTGATTTACATGGATGCTCTCAAATTACTAACAAGGCACTTAACACATTATTTTATAAGCTGGAATTTCTCAAGGAATTCAAAATTTCCAAGAATCCTAATCTTACTTATGAGTGCTTTGAAGATAATAATGGTGTTCCATTAGTTTTGGATAAATTAAGAATTTTGGATTTTACCCATTGTGAGAATATTACAGATAGAGCTGTAAAAGAAGTCGTTAAATTAGCTCCCAAGTTGAGAAATGTTGTTTTGTCGAAGTGTATCAATATAACAGATGCTTCCTTAAGAGCCATCGCAACACTGGGTAAAAATCTGCATTATGTCCACCTTGGGCATTGTTCTAACATTACTGATTTTGGTGCTAAAGAGTTGATAAAAAGCTGTCATAGATTGCAATACATTGATTTAGCGTGTTGTACACAATTGACCAATGAAACTGTTTTTGAATTAGCAACCTTACCAAGATTAAGAAGAATTGGTCTAGTTAAATGTTCTCAAATAACTGATGAAGGTATATTAGCACTGGCCGATAATGCAAGAAATTTGGATGAGACGTTAGAAAGAGTTCATTTGAGTTATTGTATGGGTTTAACCATTTATCCAATTTATAAATTATTAACGGCATGTCCTAAATTAACCCACATTTCGTTGACTGGTGTGACACAATTTTTAAGACCAGATATCACAGAGTTTTGCAGAGATCCTCCCGAGGAATTTTCTATTCAACAAAAGCAGTTATTTTGTGTCTTTAGTGGTGAGGGAGTTTCATTGTTTAGAAACTATTTAACTTCAATGTTTGAAACCAGGAATGATAGAACAAATGAATCTGTTGAACTTTATCATATTGTCAGAAACGTTTGTGCTTACTATGATGAAAATGAAGCCACTGTTAATGCAGATTTGGCCAATAATGACGACATTGTAATTGAAGAAACCCAAAGGAGAATAAGAATGTTTTCACAAGGATTAAACAAGTTAGTCAATGAGTACTATGAACTGGATATTCCTTCTTCTGATCTAGTCAAATTCAGTAAAGTTGCTACCTCTAATTATCCACATCGTCTTAGACCTTGGGTACAAAGACTATATTCAATTTTTTATCTTTATAGAAACAGGCAAGATATAGCAAGAGCGCAACAATTTCAACAAAACTTAAGACAACATTTGCAAGGTCCAGTTTATAATTTGAATATGGATAATGAACAAAGAGGAAGACTAATAGAGGAAGCTCTTGCGAGAATTCAACAACACCATGGATTTCCTGCTATTCAGCAACATCTACAACAACAACAACAACAGCGTCCACAAATGCAACAGCCATTACCAGATGGAATCGAAGCTATTCCAGTTCCAAATCGAAATTTAAATCCAAATCCAAATCCAAATCCAAATCCTAATCCCGAAGCTCCTCCATTGTTCACATTTGGTCAAGTCCAACAAATCTTAAACCAAGAAAGAGATTTTTTACAAAATGGAAATCAAAATGATCAAGAAATGGATGGTCAGCAACAAGCGCAACTCCAGCCACCAATACCATTAATTAATCGTCAACCACGGCCTCCTATTGGCGTTGCCGGTCAAGCTGGTAATAACAATAATGCCGATGGAGATGATATGGATAATGATGATGGCAACGAAGATGTCAATGGTGATGCCAATGGTAATGGGGCAGATACTGTTAGGAGTAGAGCATATGCTAATTTACTATTTGGAGCAAGACCATTACCGGGTCAGGTACCACAAGCGCAAACTCAAGATGGGGAACCAAGGTTATACAATCCCAGGGAATTAAGATACGATGGACCAGATGGGTTGCATCCAGTTGGTATATTTGCTAATTTACGTGCTGCTGCTGCTGCTGCTGCTGCTTCGAACAATGGCCCGGGTAATAATAACAATAATCATAATGAAGTAATGGAAGACAACGGCAATAATAATAACGATAATAATAATAATAATGATAATTTAAATGGGTTGTTTCAAAACAACGAGGGCATTAACAATGCTGATGGAGCAGTGGCTAATGGTGGTGGTGATGTAGAAATACCTGATTATGACGAGATGGAATATGATGAGTAAAAATCAACCAACAAGAAAAAATACATAGATATCACATATACATACACACCTATATAATATATAATATATACATATTCTTGAATTTTTTTATATTTAACCATTTATTATGATGTATTGCTAATACTAATAATAATAAAACAAAAAAATAATTTTATTATTGTATCTTTAACGTGTTAATTTAGTGTAAAAGTAAAGAACATTACGTGATCAATTGAAATTGTGAATTTTAAAATTTATTGAATTAAGAATGATTGAATTTTGTAATTAAAAAAGCAAGTAAGTAAATTATGTATAGTTTTATTATGTATAGTTTTAAGTATAGTAGTTTTATGAATAGTTAGTTGTATGTATATGGTATTATTAAATTTTAGTTAAATTGAATTGAAGGTAAGTTTATAATTTTAGAGTTTTTCATTATGTTCATGATTTAGTTTTAATTAAGTATAGATTTTGATTATTGTTATGATATGATATGATATGATATGGTATGGTATGGTAATGACTATGTTTATATTTGTGATTTAAAAAAATAATTGTTGTTCAAATCCATTATTGTTGGTACTGTTGTTATTGTTTGTCTGTGAATTATTAAAAGTATTAATTGGTGTATTTTGGTTCATTATAGAGTTTCCAAATTGATTTGGGTTGTTGTTAAAGGCATTATTATAACCTTGTTGAAAAAATTGAGGTTGTTGCTGTTGCTGTTGCTGTTGCTGAGTTGGTTTGGTGTCTAGTAACGACATTTTTTCAATTTGAGATCTTAAAAAGAAGTCGTAGTCAGTAGGATTGATACCATCATTAGGTGTTCCTGATCCTGTACTTGTTGTTGAACCTTGAGCTAAATTAATGCCAAGTGAATTTGTCATGTATGGAATGGAAGAAGAAGCACCGGGAAATCCGGGTGTTGAAACAGGAACGTTGGCAGGTGAGGTTAATGACTGAGATTGTTGTTGTTGTTGTTGTTGTTGTTGCTGATACATTTGACTCAAGAAATTGTTGTTGGTCCCATTACTAGTAGAGTTGGATAATGTGCTGTTTGATCTTGACCTTGATTTCTTTCTTCTTGGATTGTTTATGACATTGGGAGATCCAAGTCCATTCAAAGAGTTTGGAGAAGCAGATGATTTGGAATTACCTGATTGTTGTGACTGTAGTTGCGATTGTTGTTGCTGTGGCTGTTGCTGTTGTTGTTGTTGTCTTAGACCAATTTCTTCGAGTAATCTCTTACAGTAATTTGAAGAATCGAGACTTTGATTGTTTTTATTATTCAAGTAAATTAATCTCTTCCTAGTGATTTCAATAAGCTTCTTTTTGATTTCAAATTCAAGGAATTGTAAAGTAATGATTTTATAAATGAAATTAGAACCATTTGTTGATGGATCCAATAAGATTTGATCTAATACCCCTTTGAAATTATCGGTCTCAGATGTTTCATTAATTTCATCAGATGATACTTGCTGTGATTGTGATTGTGATAGATCACCAAAAATTTTAGTTAAGATTAAATCTCTTGAAGAAAAATCATTTCTATAATTTAGTAATTTCATGATTGTCAAGTTACCTATCTTAGAGCAACAAACTTCAACAAATGTAACTTTTTTAGTATCCATATCCTGCTTATCATCATTATTATCATTATCATCATTATCATCATCAAAAGATTCATTATTCATGACATTAGATTTTTCACTAACTAAAATTCTAGTTAATATTTCATGTTTATTATCTAATATGGTACAATTATCCAATAACCATGTAATTAATAAAGACCCATTAGTATCCATAATTAAATAATTCCACCAAATTAAAATACAATTAATGATTAAAATGGTTGATTCTTTATTGATTAAATCACTTTCAAGACAAGTTCTAATTGCTCTTGAACCGAATCTATTTTTAGAAATTTCAGGAAATGAATTTAATATAGCTTCAATTATAAAATCATTAAATTTATAATCTTTAAATTTCAAGACTCCATGAATAACGTAATTTGCATATTGATCATTAAATAATTTGACAGTATATGGTTTTAAAGAGTTAGAAATTAACCATTTTTCTCTAGTATTTAAAACCGTATTAATTATCTTTTGAGCTGCCCAAGTACCATTTTTATGAGCACCCATTTGAGCTAAATATGGAGATAATTTTTCAATCATTATATCTCTAATTAAGAAATCACAACTTTCAAATAATTTTTGAACAATGGTATTACCTAAATAATCTGAGGATAATTCAGGTAATTCATCAAACATATTTAAAGCCAAATTTTCAAAATCTGAAGAAGTTAATTGATTTAAATCAATGGATTTTCTAATTTCACGTAATCTAATTGAATCGAATTTTCTAATTAATAAAGGATCTGGTAATTGTCCAAAATTATCCTGTTTTAGATTTGAGAATTCTAATGAATGCTTAATTAAAAGATTCATATGAATCATTTCTTCATCATTTAACTTCAAATTAGTAGTTGGATTCAATAAGTTATCATTCAAGGATTTTCTGAAGAATACTTCAACATCATTCAAAGTGGTTAATTTGACATTTTCCTCTACAAAAATTTTAGTTTCAGGTGTAATAATTTGAGGAACAACAACAACAGATGATGATTGATTATTATTCGTGGTATTAATTGAAGCACTTTGTTGAGGTTGAAGATGCTGTTGTGCTGGTGGAGTTTGTGATTTGATATTTAAGATTTTAGCAAATACAACAATACAACTTAATCCGGGAACTAGTTCTTGATAATTTAACTTCAGTTTACAATTAGTAGCACTTTCAATGTCATTGAATTCCACAATAGCTAATAAATCATTATTAATACATTTAATGATTCTAATTGATAAGATTAAACCAAATTGACTTAACATTCTATAAAAATTTAAAGAATTTGTTAATGTTGAATCATTTGGTAAATTCATAATTAACAAAGTATTAGTTGAATCTAAGCTTGGGTTTGTAATTGAAGAAGTTATAGAAATCAAAGTTTCAGGAATCAAGTCTTGTAATAGAGGTTGTTGATTTTGTTGTGGCAATACTTGAAGAACTGGAGGAGCGGAATGCTGTTGTTGTTGTTGCTGGTAATGATGATGGTGTTGTTGTTGTTGTTGTTGTTGCTGTTGCTGATGGATATGTTGTTGCTGTTGTTGTTGTTGCTGTTGTTGCTTGAATATATTTTCATTAATAAATTGCAATCCGCCATAAGTCTGAGCTCTTGGTCTTCTATAATCCATTTCATTAATTGCTGGAGTCAAATTTGAAGGTAAAATATTATTACTAGTATTATTAGTACTTGTACTAGTCATCAATTCACCTTCTTGAATGAATGGGAAAGTATTCGAGTATGATCTAAGTCTATTTGTGTTACTACCATTATTATTGTTGTTGTTGGTGGTGGTGGTGTTATTATTTGTGGTGGTAGAGTTAATGTCGAGGTCATTTGAAGTGAATGTATCTGACCATATTGAAGATTGAATTGAAGTTGATCTTAATCTTGAACCATTTGTATTTGAAGTAGCAATTGAAGTTGGAGTAGATATTGAAGGTGGAGGTAATGAATTTAAGTTAATATTAGTTGTTAAATTTGAGTTTAAATAGTTATTCAAAGGGTCTAAAGCCGGAGACAAAGAATTTGAAGAAGTTAATAAACCTGGAGAGTTAGATAAGTTATTTGAATTTGTAGTAGTAGTATTATTATTATTTGAATTAGATGAAGTAGAAGATTGAAATTTTGAAGGTAAAGTACCCGATCTATGCCTTGTATTAAGTCCTATATTAGACATTGGAGAAGTTGATATAATTGAATTATTAAGTAAAGTATCATCAGGGATATTAAGGTAATTCAATGCAAAATCCATTGAATTTTTCGGCAGGCCACTATTATTGTTGTTAACTTGAGAGATATTTGAATTTTGATCGTATATGGTATTGACATTTATACTGGGAGGAGTCATATAAGTCATATGCTGGTTATTATTAATGTTCTTGGTATTGGTACTAATGTTAATATTAGTAGCATTAGTTAAATAATCATTATCTTCTTCAGCCCGGAAATCCAATGAATGCTGGGAATTACCGAGACCGTGAGGGATATTGTTACTATGATTATTATTATTACTATTATTAGTACCAGTACCAGCAGGATGAGAAAGATGAGAATCAACACCGTCCATGGGGAAATTCAGTAGAACAGAGTTATCCATCTGGGTGGTAAAACAAAAGGATGTGAGAGTAAAAAAACCTAACAATTGTAACAAACAGTTTAGCCAGATAAGTAAGTAGTTTAAAGAAATCAATTGCAGATATTCCATCCCATCCATGTATATCCACAAGTTTCCAGCTGTTCCCTTTCGCTCTCTTTCTCCAGTTTTGGGTTTAGTGCCGCGCAATTAGCCTGCTCTTGGTGCTGGGGCTGGGGCTAGGGCTGGGGCTAGGGCTGAGGCGTGTGCTGTGTGGCTTGTTTGTTTGTTTATTTGTTTATTTACCAAACAAAAACAGACAGAAGGCTGAGCAATTAGTGGCTAATGACTAAGCATTTGTGGCTGGTGGCTGGTGTGTATTTTTTTGTTTATTTTTATCACGTGGTGTTAATATACAACAATAACACAATGTTGTGCTATACTTAATTGTGGTGCACTGGTGTAAAGGTGTAAAGTTCATGCAGAGTGTGCATAATCTGAAACATTTAGTTTTAAGATATAAAGATATACGGATATTTAATTTTGTGGAGTGAAGGACCAGTTGGGTTAGTTGGTTTATTGGTATATCGGTCTGTTTATAATTACAACGGTGACATGGACGAGATAGACGAGATTAATGACCTGAAACTTAATAAGTTAAGGCAAATAAATAAATTAAAACAAATTAAATTAAAAAGATTAATTAATTATAATAATAAATTAAAAAATGAGCTTGGATTAAATAGAATTACAAATTCGAATTGTTCATTATTAATTATTAAATTTTCTGATGAAACATATGAACCATTAAGTATGGGAATGGGAATGAATGTAGGAGATGATACAATAGGTGAAGGAAAGAAGTATCAAAACAAGTATGTGAAATATTCTCATAGTCGTTTAATGGATTCTTCAAATGAGATTGATGGTATGGGTACAGGTGGTGATGGTGGTGGTGGTGGATGTTGTGTTATTACTTGAACCATATTGAAAACAAACAAAAAAGCACTCAAGCAATTAACTCATTAATGTATTTTAAATCAGTAGGATTAATTAATTCTCCCTTAGATTTATAATTTTGTAATTTTGAATTTATATCATTAAATAAATCATTATAAGTTTTCTCATTGGATGAATGTGATAATAAATTTAAAGATTTTAATAATTCAATAGATTTATAAATTCCAATCATGCTTCTTATATATGCATCATTTAATTCTAATGATCTTAAAAAATATTTTATTGCATTTATTAAATCATGTCTTTGTTGATCTTTATCTTTTGTATCAGTATTATTATTTACTTTTGAATAATATACTTCTCCAATTTTGGCATATAAATTATAAGCAAATGGTAAATTAATTAAAGTATCTTCTAATACATGAATACTCATATCATATTTTCCTAATGAATAATACATATCACTTAATTCAATTAAAGTTTGAGAATCTAATGGATCAATCTCAGTTAATACTTTTAATTTTTGAATATATTCTAATTTATAATTAATTTGATCATCTTGTTGTTGTTGTTTTTCTTCTAATTTTTTACTTATTATAATTATTCTTTTTTGTAAATTATAAAAATCTAATGGATTTCTAACTATTCCATTAGTTATATTCGAATTTTTAAGATTTGATTTCTTAACTAATTCTTCAATTGAATTTTCAAGATATTTTAAAACTGTTAAATAACCTTCTTTAGTATCATTACCTATTGATTCAAGGTAATAACTACGTAAAATAATTAATCTTTCACTATCAATATTAGAAAATTCATGTGAAATCAATTTTAATAATTCATTAGCTTCAATATCATGATGAGTCATAAGTAATAAATAAAAATTTAATTCATATATTGTAAATAATTCAATTTTATTTATATTTTTTGATGATAATGATGATAAATATGTATTGGTTAATTGTAATAAATTTAATGATTGTGAGGGCGTTAATTGAGTATATGCTCCTGTCTTATATACGTTCAATAATCTTTCCTTGATTGACATGATCAGTTGATTGATTTATAAGATATGTGTACTTGTAAATGTATATATGATATGCTAAACTACTGATCTCATAAAGAGAACACTAATAAGATATGATAATGTTAAAACTAGCCTTGTCAGTTTAGCTAGTTATTTTCGACTCTTAAAAAATTCGAGGATTTTAAATATGTGATTTTTCAGTTAAGTATATTATTATAAAAGTTGTATTTGGATGTTAAGAGTTAGAAGGGATGCAACTGATTAAGTATACATTGGGAGCAAGAAGTGAATAAGTAACAAAGTAAGTAAGTAAATATACATATATATTATTATATAAATGATGGCAGAGTAAGTAGGGTTTGTAAAAAATAAGTCTAATTTATCCATGTATTAGTTCTTCAGATGACTCAACTTTAATTGAATTTAAATGGTCATTGGTTTCAATTAACTCATCATTTGTAAGTTTATCATTTATCTTGGTATTAGTATTTTTGGTTGGAGTATTTATAGATTTTTCTAATTGATTATCAATTTCATTATCTTCAAATTCATCATCATTATCACCACAACCACAATCATAATCTTCTAAAATTGTAGAACAATCATATTCAGGTTTATTTAATCTTTCATTCACTTTATTATGAACATGACAACCCCATAAAGAAGCAGTTTGTCTATTATGCAATTGAGGAGGATACTTATTTAATAATTTACTAAAATGTTTAGCACAATCACCACATGGATAAACATGTAAAAAAGAATTTAAAAATTCTTCAACATGTTTTCTTTGAATTAAAGTTGGTTCTTTTGGATATCTTGCTAATATAGTATGAAATAATTTCCATGTTGCTCTACCTAATTCTGCTTTAGCTGTTTCATTAACTAATTTAGGCATAAATTCTTCATCTATTTGATCATCTGAAATTTTGGGTGTTTTATTATTAATTTGTTTTTTTGGTAATTCATCAGTATGATCTTCTAATAAACCTGATTCTTCAAGATTAGATTTCCCCTTACCACTAGTTACAACTTTTTTATTTGAAGAAGAAGAAGAAGAAGAAGATGATGATGATGATGACGATGAGGAAGATTCAATATCATCATCATCATCATTTGAATGGATTTTTCCATTTAAGAAATTAGTATTCTCATCATCAGACTCAGACCCAAATTCTTTAGTCTTTTTAAGTATATTTTCATTATTAAGTAATTCTTCATTTGAAGTGATATGTTTACCATGTGAGATAACACCAGTGGGTAAAGCACTATCTTCATCTCCTTTATTTTTGCTATCATTATCATTATCATTAACATCATTAAGGGTATCAAGTATGAAATTCGTGTTATCATTAGATAAAATGGAAGTATTGGGTGAATTATTATTAGATACACTAGTATTATCTTTTGTAAATATGAAATAAAGTAAGATAAGTGATAAAAGAGTCACAATGATAACATTTTTTGATTTTTTATTAAGTTTAGAATGCATCATCATGTGTATTGATTTCATTATACTATAACTATTAGTGAATAGTGAATAGTGAACAGTGAATAGTGAATAGTGAAATAAAACCGGGCGCGTAATGGTAGATAAAGATTAGGATTAAGGATAAGAAGCAGACACAAACAAGACACAAATATAAGCACAAGCACAACACGTAAAGGAAAGAAGGATACAGAACGCTGCACAATAGCACAACACCCAAATAACCCCAAGCCAAAGACAATAGACAATGCTCCCACAAATCAGGCAAATGAGACAAAAACCAGCTAAACCAGCTAAAACCAGTCAAGCTAAGCTAAACGCTAAACGGCCCAAACAATGCCAGACCTCTGACCATGCCACAAAAAGCAATACTAAAGCAATAAAGAGACGCGTCGATTTGTGGTGGTTAGTGGTCTGTTTTTAGTTGGACTGTTTTTATGTGGCTGTGCAATTTAATTTTTTGTTTTTGTTTTTTTGATTTAGACGCGTCGATTTATTTGGTAGAAATTAATTGTTAATTTGAGTATATGCCAATTTAAACATCATTATTCAGTTTACTTGTTCTATTCAATTCTTCTTCTACTGCAGACTATATGGTTGAAATTGGTGCTGATACATAGCCAAGTACTCGCTTATCAAGCAAGTTAAACAACTTAAAATGTCTAATATCAATTCATTTCATATAGACGCGGCCAGAAATATGCACAGGCTCACTACAAGTTCACGCTTTCCTGGTGCCATAGCAAGACAACAGCAGCAGCAGCAGCAGCAGCAGCCAGGTTCATCATCTCAACCACTGCGTCCCCCTGTACCCGGTAACACTAACACAAACACTCCTAATGATAATGATAATAACGACAATGCTAATGATAATGATAATGAAACAATTTGTGTGCCTGCAAAATCACATAATGGTAAATGTACAAATCCACAATGTTCACATTGTGGTACCGTGATAATTCCTTCTCCTATATCTTCATTCCCAATAAGACAAGTCCCATCTATATCGATTGGTGATTACGATATCATAACTCAAAGACAACCAATTTTAAATTCTCAAGAAATTGATCAATGGGAAAATTATTTGAAATTCCCTGTACCTGAAATGATTTTTGGTAATAATAAAATTGAAATTATAAATTCCAAGGCAATTAATGGATCTGGTATTAAGATAAGTTTTAATGCTTTTGATGCATTATGTCTTGTTGATAACTATAAAACTATTGATAAATCTAAAATGATAAAAGTATCTTATGCTAATGAATGGTATAAATCAAGAGAAAAAAATAATGAAAATAATGAAATTATGGAAATGTATAAACCATTTGATTGGACTTATACAACTGAATTTAAAGGGAATTTAACATCACCACTTATAGATACAAATACAAATACAAATACAAATCTTGAATTTATAAAAGATTATAATAATGAATTTTTAATACCATATGATGAATTAAGTAAACCTGATCCAATATTATTATATGATGATATGATTTTATTTGAAGATGAATTAGGAGATAATGGAATGTCAATATTAAGTGTTAAAATAAGGGTAATGAAAAATAATTTATTAATTTTACAAAGATTATTCATAAGGGTTGATCAAGTACTTTTAAGAAATTTTGAAACAAGATTATTTATTGATTTTAAAAAAAATTTATTAATTAGAGAATTTAAAAAACAAGAAATTAATTATGAATCAATAATTAAATTAATTCCAAATCAATTAGATCCAAATAAATATCTTAGAGATATTAATTATTTAGTTAAAATTATGCCAATTGTTCATAAATCAAATGAATATTTACAATTATCTTAAAAAGCTTATAAAGTTAAGTGAGGCATGGGTGGGGGCTCATAACCGAGCACACTATCATTTTTACATATAATATATAATATCTATATATCAAATTGAGATAAGATACGATATTACTATACAACTATTATAGTTAACATTACACTTAATAACTCAATAACTCAATAAACTAATCATGGTATGTTTAAACTATACATAATCAATAAATGAAATTGAGAATTTTAATACCTTACTAACTAACTAACTAATTAACTAATAGGAACACCCTTGTTATACTTTAGCAGGATTATCATTAGGTGGTGGTCTAATTGGATTCTTGTATGTATTAGTAACTAATTATAAAGAACAAATGTTTAATTAAAAAACCAAACGGCTTACTAACTAATATCATTCATTAAATAGAAGAAAAGGATCAAAAGCATCTTTAATTGCAGGTATATCAGTATCAACTATATTTTCAATTGCAGGATATTTAATTCATGAAAATAAAGAGTATGGTATACATACTGCTATATTAGGTTCAAATTTAATGTTAATTGGTGGAATTCAAAGATTAATTGCCACTAGACCAATGCATAAAGTTAAATTCCCCGTTGTACCTACTATATTAACTGTTATTGGTGGATTATCAACTGCTTATTATGCTAAAAAATATACTGAATTTTACTAACTACTACAGTTATTTTAATATTTAACTTGTCAATAATAACTAACTAACTAACAAATCTATTAATTATATATAGACATACAATCAAATATAAATGAGTGTGTTAAAATGCGTGAACGTAGAAATCAAAATTTCTGGGTATTTTTTTGTAATCGTAATAGTAATCGTAATAAAAATCATAAAAATCATAAATGAATGACATATCATAAAGTAAGATGATAATTAGTAATATGTATAAAACAACTAACTAACTTGCTAATCTAGTTTAATCTAATCGCTCATCAAAGGCAAGAGATAAAGAGGTGCGCCTACCGTAAATCATGGGTTCTCCGGGACTCAAACTTCTTGACGCACTATTATCATCTTCATCACCAACATCTTCATCTGAAGAAGAAGAAGAACACGAAGAAGTATCTTCATTTTTAAAAGTATGAGTATTAAATGAAATTTGTGGAACAGTTGCAGTAATATCTGGAGTATTTTTATCCTTTGTTGATATTGGGGATAAATCGGGAATGATAAATGGTTTAGAAACTGTGTTTGATAAATCGAGGAATTTAGAAGGATTCATTGTATAAGTAAGTATTAATTATTAGCTTCTAATATTAATATAAGTATTTAATATAAATAAAGAAATAGGAATATATATGTATATATATATATATAAAAAAGTAATTGAAACAGGCTCAATATGAAGCAAACAGTCATACTTATATATATACACAATTTGTAATTATACAACAGTCATTCATGCAGCTAAGCTAAATGACTAACACACGCGGGGGAGCAAACAACTAAAACCACTGGATGTAAAATTGCTACTATGCGTTTAGCTAGTTGGTATATTACTATTACTATATTACTATTATTCTGATTAAATGCTATATTATTATTATTATTTTATTATAAAAACATAATTTAAGCTTCAGCCAATTCTCTTAAACGACGAATGGTAGATCTGATAGTAGCAGCAGCAGCGGTAGAAACTGAATAAGCACCACCTGCAACGGTTTTATTACAGGCTTTACAAGTCCAAATACCAGTTGATTCTCTTTTAACTGTCTTTTTACCACAGAATGAACAATCGTATCTTGAATGTTGTTGAATTTCCAACTTCTTACATTGTCTTCTTAATGATGAACCATATCTAACACCATATTTACCGGTAATTCCAACCTTCTTTGTTCTCTTTGACCTATATTTAAAATAAAATTTTGATTTAAGTTAGTATTTTGATTAGTTTTAAACAATTTCATTCATTTATCCATTTAACTAGTTTAGAAATCAGTTATTCAATCCACAAATCACTATAAGTATCTTATTTGTATTATACGTATATGAGTAATGCTTCAAATATAGATATTTCAAATTGATATTATGATAGTATTATATATGTAAATTGCACACAAATCCTTTTAATGAACAACTAAACTTGTATCTTCTAACTGTATCTTCTAACTGTATCTTCTAACTGTATCATAAATGTAATTATTATGGCTTTCTGTTGTTTATAATAGTAATCTTAATGGTGATGAGAATGAATGAGTGAAACATAATGAACTAATATGAACTGAACTAAATTGAACAAATAAATGAATAAATGATTGATCTCCAGTAGATAAGACATACATTTTGAATTAATATATAATATATGAGAGATATTAATATAGTTAATAAGAGTATGTAATATACAAGTTAAAAGAGACAAGAGTTAAAGTAAGTAAATTAAAGTAAGATAAATTCAATATGAAAAATGAAAATTTTTGTGAGGATGTGAGAGAGCGAGAAATTAACTAAGAGAGAAATTTCCTCACTCTTTCTTACTATGAGAGAGACATTGTTAGCGTTAGGAGCGCGAGGCTGTTTTTTGCTTTTGTACATACTTTGTTGCGGACGGGTAATATGTTGGCTTTTTGGTCACGTGGTGGTATTTGAAGGCTATGCGCAAGGGCTAAGAGCTGACCTGTTGGTTAGTCACGTGTGGTGGTGTTCGGATGTAGATTGGGAGGTTTTTACTCATGATTACAACATTTATTGATTGTTGTAGATCTTTTGTTTTGTGTTACTAGTGCACGGGTGAATTAGTTAACTAAAGTAAGGCATTGAAACTCGTACATGATAATATATATATATATATATGCGCCAGTAGTAAGTACTATTTACTGTTAATACAACTACTACAAGTTTAGTCGACACTAAAGAAGTCATCTACTAATTGGTTAGGGTTTTGTTCAGTGTATTGAAAATGGATAAAGAAGATGATGATTTCTTGTATGGTGATGATGCTGATGAGAATAAACAAGTCACAGCTGAGGATGTGAAAGAAGAAGAGGTATTGAACGATGGAAGTGGGTCTGATGATTCTCATGACGATTCTGACAATGGTGGTGATGACAACGATGAAGATGACGATGATGATGATGATTCCGATTCTGATTCCGATGTGGAATTTATCTTAGGTTCAGCTGAACCTACTACCAGTACTACTGCACTAAGTGCATCTGGTATCGGTACTGGTACTGGTGTTGGTGTTGGTGTTGCAGATGGTGAAACTTCTACTGCACTCCCGACTTCCTTAGATGAATCTAAAATCAATGAAGCTATATTAAATAATCAAATAATAACAACTACTAAATTGGATGAATCGGGAAAATCAATTGATCAAATACCTCAATTAAATGGTAAACCTATAACTGAATATTTAAATCAACAAGATTTAAAAGATAAACCATGGAGATTACCAGGTTCAGATTTAACTGATTATTTTAATTTTGGATTTGATGAATTTTCATGGATTTATTATTGTTCAAAACAAGATAAATTAAGAGCTGAATTTAATCCAACTAAAGTTATAACTGATTTATTATCTTCTGGTTTCCAATTACCTACTTCTTTACAAGGTTTACCTATAAATCAATCTTCAGGTATGCCTCCACAACCTTTCCCTCCATTTGGTATGCCTGGTATGCCCGGTATGCCTGGAATGCCTGGAATGCCCGGTATGCCAAATATGCCAAATATGCCAAATATGCCTGGTATGCCTCCATTTGGAATGCCTGGAATGCCAGGTATGCCTAACATGCCTAACATGCCTAATATGCCAAATATGCCTAATATGTCAGGTATGCCTAATATGCAATTTAACAATAGTTCCGCAAACACAAACACAAACACAAACACAAACGCAAATACGAACACAAATAATAATGCACTTACGTCGGGAAATAGTAATAATAATTCAAATGTATCAACTCCAGTGAATTCAAATACACCAGCTTTAAGTCTTCCGAAGATTCCTACATTACATAAAGCCCAGTCTCCATCAATTGAGTCTCAGGGTCAAATTCAAAATCAAAACAGCAGAGAAGCTAGTGTATCTGCTCGTGAAGCTAGTGAGAAAGCCGTTGAGATGGCTAGTGGGCATCAATCTAAACCAAATTACAGAGATAGAGATAATGGTGGTGGTGGTGGTGGTGGTAATAGTAGACGTAGAAGGCCTGTGAGGCAGTAAATTAATACGCTTGCATTTATAAATTATGTAATTAAATAAACTCCTTTTGCAATTAAAGAAGTCTGTATTATTAGTTTAGAGTGATATATTTCGTTTATAAGTCGTTCCATTTTAATAAATAATAAATAGTATATATATGAATTAAATACATAAAATAATAAATAAGTAAGTGAATGCTGCTAAATGGGAAGAGGAGAGAGGGGGGGGAGGTGGGGTTAAACTAAAATTAGTTCAAGCAAACTGGATCAGAACCTGATGCAACGTTACATTGATGCATTAATCTTTTTTCATCATGAGCAAATTCACCAGTAACTGAATGCCAAACACCTCTATTAAAGAAAATTGCTAAATCACCTTTTTCCCAACCATGACAATAAATCTTTTCAGGAGAAATTGCACGTCTCATAAATTTATGAACTGTATTTCTTGCTTCTTCTAAATCAGCAACAGTTTCACCTGTCTTTGTATTAATTAATTTCCAAACACAACATCCATGTACTTGTAAATGATGTTTACCAGTTATTGGATTAGTCCAAACTAATGGTAATTTCTTAATCTTGGATTCTTCCCATTCTGGTAATTTGTCTAATGCAATTTCTTTACCTTCAGAAATCATAGTTAATCCATCAGATGTAGCTTTAGCTTCATTAATATAAATATATGGATGAGGAGCATAAACAACAGTAGTATTTAAAGCAAATTCTTTTTCTTCAGGACTTAATAAATTAAATGCAATTTCACCACTAGCAAAAGCTGTAGCACCTTTAGTTAAAGTTTTAACTTCTTTTGTATCTTCATATACAATTTTTTGTGTGATATTAGTTGGTGGAACCACAATACCTAATAATGTAGTAACCATTGGTGGAGATAAAGCATATAAAGCAGCATCTATATGCCATCTAAAGAATCTAGTTTGATTATTAGCTTGTTCTTCTTCAGTTAAAAGACTTTTATGGAATGAAAAATGTTGAGGATGTTCTAATTCTAAATCAACTTGAGCAGGATTAGAACTTAATTCTTCTTTCTTAAAAGAACCATTACCAACGTAAATAACTTCTGGTCTTTCAGGAATATTTTTACCATCTTTAGCTAATACTGAACTTTTATGATGGAAAATCTTTTCATCATGTCCATAATTACCTTTACATGAAGGATCAAATCTAACTGTTAATTGATATTGAGATTCAGGTGATAAGTTTTCTTGATTTGGAATAAC
This sequence comes from Wenyingozyma nanaspora, assembly GCA_030557475.1. Lineage (NCBI taxonomy): Eukaryota > Fungi > Ascomycota > Pichiomycetes > Pichiales > Pichiaceae > Wenyingozyma > Wenyingozyma nanaspora. Next base: position 682,981 of record JAKTPF010000003.1, on the reverse strand, counting down.
AATAACTAAATGTTCTAATAAGGCTTTTTTCAACTTAGCAAAATCTTCATCATTTAATTTAGCTGGATCTGTAACTCCTTCAGGAAGTATAATCTTAGCTCCAAAAGCTTCGTTTTCTAATGGTAATACTTGTAATCCGTTTGTAGCAGCTGGCATTTTATTGTGTATGTTGAATGTTATTATTAAAATTGATACTTTACAATCAACAAAATAGTTTCAATTGAGCAGCAACAAGAATCAAGGACACGTAGGTGAGTATATATATATATTATATATATATATATACAATCAATTTATCCTATCTAATAATGTAGACACAAGTTAATTTGCTTCAATAGCAAATAAAGAAAACACCGATCTCTTATCTCAGACATTTCCCGATGCGGTAATCGCCGTTTCCAAAAACCGGTGACTTCCTGTTTCTTGTAGTGTCAATTCACCGTTAATTATTTGAAATTACTGTAATTGTTAAGTGTTGAATATACAGTAGCAAGCAATTAATAAGCCTTAGGCAAATGGCTAGTGGCACGATTAGATATCTGCCTGTTCGAAGTGCTTCCATTGCTAGAATTCATCGCCACACTGACATCATATATATATTCAATATAGCATATAACCATAGTGAAATCTCACTCCCGGCATGCCGGCGTCTTATCCGCGGATTTTGTAAAAGTATCTTATCTATCTTATCTACTTACTGTATTTACTGTATTTACTGTATTTACTGTATTTATTGTATGTGAGGCAGTTAACACAGCTGTGTATAGCTGGATGCCTCCTTAGCTTCAGTGTTATCAAGCAGTTTTTGCTCATACCAGCTATTCATTTGACAACATGTTCAAAAATCAGCTAATAAAAGCTACCTTGTATTCCTAATGCTCATTTATGTGTAAATATACTTCACTTCAATCACCTTGGTTTGCTCAGTTTCATTGTTCTTTGTAGTAAGTTGATAAATCTTTTGCTGCTTCCCAATTCCCAATAAAGTCTTCCGTATATAAACATGAAGTATAGAAGTGTCTTTACCACCTGAGTATTAATGATTCAATTCAGAAAAACCTGACGGGAAACCTTGTGTAAATGCTATCACTTATTCGTTCTTGTACATTTTCCTTTGTGGTTTGCGTGAGTAAAATTTCAAATATTTTAAAACTGTTTTTGAGCTAGTGATTTTAACTCCTTGACTGTACATAAGCATGTTAACTCACTACAACATAATTCAGTGTCGCAAATACTATAATAAAATTTCCTAAATAAAATCGAGCACAAACAAAAAAAAGACGATACTTTTCCCAATCAGGAAAAACAAAAACAAATAAAAATTACGTTTCTCCAATGTAAACAAATTGGTGCTAAGCGGTGTTTTGTTTGTTTACTGATGGGTCCTTTATACATGTATCATTTACCCATTGCATGAGACTTGCTCATATCTTTCACTTCAACTCAATTCACAGACTAGTTATCGAGTTGTCAAGTGTTTATTAACAAGAAGTCTCTTCCATCTATTTATTTCTCTTGATAATATTACACTGTATCATACACTATATATAGTTAGAATATAAGGTACTATTACTCTAGAAATGAGTGAAGAGAAGGTAGATCTGCAATCTGCTCCATTTGGAGAGGAAGCTAGCATAGCTACACCACCAAGACAAGTGAAAAGAGCTGACTTACATCCTCTTGACAACGCAGTCGAAATAGAAAGCGATTATGAAGAAGATGACACAGACTTAAATAAACCTATCGATAGACTTAGAAAAAATTCAACTGCTGAAATTTTTAAACTTGCAAACCAGTCGATTGATGAAATGCTTAATGAAATTCAAGCTAAATCACCAGGTTTAAACCTTTATTCCAAAAGAGTCGATACATCACCATTGACAGAACCCTTGTTTGCGAAAAAAGATATAAAAAGTTCAAATGATGATGATGAAAGTAATAACGATGATGATACCGCTGAAGAATTACAACATCAGGTGTTTGAGACCTCTTTATTAAGATCAGATAGTATGACTTTCTTAAGAAAGAAATCAGAGTCAGGTACATCAGCTACTGGCTTTACTGGCCCACGTACTTTTTCAGATGAGTCTCCAACAAAGAAAATACCCTCAAGTCCTAAGAAAGTGACAATTGAAATGTCCCCTCCTAAAGTGATCAGTTATATTCAAGAAGAATATTCAGATGATGATGATCACCATACTAGCTATGATGGGGAAGACGATGATATCCAAAATGTGAGTCAATCTGATTTCATTTGGGAAGCTGTCCCTGTAAAAATTGATGATCCTAAATTATATGGCCGTCCATTGCCTCCAATTCAGCATTCAACTTCAGACTACTCCATTAACTCGATGCCAAACTTACCTTCAACTAAAGTTGACTTGCTTCAATCTCCAGTTAGAAAAAATAGTTTGCAAAGTGACTATGATAATGATGATTCCGAAGAAACGGTAGTAATGTCTCCTTCATCAAGTGCTAAACACAAAAATTATTCCAAACAAGCACAAGAGTTCATGCAATTATCTTCAAAACTGCCTACCGACCAAAACCTAAAATCACTACTTGATTTATCTCCTGGCAAAAGCAAATTGGAATATGATCATTCAGCTTATTTAGAAAACGCTAAAAGAGGTGAGTTACAAGAACCAAAAGATATTAAGATTAATAAAGCTAAAAGAGAAAATTTTGTTAATGAATTGAGTATTGTTAATCCATTGAATAATGATACATCAGAACAAGATAATGTTATTGCTGATCTGGGAGACTTATACGATGAAAACATCAGAAATACCAAAGACGGTAACTCTTTACTTTTGAATAGGAATGATAGTGTTAAATCTCAAATGAGTATAGCTTCAGTCGATAGAAAATTGAAAACGGTGGTTATTAAAAAGAAGATGGATAATATTGAACTCAAAGATGGTATTAGAGGGTTTTCTGATGATATTGTTGAAGAGTTAATTGATGAACAAAACGATTCAGGTAACGAACAAGATATTGAAGATAATTCTGAGATTGATGAATCTGAAACTGAAGCTAAAACACATACAAGGAAAACATCCTTAACTGATACAATGGGCAGGTTTTTCAACTCTATGGGTGATTCCTTCAAGAGAAGTATTTCCAATGGAGAGATTGAAAAACAAGCGGAATCAATGGTTCTACCAAAAGCTAATAGTAATATAAATCCTAGATCAACTAGAAACTTCTCTGCTCAAAGTGCAACTACCTCTGTTACCAATGATTCTGATTTTGTTTCTGCTGAGGAAGGTAGTACATCAGGTGAAGAAGAAATAGAAGAGCCCGGAGAATATGGTTTCGTTGATGGCACAACTAATGGATTTGAAAGTGCTATTGGCGGTGATACCACCAACGAGCTTCATGAAAATTCTCAAATGGACGTTACTTTCCAGGAAGAAGATGATGAAAATAAATCTGCTGCTAATAATGCCTCTAGTATTCATACTTTAGAAGATCACGACAATTCAAGCATTATAATCAATAATGATGATAATAATAATAATGATGAACAACATCAAGTGGAACAAATAGAAGAAGAAAAAGCAGATAGATCAATTGATTCAAACTTTGTTTTAGAAGTTCCCAAATTTGATGATGATCCATACGAATTTTCCAAAGAATTTGACGAATTTGGATTGAATTCTAATCCATCTTCCAGAAAGTCTTCAGGTAATAGCAGTAATTTCAGCACTTCAAATGGTAAGCGTGTCTCAAGCTCAGAATCCTCGTCTCCTTTATCTGAAGTCAGCGCAATTTGGCAAAGTCAACCAACTTATAAGAACTTACACAAAACAGCACCAAGTTTCCAAAGTATTTGTGATCCATCAAATAAAAAACAATTTATCTTTACTAATAATCATCCAAGGTCAATTTCTGTTATTAAACATAAGACTTCTACTTCTACATTTTCTGTGGGATCAGTTTCATCATCGGCTCAAAACTCAGTCAAATCACCTATACCATCAACTCATAAAACAGTCGATATACTGCCTACTTTACCTTCGTCTTCTGACCTTCTACCAGCTAATACCACTACAGAAAATGAAGATTTGAGTAAGATCAATAATCCATTGAATGAAGATACCACTGAAGTATCTGAACTTGCTAATTCAACCTCCATTCATGAAGAGAATCAACAACTACAAGAACCAGTCCCATTTACCAGTAGTATAGGAGATGACAAGACCAAAGTAGAAGAGGAACAAGACAAAAAATCATCGATTACACTTGAAGAAGCAAATGATGAATCTATGTCCAACGTTTTTGATGATTCATACAACTTATCAGATATAATTAAAAATGCAAACAATTCTGATTTCTTAAGTGATTTGAATAAATGGGATGTTGATGAAAAAGAAGAAAACAAACCTGCTGCTGCTAATAAAGATGAGGCTGCTAATTCAAATGACAACACAGTAAGTGATATTTGGAGAAGAGGTACATTATCGAAAAAGAAAGGTGCTGAAGTTAATAAAAAGAAGATTGATATCAATAATGAGAATTTCAAATTCCAGCATTTGTCAGTTGATGATATGGAAAAGTTCATGATTCATAAAAGAATGGCTAGTGATGAATTTGAAATTAAAAAAGTCGGTCATACTGTGACTTTACATGATAATTCTTACATGAACAATGCAGAACAAATAGCATTAATTACTGATAATAACAACCAAGAATTAAAGAGTTTGAATAGTGAGATCATTCCTGAGTTAGGCATTTCAGCTGGTATTAGTAGTAGTAATAATAATAATAATCATGATGATCTTCCAAGTGTTGTTCCTGTTGAAACTGATGATATTTTTGAAGACTTTTTGAAATCCCCAACTGCTTCAATATCATTGAGTCATCCTGCTATGAAAACTGGCATCTTACCCGATAATGAATATACTGCTAGTAACAGGTATGGAGACTTGGTTCCTGTAGCAAGAAGAAATGTTCATGCTTCTGTTGTTGCTCAACTTAATGATAATGATGATGACTTGTTACCTTTGAGGCCTGTAAACTCGAACAAACTCAATGCTATGAAGAAAGAAGAGAATAAGAATGTCATGAAGTCCATGTTAGATGTTATACCCGTTGCTGACCCAGTTGAAGATGATGAGCCAGTTACTTTGATTAATGGGGAACAAGGTAGGTTATTCATGAGGATCTTAGGTTTAAAAGATTTACAATTGCCTAAAGACGTTCGTGTTCCTCAACAAAATTTGGAATTTTGTTTAGTCATTGATAATGGAGTACATTGCTTAACTACTGAATATTATGGTGTTTCTCAACTTGGCAAGTTTATTCCAATTAACAAAGAATTTGAAATCATAATTGCACAAAAGTTAGATCTTATAATAACTGTCAAATTGAAGTATGATAAACCTAAGGATGAATTGGTTGAAGTTGTTGAAAGGAAAAAAGTCAAATCCAAAAGTATTGTCTCTAGATGTTTTGGAATTAAAGATGAGTTAATTACTACTAAATATGTTAGTAAGCCAGCCAAAGATGATCCTTTCAAAAATATCATTTCTAATGATGGGTCATTTGCTAAATTGCATATCAAGTTCAATGAATTCAAAGATAAGATAAATTGTGCATCTAGAACATTCACCTTCAATGGTATTAACGAATATGGTATTTATAAAGATTTATTAAGTGGTAATATGGTCAAATCTAAGCCATACAAAGTCTTAAGTTTAGATATTTGCATGTTGTATATTCCAAGAAAATCAGAATACGAGATTTTCCCAAGAAACATTAAAGACGCTTATGACCAAATCAGTGAAGTTAATAAGACTCTTAATGTTAAGCATGAAGGATATTTATACCAAGAAGGTGGTGATGTTGAAGTTTGGCAAAGAAGGTATTTTAAATTGGATGGATTTGAATTGTTTGCGTACAATGAAAGTTCAATGAAATTGAGAGCTAAGATTAATTTAAAGAAAGTCATTGAAATTATTTATCCAGGTAAAGAAGAAGATCAAGGGGATGTTACTGCAGATTCCCAACGTTTGGTGCTAGGTTCATCTAATGACAACGGCGCTGATGATAATTATAAATCTCATATCAATGAAATCAAGACGTTACAACCACCTGGAATCTTGGGATCTAAAATCAAGAATAACTCCATTTCATCCATGAGACAATTCAGTGAGACATTGATTTTGAATGAAGGGTTTAAGATTAAATTTAGTAATGGAGAAACCATTGATTTTGGTGCAGATACCAAGGAATCTAAATTAGAGTGGTGTGAATTATTAGGATTGATTATAAGCAAAAACCAATTTAAAAGGCAACCTTGGGTTAAATCTATGATTGAAAACAACAATAAAAAATTAGTATCAAACTAGGTATACTTTTTCATTTTTTTTTTTCATCTATACATAAACATATATATATATATTAAAACGTTTGTATTTTTATAACTTAATAATTGTTTTTATTGCTATTTTATTATAATTATTATTACTTATTGGCATTAGGAGAATCCTCTAAAGTTGGGGTATTATTATACACGATGTTCTTTTCAGGGGTACTAACTTCCATTTCTTCAGGATTGATCTGGAAGTACTCAGTCGTCCCTTCAGTCTTTTTATCTTCTTGTACTTCATCGTTCATATTGTCATTATCTTTATCTTTACCCTTGTTTTGATCCTCAAGGTTCGAAGTAATTTCGTCCTTTAATCTGGAAGAAATAGAGCTAAAACTTTTTGATTTCTTCAATACTCTATCATGATCCACTTGTTCTGTCTTGGATCGCTTTGGCGATTCTCCAACGTATAACGATTCATCGAGTGATGTATTAGCATTGGGTATGGAAGTCAAGACAACTTTTGGTGATTTACTTACTGTATCATTATCCAAATCATCGGTACTTAAATCTTGCAGTGATTTGTCATGTTCTGATAAATTCAATTCTTCAATTTCTTCTTCTTCATTTTCAATTTTATTCACTATGAATTGTTTATTCAGCAATGATGTGGTGTCATCAGAGGTTAGATTAAATGGCTTCTCCAAATTTTTGTCTTCAACAGCACCTTCATTTTCTTCTCCTCGTCCTCCCACTACCCCATCATCATCAACATCATCATTTTCTTGTTCTTCTTTATGTTGTTGGTCTTCATCTGCTTCTTTATCATCGTCATTATTTTCATCAGCATTATCTGTAGGTAAATCCGATCTTTCATTTAGCCAACTTATACGAACCATTGAAACACCTGAATTATCTTCATCAACTTCTGCTGCAACATTAGTTCCATTATTGTTAGATTTATCTATTGATTTGACTATTTTTTGGTTGATATGCTCTATAGTATTTTCTGATTTCAAGTCACTCAAAGTCCTGTTAATTTGGCTTATTGAAGTTTGAACATAGATTGATCTTTCCAAAGATCGAAGCAGTCTAGCTGCTTGTAAATTATATTCTACTCGAGGCATATCTTGCATATCTTGCATTTCATCCCCTTGTGAAATATCCATGTCAATTTCAGGAAGTTGAAATAGGCCTGGGATATTGAAAAGCAGTATGGATGTTATATGAAGAATTGTAAAAGGTGGAGAGTCAGCAAATGAACTACTCAATTTTGATACTAAACGATTGTAAAATTCTTTTATACTTTCACAATGGTCTTTGTTTTTGGTAACTGGATTCTCTATCACTGAATCAAGATCAGCGTGAAAGTAATCTGTAAGTATTGATAACAAGTATTCTGCCAATTTGGGGAGAAATTTGGGCCAAGTTAACTCATGATGCGACGGTATATATCCTTGGTCTTTAATGATCTGATTAAGTGTGTTTTGCAAAGAAGCTGAATCAGTGAGCATGTTAGTATCAAAATATATTATACCTTTAAGACCATGATATAGTTATAGTCATATCCATCATTAACTCAAAGTAAATTTTAGTGATGGGAAGGAAGTTTGAACATACGATCAATCTTAGATTTAAATTTCGATATTCGGTCAGTCATTTTTTCATTTTTTGATCAATCAATGCACAAGATATGGAAACCAATAAACGGTTATTTACTTTCACAGCTATCAGCAACACTTGCTTTTAGAAATCCCAGTTCAATTGGACATATACAAAAGTATATTACACTAATTAACCAACTATCTCTATTTATCTATTCATCTATTTACGTATCTGCAATTGAAACCAGGCCTGATAACAACAAACACAGTCGCGTCGATTATGTTTATTGTTGGTTTCAAAAGTACTGTGGGTAAAATGGTATAATACAATATGATATAATAGAACATAATACCTCTGATTTTATGTCCTATTTATTTTTAGTGAATTTGTCTGTTTGCACATAAAGACTAGGTCATTGTAACACGGTGCTGGCTATCTAGCTATAAAAAAAACGAAGACATAAGTATAAAGTGTAAAGAAGTGGAAAAAAAAAATAAACGACCAGGGAGAGGATTGAACTCTCGATCTTGCGATTAACAGTCGCACGCCTTAACCAGCTTGGCCACCCAGTCCAGTTTCTTGATACGTATAGGTGTTTTTGAACCAGTCTAATATTCTGGTGTACGGGTGTATGCACGGGTGTTTTGGTTGAATTGTATTACTTGTTATGTTATTTCCTTTAATAAGTCTTCATTGGCCTAATTTTACAAGTCTTTTGATGTTTTCGTAGGCGTAATTGGTATATATGTCGTTGATACAAGGTTTGAATAACTTATAATTGTCGAATTAATAACTTTAATTGAGTATTTAATTGTTTATGAGTATATTTTATCATGTCAATTAATTTTTAATATTCTTATTAACTATTTATATGAAGGAACCCTGATTTGGTTATAGCTGTGTCATTTATGAGTATTTGTTATATAATTACAATCATGGGAGTTAATTACTATAGCTATCGTTAAACTAGTATAGCAAAGTAATTGTTTACATGTTTCAATTCAAATTTGGACAAAATGTTTCTTACTTTATTTATTTACTAATTTATTTATTTATTTTATACAACTCAGTTAAACCGCTACATCAGTGTGCTTTTGGCAGTCTTTCAATTAGTAGTCATATGGGTTTCAATTGATGTATATAAACGATTAACAATTAAAACAACGACTAGCCAGAGCAACTAAAAGCGCGGCAGCTCTCGGCGGTAAAGCCACAAAGAGGAAAAGGAAAACAAAAAGCGAGAAAAGAAATTGTGAGATTTGCTTTGTTTTGATTTGGATGGATTTGTTTTGGTTTGGTTTGTTTTGACTGTTTGAAGAACAACATCAACTGGCTTTTTGTCACTTGAAAAGCAGTTTATGGTCTTCTCGTAAAGAACATAAGGAAGACAAAGGCTTAATACTCATTTACTCTGTTACCTCCATCACCCCCACCCCTTCCACTACCTCTCCTGTCTCCTCCTTTCCCTCTTCTTTCTCAGTTGTGAATTCTTTACTTACTCACATTCATTTAGCCATTTCTTTATCTTGTTTGTGATTTTAAAAGATAAACAAATCGCTTTCGTCATCTGAACGCTGAACAACAACTGTTTTATATAAGTAGAGGCTCTCTCTTTCTTGGTCTTGGTTACCTACACGTATTCATCATCGATTACCTTTAAGTAGTATACTACTACTTTCGTTCCCAGTGTTCCAACTCTTTTACATTCGCTTAGTAGACCAGTTTGATCTAAAAGTTTTTGTTACTTTTACTTACTGATCACATTTCATTTACTCCATTCGTTCATTTAAAAATTCAATATTGGTTTTCACATTTGTGTGTTTTTCTTTTTTTGTCTTTTTGTCATTCATTCTTATTTTGATTTGTTTACGTTTGATTTGATTTGATTTACCTCTTTCCATCAGATCATTATCATTCAAAAAATTGCATATAACTATATTTACTGTTTTTTTTTATTATTATTATTTTATTTCATTTTATTTTCATATTTTAACCACTAGACCGTTTTAAAAGTTAGTTACATTCATTGTATCCTACTTTTGCCAATTTCATCAGTTATTGCATAAACTCAATTTTACAATTATCATGAAATTCTCTAATACCATATATCCGACTGTTGCCAGTAGAGTAGCATCATTAAACAATGAAAACGATGTTGGCAACAACAATCCGAAAAAATCGTCCAGTAGTTCCTCCATTGGTCTCAAATATCAATCAAAATTACCATCATCGTCATTATCAACAACAACATCGTCATCAAAATCAACTTCAATATCAACATCTATACCAAACTCATTTGCAGGCAATACGACTTCAGCAAGACGAGTCTTGGGTGTTCTGTCAAATAATGAGGTTAATAAGAAAAACAATAACAATTACAGTGGTTCATATAATTTTGCAAATGCAACTACTACTAGTAACAACAACAAATTTCGAACACAAAAATTAGTTGATACTACTAATAAAGAATCATCAATAGCTGTACAGTATTCCGACGATTTTGATGATGAAACAGAAGACGAAATGGAAGTTAAGGAATTTGAAGCCGTACATAATAATAGAAACAGAACTCACCATCAATATCAAGTTTATATTGATGAAGAAATAGGTGAGACTGAAACTGAAACCGGGAAGGTTATTGATGTTGATGAATTATATGACGAAGAAGAAGATTTCGATGGTGATTTTGAAGAAGAAGATGATGAAGATAATGACGATGAGGACGATGAGGATGATGATGAGTTTAAAGTTCAACCAATGTCTCCTAAATGGGATGAACGAATTTACAGCGAATTAACAAAAGTTGTTAATAAATTTCATAGAGATTCACCTGATCCAGAAGATGAAGATACATACGACGTTACGATGTGTGCTGAATATGCACCAGATATTTTTAATTATCTTCATAAATTAGAGATCAGTCTTGCACCTAATCCCAAATATATGGATCAACAAGATGAATTATCATGGGAAAATAGATCAACATTAATTAATTGGGTTGTTCAAGTTCATAGTAGATTTAATCTATTACCAGAAACGTTATTTTTAACAATTAACTTGATTGATAGATTCTTAAGTAAAAGAGTTATATCATTATCGAGATTTCAATTATGTGGAGCAGTTGCATTATTTATTGCTGCAAAATATGAAGAAATAAATTGTCCATCAGTTCAACAAATGGTTTATATGGTATCTAATGATTATACAGTTGAAGAATTATTAAGAGCCGAGAGGTTTATGATTGATATTCTAGAATTTGAAATGGGATGGCCGGGACCAATGTCATTTTTAAGAAGAACATCAAAAGCTGATGATTATGATAATGAAACTAGAACATTAGCTAAATATTTTTTAGAAATTACAATAATGGATCCTAGATTTGTTTCATCTCCTTCTTCATGGTTAGCAGCTGGTGCTCATTATTTATCAAGGATGATGTTACATCAAGCTGAATGGACAGAAGCGCATGTTTATTATTCAGGTTATACTGAAAGTCAATTAAGACCATTAGCCGATATTTTATTAGATTGTTGTATGGATTACAAAAATCATCATAAGGCTATTTTTGATAAATATTCTGAAAGAAGATTTAAAAGAAGCTCGATCTTTGTGCAGGAATACATAAGTAACGTATCTAACTGAATACATATCATATCATACACATACAAATACACATTTAATTACTTTATTAACTTATCTTTGTTTAATAGTCAAGCCAAGTTGAAGTTATTTTGTGGGGAGAATTGATCTTGGTGGTGCACTGATGTAATTTGTATCAAAGTGGTGTAGAGATTAGCTGCTTTTTCTTTCTCAGTCAAAATGGGAAGGAAATTTTTAAGGAGAGTAGGGAAAGCGGGAAAGCATTCAATTATTGACAGCTTACAGCTTATTACATACATACAATTGTATATTTGGTAGATATTATCATCTTTGGTTTTTTGTTTTGCAAAGCTAATTAACTTCAGTATGTTATCCACTAGTAGAATTATTGCCCAAAACGTTAAGAGATCTCTTAGATCTAGTATCAAGACTCAGCAATTGAAAACTATTGCTAAAATTCCCCCAACCCCATTTCAAATTCAATCTACACCATTATTATCGTTATCTTTACCTGCTACAAGATTATTTTCAACTTCTGTTATTCGTAAAAATCAAGTTTCTAATGACGAAGTTCCTAATTTAACCAATATTTTAAAGCAAGAATTAGAATTTGAAGAATCTGATGTTTTTGAATTAGATCAAAATTATGTTAGTTATCTTCAAGAAAATGGTTTTGAAATTATTGATACTCCTGAAAATGTATTAGCTAAATTTGTTAAGACTTCAGGTAATGAGAAATTACATATTTATTTTGATGTTCAAAGAATTACACAAGCAGCTTATGAATTAAAGCAATTAGAACAAGAATTAGTTGCTGATGCAGAAGATTCAAATGCAACTCCAGAAGAAGCTGAAGCTGATAGAGAATTAATTAATGATGAATTAAATCAAGCTTCATATACAGATATTAATTTAATTATTGAAAATACAGTAACTGGTAAAGCCATTGGATTTGATTTAATTTTAAGTATTATGTCAAATCAATTTTCAATTTCAGGAATAACTCATTTTGCAAATGCTAAACAAGCATTAGATGAAACTGCTGAAGCAACACAAGAAAGAGATGCTAAATATTCTGGTCCTCCATTCGGTAACTTAGCTGAAGAATTACAAGATTCTTTATCTAATTATTTATTCGATAGAGGTATTAATGCCGATTTAGCTGAAATTATCTTAGCTTATTCTTCAGTTAAAGAAAATAAAGAATACATTCAATGGTTAACATCTTTGAAGAAATTCTACAGTGTTCTTAATTAATTGGTTTTTTCTTCCCTCTCTCCTCTCCTCTCCTCCTCTTTTCTGTATATATATTCTATAATTTAACAATAACCATACATAAACCAACCACAGTGCAATTATTCACTATATATATAACTACACCCTACAACACATAAATAAGTAACATGTAGTACAACACAAGCCAATGTTGTATATGTAACGCCCACACCTCGCACCTCATATTAAATTTAAATTTCTTGCCCGTGACTGCACTAATAGACAAACACTACACCTTGCACCTCTAGCTTAACAGAAAAATTTCAATTTTCCTCTACAGAGATGGTAGAGAGTGAGCGAGTGAGTGAGCGAGCGACAGTTATGCTTAATGAAATATTTCGGTAGATTGACCATAGATAAGTGGTGGTTGTTAGTGATGATTTCAAACTTGTCAACTTGTTTAAAGCTTCAACTAGATTATCCACATCATATATATATACAATGTCTGACGCTTCAGTTTCATACGCAGCTTTAATCTTAGCTGACGCAGGTTTAGAAATTACTTCTGATAACTTATCAACATTAGTTAAAACCGCTGGTGGTGAAGTTGATTCCATCTGGACTGATGTTTTTGCTAAGGCTTTAAAAGGTCAAGATTTAAAGGAATTATTATTTGCCTTTGCTGCTTCTGCTCCATCTTCAGGTGCTGCTGCTGGTGCTTCTGCCGGTGCTGCTTCTGGTGCTGCTGAAGAAGCTGCTGAAGAAGCCGTTGAAGAAAAAGAAGAATCTGATGACGATATGGGTTTCGGTTTATTCGATTAAACGAATTTCAAAGAATAATTAATTGATAAACTTATGAATCTTTAAATCTCAACTCGACAAAAATAAACACAAACATATAATATCACCATCCAAAGAAGAGAAGATTAGAATTTGAAAAAAAAAACTATAAATAATCATTTAAGAAAAGTTTCAAATGATAAACTTACTATTCAAACCTATACTTAACTTATATTTAACACATGCTAATATTATAACTCATTACATTATGATTTACACATGTATAACGTATTATAATTATCACTAGTTATATCTAATTACTGAAAAAAAATACAAAAAACTCCGAAAGAAATATTATAATTAAATTGTAAAAAAAAAAAAAGACAAAAGGCGGGAAAAGAGATTATTTACAATAAGATATAAATCATATAGGGTATATTTTATAACTCATATTATACAAATTAATTAGTTTGAGTGAATCAACATCTTGATTATTTACGCCTACAAGTCTCACGCAACCAATACAACTAATACAACAGATACTGATTAAATCAATATTAAATCTCTAGTATCTTACCTTTATCCTTTACTTTATCCTTTTCCTTATCCTTGTCCTTTTCCTTGTCTTTATCCTTTGATTTACTATGCTTGTAATTATCCTTAAACTTGTTATCAAACCTAATTGAAAATGTCTTATCCTTTGATACTTTGACTCCACTAATGATCTGTATTTTTTTATTATTCTCCGTAGTTGTTGTAGTTGAGACAGGATCGTCATATTTATCATTGGCATATGACACGATGTTGAACTTTTGTCTCTTATGTTGTCTTGGTGAACTCTCTGTTTCTGAAGACGGTAAGGGTGTAAGTAATGAATTTTCATTATCAAACTCATCTTCATTTTCAAATTCGTTATCAGACGAGTGACTATGTTTATTTGTGATTATAGCATATTCTTCTGATTCCTCTTCAGTAGCAGTAGCTTCTTCATCATCGCCGTCTACACTGTCAGTTTCATGATGGAAAAAAGCTCTATTATTATTATTCCCAAACAGTTGTTGTTGCTGTTGTTGTTGCCGCTGCTGTGAGGCATTTTTAGAATTGATGAATTCAATTTCTTTAATCAGTAAGTTTCTTTCAGATTCTACAAGTTGTAAATTATGCTCATAACTAGATTTTAATAATTCACACTTGAAATCATTTTTAATTTTTAATATTAATGAGCTTTTTAACATGGATATTATCTTAATCAATACTGATTTACTTATCTTTATTTCTTCATGATCTTCATTAGAGCTTGAACTTATTAGTGATTGTAAGTTACTTAGCATGCCACTGAACTCAGCTTCAAACAAGTCTAAATCTCCATCTTGATTTTTTAGAAACGAATCCTGTTGTTGAGAATTCTTTGGATTATTAAGGTTAAGAATAGTAGATATCAAATCATTGCTTATTATCTTTGTCTTATCGCTTTGCTCCTTCTTAATTTCATCTTTATTTTTATCTATAACTAAACCATCACCGTCCGTATTCTCAATACCACTCATGTTCACAATCGGATAAACAAACCTAGCTAACTAACTCACAATATATGAAACCACTTCTACAAAAATTGTTGTAGAGATGAAAGTAGTATTAGCCTTTAAAATTTAATTTTACAGATTTACCATACTTGAAATCTTGTATTCAAAAAAAGCCTCTTTTGCTAATAAAAATTTAAAAATGCACGGATGTTATTTTGGAAATGTATATATATACATATATAATATGTATTTTAGTATTATCTACTTACTAGAAGTGATTGTTTTTGATTAGTTTATTCATCAAATACGGCAGCTTGGCCATTTAAATTAGGCAAATCGTATAACCAATCTTTCATTTTTTCATATACGGTAAAAGTGACAGCTTGACCTGGAGCCACTCTCATTATTCTTGGAGTTATACCTTTATATAAAGCAGCTGAACCTTCTTCTTGAATTAATTTTGAAGTTATACGAATCATTCTTTTCATTGCAGTTTCAGTAGATTTACCTGATTCTCTTTGCATTCTTGTCTTTATTGTATCTAATGGAGCATTAGATAATGGACCTAAAGCACCAGATATTAAACCTATTAGCGAGGTTTCCCATGAGGGTAATATATCTACATTTTGATAATTTGTAAAAAATTCTTTAAGTTTTGAATAAACTGTGAAATTAACACCTTGATTAGTAGCTTGTCTTAAAGCTGTTAAAGAAACACCACGATAAAGAGTTTTAAAACCTTCTTCTTTAACAATTAAATAAGCAGCATGAATAGCATTTCTATATTTTGGATAATTTAAAGGATCTGACATTGAATGATGATGTTGAGCTTGTAATCTAATTTTAACAACTTCCATTGGATTAACAACTAATACAGCTTCAGTAACACCAGCACCAACACCTGAAATAAAAGTATTTGAAGTTGAAATTTTACCATTTTCTTTATTTGTTAATAAAGATTTATAATATTCATATGAAGTAAATCTTATTGCCATTTTAGGTACTATACCAATACAAACAGCACCTAAACCTTTATATAATGCAATAAAAGATTCTTTTTGAATAATATTTGAACCAGTTTTAATAAAACCAGGAGATTTAATTAAAACTTGTGTATTTGTATTTGTTGAAGAAGCAACTTTATTTGCATTTTGAATTAAAGCATGAGTATTTTTTTTGTATAATTGCATACGAACTTTAATTGTATCTAATGGATGACAACAAAGAGCTTCAAATAATCCAGCAGTACCACCTGCTAGTAAATCAATAGCAGGATTTTTTTGTCTTTTTTGAGTAGTAGTAGTAGTAGTAGTAGCCATTATTAATACAGTATAGTAAATGAGAGGTAAGAAGGAACAAAGAGGAGGTACTTTTACAACAAAGACAAATGAAGTTAAATAGTTAAATAGTTAAAGCAATTATAGATTACAAGATATAATGAAAATGTAAAAAAAAGGGGGAGGAAATATACAAGTATTTAAATGGTTAAGGTAATAATAAATCTGGGGTAAGGGAGGTACTAATGACTCAATAATCCAAGGCAGAAGAAGATAACTAAGATAACTAGTTAGGTAGATAAACTAAGTAAATAAATAAATAGCCAGGACATAAGGAATCAGTGCAAATAGTAAGTGAGCAAAACAAATGATAATAATCATATGCATGAAGTGAATCATCCGCACGCTAATACGCTAATACGCTAATCGCCTTGACAGCTGCACATATAAGTATACAAGTAAAACAATCAAGCAGCTAAACTAGTTTACCACAGCTAACTATTCAGTATTCTACTATGAAAGGACACAAGGAAGAACGCTTCCATTTGGCCTATTTTCCCAAATTTATCAAAAACATCACGCTTAATAACACAGCCATAAATAGCTATTTATTCACTTTCAGCACTTTCTGCACTCTGCACTTTCTGGACAGACGGGCCCGGGGCAAAATATGAAAAAGAGCAAGCCACCACCAGCCACTTACTAGCCATAAATAAAACATGGCAATACACCAGTGCACCATAAAAATTAAAATACTTACACCCATACACCACACTACCACAGCAACATAAAACATTAAAATAATGTCATATCTCAAACACGCCAATACGTAACGTAACGTAATAAATAAAAAAAATAAATAATTTCTAATTTGGAAATCTACATTGAAACAAGAAACACTTACTTTTAAATATATACTTTCCTTTTTATCTCTATCTATCTATCTCTTTCTCTTATTAGTCTTTTCTTATATTCATTAATCAATCTATCTACCTAGTGGTATATCTACGTATATCATACATCTCCTCATTTATCGCATCCATATAGTGTGATTACTGTCTCTCTCTCTCTCTCTCTCTCTCTCTCCCTCTCATTATACTCACTCAAGCTTGCTCTCTGGCCTCCTCCCGTTTTCTCACTCACTCACTCAAACATTCCCCCTTGCAGTATAAGCTTTGCCCAATTAATTATTTATTTTTGAATTAACCGCTATCGCGTCACTCTCTATCACATTAACGTTAACACTTACCACTTTACACTTACACTAATACGTTAACACTAATACGTTAACATTATAACGATTTTCTTACTTTCTGCATTAAAGCTTCCATTATAATATATATCATAATACACGAAATATGTCAGCTGCTGATATAATACCCATACTATCAGATAAAAATCTGTTTAATAATAACATCAATAATGATGATTTCAGATTAAATTTATTAAATTTAATTCAAAATCAACAATCATCTATTAATTCATTAACAAATGATTTAGATAATTCAAAATCTTCAAATCTTGCTTTTCAAAAAGCTTTATCTGAAATAGGTACTGTTGTCATATCAGTTGCAATGGGTGATTTATCAAAAAAAGTTTTAATTCATGATATAGAAAAAGATCCAGAAATTTTAAAAGTTAAAATTACAATAAATACAATGATGGATCAATTAACTAATTTTGCAAATGAAGTTACAAAAGTTGCTACAGAAGTTGCAAATGGTAAATTAGGTGGTCAAGCTAAAAATAATGGTACCGCTGGTATTTGGAAATCTTTAACTGATAATGTTAATTATATGGCTTTAAATTTAACTTCTCAAGTTCGTGAAATTGCTGATGTTACATCTGCTGTTGCTTCAGGTGATTTATCAAGAAAAATTAATGTTTATGCTCAAGGTGAAATTTTACAATTACAAAATATTATTAATGCTATGGTGGATCAATTAAGAACTTTTGCCTTTGAAGTTACAAGAGTCGCTAGAGAAACTGGTGTTGAAGGTAGACTTGGTGGTCAAGCTAAAGTTGAAAATGTTTCTGGTATTTGGAAAGAATTAACTGATAATGTTAATGCTATGGCTTTAAATTTAACTACTCAAGTTAGAAATATTGCTAATGTTACTACAGCTGTTGCTAAAGGTGATTTATCAACTAAAGTTACTGCCGATTGTAAAGGTGAAATCTTAGATTTAAAATTAACTATTAATAAGATGGTGGATAGATTACAAACTTTTGCCGAAGAAGTTACTACTTTATCAACTGAAGTTGGTACTAAAGGTATATTAGGTGGTCAAGCTAATGTTCAAGATGTTGAAGGTGCTTGGAAAGAAGTTACTGAAAAGGTAAATATTATGGCTGCAAATTTAACAAATCAAGTTAGATCTATTGCTACTGTGACAACTGCTGTTGCTCATGGTGATTTATCTCAAAAAATTAAAGTTGAAGCTCAAGGTGAAATTTTACAATTAAAAAATACTATCAATAAGATGGTGGATTCTTTACAAGTCTTTGCTAAAGAAGTTACTAGAGTTGCTAAAGATGTTGGTATTGATGGTAAATTAGGTGTTCAAGCCGAAGTTCAAGATGTTGATGGTTTATGGAAAGAAATTACAACTAATGTTAATACTATGGCTGCTAATTTAACAACTCAAGTTAGAGCTTTTGCTCAAATTACTGCAGCTGCAACTGATGGTGATTTTACAAGATTTATTACAGTGGAAGCAAGTGGTGAAATGGATGCTTTAAAAACTAAAATTAATCAAATGGTTTTAAATTTAAGAGAATCTATTCAAAGAAATACTGCTGCAAGAGAAGCTGCTGAATTAGCAAATAAATCTAAATCCGAATTTTTGGCAAATACTTCTCATGAAATTAGAACTCCAATGAATGGTATTATTGGTATGACTCAATTAACTTTAGAAACTGAATTAACTCAATATCAAAGAGAAATGTTAAGTATTGTTCATAATTTAGCAAATTCTTTATTAACAATTATTGATGATATTTTAGATATTTCTAAAATTGAAGCAAATAGAATGACAATTGAACAAATTGATTTTTCATTAAGAGGTACTGTATTTGGTGCATTAAAAACATTAGCTGTTAAATCAATTGAAAAAAATTTAGAATTAATTTATCAAGTTGATAATTCATTTCCTGATAATTTAGTTGGTGATTCTTTTAGATTAAGACAAGTTATATTAAATTTAACTGGTAATGCTATTAAATTTACAACAAATGGTAAAGTTACTGTAAGTATTAAAAAAACTGGTAGAATTGTTAATGATACTGATAAATTATTATTAGAATTTTGTGTTAGTGATACAGGTATTGGTATTGAAAAGGATAAATTAGGTGTAATTTTTGATAATTTTTGTCAAGCTGATGGTTCAACAACTAGAAAATTTGGTGGTACAGGTTTAGGTTTATCAATTTCAAAACAATTAATTCATCTTATGGGTGGTGAAATTTGGGTTACATCTCAATATGGTAAAGGTTCTAATTTTTATTTTACAATTTTAGTTTCTCCTGCAAAAATTGATTTATCAAGACAATTAGATAATTTATTACCATTTGTTAATCATAATGTATTATTTATATCAACTGAACATGATGAACAAAATAGATTAGAAATTGAAAATAATATTAAATTATTAAATTTAAATCCCATTTTAATTCATAATCTTGATGATGAAAATTTAAAATCTTCACCTCCAAATTATGATATTATTATAATTGATTCAATTGAAATTGGTAAAAAATTAAGATTATTATCAAATATTAAATATATTCCATTAGTATTATTACATCCATCAATGCCTTTATTAAATATGAGATTATGTCTTGATTTAGGTATTTCATCATATGGTAATACTCCATGTTCAGTTACTGATTTATCATTAATTTTAAGACCTGCATTAGAATCAAAAGCTGCACCACCAAATAATGATGGTTCAATATCATATTCTATATTATTAGCAGAAGATAATATAGTTAATCAAAAATTAGCTGTTAAAATTCTTGAAAATCATGGTCATAAAGTATTTGTTGTTGAAAATGGTAAAGAAGCTGTTGAAGAAATTGATAAAAATGGTAATTCATATGATGTTATATTAATGGATGTTCAAATGCCCAAAATGGGAGGATTTGAAGCCACTGCAAAGATTAGAGAATTAGAAAAATTGAAAAATCCAATAAATACAATTATGTCACGTATACCAATTATTGCATTAACTGCTCATGCAATGTTAGGTGATAGAGAAAGATGTTTAAGAGCTCAAATGGATGAATATTTATCAAAACCTTTAAAACCTGCTATTTTATTACAAACCATTTCTAAATGTATTCATAATATGAATCAATTAAAAGAATTGAATCGTAATCAACAACAACATCAACAACAACAACAAAATAATCATCAAAATGGAGGTGGTTTTAATGTTAATGGGTTTACTAATGGTTTTAAAATAGAAGAATTAGAAAGTTGATCTTTATTTGTCTTCTTCATCTTATTATATTTGTGTTACTTTTTTTTTTTTTTTGTTACCTTAATTTTCACTTCACTTTTTATAAACTACTACTTCTTATGTCTTTTAATTCTTTTTATTTTATTTTTTTTTAACTTAAGTTTTATATTTTTAAATTTCCCATAATTTTATAATTAATAATTTAAATAGCTATATTAATTAAGTAGCTATTAAATGCAATAACACCGTTGATCGATGAACAAATCAAAAAAATAGTATAGTATAGTATAGTATATACGTAAATGTTTATTTTGGTATTATTTAATAAGTGGTTAATTGGGAGTGGAATAATCGACGCGACTATTAAGTTGAATCTCAAAGATTTTGAGTATTTACAATTATAAAGGCTTAGTTAGATTAGATTAATGAGGTTTTGGTTTATATTTGAGGCAGTTTACAAGAATTGATATCAACAATAACATTTACAAACGAAGACACCCCTTTTGAGATACTATTAAAGCGTTTATAAATAATTGAATTAAAAAGAGAAATTAAGGGAATGACTACATTTACACAAATTAGACAACAGATAATCTCACTTGAGAAACAAACTGAATCAAGATTAAGTTCATATGCATCATATGCACAATCTACATCTTCAAGTCCACTTAGTGATGAATTAAAATTACAAAAAGATATAACTGAATTAATAAGTAAAAGAGATTCATTAAATTCTCAATTAATTAATGTATTAGATAATAATGAATTATCAAATGGAAATAAAGAAAAGGCAAGTACATCAAAATTACAACAAATTAATCGAATTAAAGAAAAATTCAATGAGAATAAAAGAGATTTTGATAGGATTTCAAAAGCTATAAGACAAGAACGTGATAGATTAAATTTATTATCTAATGTTAGATCAGATATAGAAGAACATCAACGTCGTACTGAACAAGAAATTTCTGAAGGATTAGGTAATGAAGAAATGTATATGATGAATGAAAGAAATAGAATTAATAATATTGATAATATAACTGATAATTTATTACAATCAATGTATGAAACTCATGAAAATTTTAATAGACAAAGAGCAATGATTAATAATGTTACTGATAAAATGTTTAATAATTTAAGTATGGTTCCTGGACTTAATGTTTTATTATCAAAAATTAATACAAGAAAGAAAAGAGATAGTTTAATAATAGCTTTATTAATTACAACTTGTATTATTTGTTTATTCTTTTTAAGTTAAAATATTATAGTTATTATTATTATACAATAGTATTATGTTATTGTCTTATATAAGTATATTATATATTTCCCACCATGACTTCAAAGTTAGTGACTTATCGTTACTACTACTACTACTACTATTATTAGTCATTGTTTCATTTGTGTAGCATGGATGTAAGTAATACCAATTTCCATATTTATGATCATCAATTACCCCAATTGTCTGATTAACACCGTTTATCATTTGTTCATTGCGTACCCTCAACTTTTCCTCGTCTTCTTCTTGTTCTTCTTCATCATCAGTACCCAATTCAGACTCTTTTATCTCAGGTATATCTCCTTCTTCTTCCTCATCATTATAATCACAATCACCACGGACTTTAGAATAAATTAATTGATCAATTACAAGATTATTAAAACTCAATTTTTCAAATTCAAAATTCATCCCATTAATTAAATCAATACCGATTTCAAATACCCTAAATAACAAAACGGGACATAAATAAACTTCTTCATCGTATTTCACCCTAATTATAATTTTAAATAATTTACCATTAAATAAATACTCTTTTGGGTTTTTAATAATATCAATATACTGTAAATCATGATCTAATATAATTGTATATTCATCAGCTGAATATTTAGTTTGTAAATACTCATATAACACGGGCAATTCATGTTGAAACTCTGACTTGTTCATATCATGCTATCAACAATACGCCACTTCGCCCATTTATCTATCTATATACACCTATATACCAATATATACAACCACCTATCTATCAATATATATATATACATGTTATCTATCTACCTATCTATATCTATTTTTATATATATATATAAATCATAAAGTAGACACACCCGTGCACCACAAGAGAGACGGATAAATGTATTGCTGATATCCGGAAATTTTATATTATAAAGAAGGGGGTAAAAAAATATTTTTGTATGTTGGCGTTTAATATAGCTTTTACAAAAGATTTTGATGTTTGATAATAATAAAAACTAGTTTATTATATATATGTGGACTCGGGAATAAGTAAGTAAGTAAATAAGTAAATAGTAAAGTGAGTAGTTTTAATTATGTATGCGTAACAGATGTGAAAAGAATTATATGATAGATGATGATGTGTGTGTGTAGTGATTTAAATGATATGTTTAGTCAAAAGCTAATTGTTTTTTGATTTCAGCAATTGCTCTACCTGGATTTAAACCTTTTGGACAAGTTTTAGAACAATTCATAATTGTATGACATCTATAAACTGACATTGAATTTTGTAACATATCTTTTCTTAAAGAAGAAGCTTGATCTCTTGAATCGATTAACCATCTATAAGCTTGCATTAATACAGCAGGACCAAGATATTCTTGTTGATTCCACCAATATGAAGGACAAGAAGTTGAACAACAAGCACATAAGATACATTCATAAAGACCATCTAATTTTTTTCTATCATCAACACTTTGTAAATTTTCTTTACCATCTTTTGGTACTGAATCTCTTTGTAAATAAGGTTGAATTGATTTATATTGTTTGTAAAAATGAGTTAAATCAGGTACTAAATCTCTAACGACATACATGTGAGGTAATGGATATATTTTAGTTTCCTTAGTATTATCTTGATCAATTTTACAAAGACAAGCTAAAGTATTTCTACCACCAATATTCATTGCACATGAACCACAAATACCTTCTCTACAAGATCTTCTAAAAGTTAAAGTAGCATCTTGTTCATTTTTAATTTTTAAAATGGCATCTAAAATCATTGGACCACAATTATTTAAATCCACTTGATATTCTTGCATATGTGGTTGAACATCTGGAGTATCTGGATTCCATCTGTAAATTTTAAAAGTTTTTAATCTTGGAGTTTGAGCAGCAGTGGCTAAAGATCTTCTAGAGACGATAGGTTTAAGTAACTGTCTAAGCATATTTGTAGTTATCAGTTAGTTAGTTAGATAGAGTACAGGGACAGAGAGAACAAAACTTAGAAGTAGAAGAAGTAGAAGAAGAAGAAGGATAGATAGATATAGAATAGAGAAAGAAAGAAAAAACACAAGAGAAGCACATACATCATACATACACAACCATCATGGCTATTCCCACCACCACCACCATCGCAGAACAATGACAAAACACTCGCTTTTCATTGGCCCTCGCGGCGAGAAAATCACGGATTATTCTCGGATTGCGGGACGCGACTATTTGCGTGGTATTCACTTGAGCCGTAACTTTTTAACTACTACTACTTATACTACTACTTAATACTACTATCTGCCAATTTATGTATCTAGTGATACTAATTGCTGAGTGACTGAGTGAGTGATTGAAAGTGAGGGTTTACACACATCCCGTTCGTCCAAGGATAAAATAGTAAGACTATGAACAGCCAAGCGAGAAGCAGTTAGCATATTCAGTTACCCCAGATAACTAGCAACCAACCAAGAGCAACTTAATAAATAGTATTAACATTTAAAATAACCTGAAATCCGGATAATTGCTGCTCTTTATCCGCTGGAGGTTCTGAGAAGAAACAATATGTGCACGGGTGTAATAAGTTTACAATCATGGACTGTTTTGCGCGACATTATTACAGTGTGGTGTAAATGCACAGGTGTGAGTGATTTAATATAATTAACTAATAACTAATTAAGTACTCAAAAGAAGTATCTCATCTTTTCATTCTTTGATGCCGGCTATTCTGCAATGCGAAAGGGATTAAAATTTCGGTTGGTTACATTTTAAAAAAAATATTAGCGGTTCTTTCTCGGGTAATTATGGGTGGGTGAATTTGAATAGTAAATAAATAGTAAACAGCTTATTTGTTTTTGTTTATTTTATAAAAAATGTACTAACCGATCCCGAGATGTTTTTTTTTAAATGCTTTTACTTGTGTTGGACCCTTATTTTTATTATTATTATTATTATTATTATTATTATTATTATTATTATTATTATTATTAAAAGTATCGTAAGTTCATTCATGTATTAATAAGTAAGTAAGTAAGTAATTAAGAATATTATATATATACAAGTCATAAATAATTTATTATTTTGATTTATTATTGTAATGAGTATCACCAGTTATCATACGATTATAAAGCCACCTTTATAATACCGCTTGGTAAAAACACTCAATTATTCGTCGTTATATCATTGCAAAAAAAGAAAAACAGTAAAACACATCATATCATCTCATATCATATCATATTATAGTGTAGTGTAGTGTAGTAAAATAAAGAAATAAAAAAGTTTAGCATTCAACTAAATTCATGTTCATAAGATTTAAGTTGTTATTATTGTTATTATTATTCATATTCATATTTGAATATAATATAAACTTCACTTGATTTTCATCACTTAAATCAACCTCCGTTATATTAGAGACAACTGTATGATGAGTATGATCTTTATTCGTTTGATGATTATGATGTTTGTGGTGATTGTGGTGATTATGGTGATCATGGTGATTGTAGTGATGGCGTAAATGTGGATTAGATGTATTATCCATTTCTTCTTTAATCAACGGAATTATTAAATTAGTACTTGCGTTTGTTCTACTATTAATTGTATTATCGTCATCATAAGTCTCATAATCATCTTCAATTGATGAACCAGATGAGCAATGAGTTAATAAAGGTAATTGAGATTTATCATCATCATCATCATCAACCTCGACAAATTCATCATTAGTCTTATCGTTCATAGTAATAATTGAATTGGAATTGGAAGTAGAATTAGTATTAGTATTAGTATTAGTAGTGTGAATCATATCTATTTCATTTTCCGAATTATCCTCATCTTCGGAATATTCATAATCATATTCATAATGATAATTATGTTCTTCAACAGTTTCTAAATCTTCATCTTCACTATAATAATAATAATCTGAATCGTCTTCAGAATCATCTTCAGAATCATCAGTTTCAAAATCCGAATCTGATTCATCACCTGAATATTCTGAATCTAACTCATCATCGTCATCATCATCTTCATCATCACCTTCTTGAATTTCGTTAGTGGTTATCTTCAAATGTTTTGAATTTTCTACAAATGTAACATGTTGTGACTCTTCTTGTTGTTGTTGATATTCTTCATGAATAGGTTCTTCTTGTTCTTGAATGCTCTCAAACGATATATTCTTAATAATAAAAGAAGGGTGCGAATGAGTAGAAGTAGTACTGGTAGTAGCTTCTTTCTTTTGTTGTATTTTGTCTTTATTGAGTTTATCAATCAAGTTGTCTAATAGGTTTGCTTGACATACAAGTACTCTAAGATCAATATCATTCTTTGAAGCTTCTTTAGTCAATTTAGACTTAACCCTTGATGCTAGTGCATAAGTATTGTTCAAAGGTGAACGATGTGAATATAAAGTAGACATAATTGAAATGATATGGATGTCTATAATAGTAATAATAATAATGATAATAATAATATATTATAATATAATAACAAGTATAGTATAATATGACTTGATACTACTAGTAAACAGTTACTAGTAACACCAAAAGTAAGTAAAATGGATATTAGACTCTATTTATATGAAATGAGTCTTTAATTGACAAACCAAGATGTTTTAAATGCGGGCCAATATATATATGATAAAATCTCGGATCGGAATTAAGCAAAAAACGCGGTTTTAGTTAACCTTGAGCGAATAGTCAGCGGTCAAAATTAAACTTAATTGCCCGAGCAATAATAAACAACGGATGCAAATATCTCGGCTTTCCCTTTTTCGCTCGCTTTTTCGCTTTTCTGTGGGTGGGCACCGGCAGCGGTAATATTATATTATTATACTATGAGAGTGCAAGTAAATGGTTGGTTCCTGTGTGGGATGGAGTGGCTTGTTGCTTGCTGTATAAGCTTGACACTGAATACTGAATATATATATATATATATGTATGTATTATACGTATATACTTATATCTGGATACATACAAGTTATTTCCAAGGAGAAATGGCTGGTTTATATACCAAGATACCGAGACAAGATAATTAATAATCTGCTTATTAAACAATAATAATCAGCTTATTAATATAGTAATAAAGTATAAAGCATATAGCAAAAAGCAAGACATTTTTTAATACGAGATTAAGCACTGCCTGTTCTTTGAATTTAGGCGGTTTTTGTTTATTAGTTCATTAATTTACTAGTAGTAGTCAGTAGTAGGACTACAGTGTACGGAGACAGGGAGTTAAGTAAAGCCGATGGACCACCCCACGAAGTTACTACTACTATTTACCTTACCTACTTACCTACGAGGTAATTTTTTATTTTTCTTATTACTGGAATTAAGCTTTTATCTCCCCGTTGGTGAAATCCAGTGCTTTTTTAACAGTCGACTTTAATTGTAAACCTCAATTTACAAGACAAAAAATTAGCAATGTACAATGATATAATAACTCATTACACGGTATGTTATACCTCATGGCCTCTACTACTCCTACACATTGCTGGGCAAGTAAAAACATTAACATAACTTAAACCTTCTTAGCCTTTCTATATCGACTAACCAGTAAAATAAGCATTTCTGCCGACCCACCGTCTAGTGAAGTGAATGGCAATCAGCGGTTTTTTCACCTTCTTGCAGTCAGTTGACCAACTAACGAATCACCCACCACCACCCACAGCAATCAACCAACGCGAGAAAGCTTTAAAGCATGCGAAGATAGCTAAGATAGACAACTGAACAGTTAAAACACTTAAGCGTTTCCAGCTAAAGTACACCTCGGTTGCGTTCCGTGGGCTTCAATGGCTTCATTCTTGGACACTCACCGTTTTGACATCTGATATTACTGGTAAATGTGCATATATATACTTTGCGCATTAGTACTAACTAGTACGGCTGTTGATCCTCGGCATTATTTTTATTGGACAGTAAAATAATTGTTTCAATGTTCTTTCCGTAAACTTTAACTTTATTTTTAAAAACCTCATCATTTAATCTAACCTATCTGCCCACAAATTGTTTTCAAAGGTGAAGTTATGTTATCATCGGTTAGTTAAACCGATTTATGATTACACCCCACGCTGACAATCAACTGCAGACTATTCTCATCTGCTTTGTGACGAATTGAGCAACCTTTTAAGTCAGATGAGTTAAAATAGAACGCACCAAAAGCATAAGGGGTAAAAAGTCGCAAGTCACATTACTGTCATAGTTATAGTCATTAATTTAATACTTAACTAATTAAAAGAAACAAGTTACTAGTACCTCCCACTCATTCCGAATCAGAGCTAGATTCACAAAAATATGGAATGAACATATGCTTGCAGATAACAAACATCGTCTAGATCAACTTCCAACAAATCAGTTTACCAAAGTTTTTTCATTATTCATATATGTAGCAGATAAACACACACACACACACACATACACATGCTTTAGTAACAAAAAAAAACACAAGTCATACGCATATAGTCGCACAGACCCTGCCATCTTGCCCCATTCGGCATCTAGCACCGAATCTCACGAGCTTCCTTGCCTAAACGGGAACACGCCCCCGAGACAATTAAAGCGAATTTATTAAAAGCGAGACTTGACCGTTTTTTTTTTCCCTCCCTCCACCCCTATCCCCAGGTTGCGCTTCTAATATGCATTATTCGCTTTTTCTTTACCTTTACAGGTTAGCCTAAGTGATCCACCCCAGTGCTAACGCCCTCTCTCCCGGATTAATCAAATGTTAGCGCCGGGTGGTCTAATATGTATCTTGTTGTGTTACTTTGTAATCACGGCATCAATATTCACATTCAATTTTCTCGATAGATGAGGCGTGAGCACACCCAGTGAGTGTGTTATTACTTTTTTTTAGGTTGTTAGCCGTTTTGTTTACTATTTACTATACCTGTACCGAATCTCAACTCACCGAGCCGAGCACCGACTAGCGGTGAAATCGCTATAATACTATAATATCAAATTAACGTGAATATATTTTATGTGTTTTCGTATGTATTAAATAACTAGGTAGGTAGGTGACTAGTCAGTTAGTTAGTCAGTCAGTTGATTAGTTTGAAAATGGTCACTAATGGTCACCAACTGGTCTCATTCCATTTGAGTAATTCCTCACTTTGCTTAATAACATCCTTTTGAGTCTTTTTACGCATGTAGAAAATAGGACAATCTTTATTCGAACAAAGCACTTCTTGATGCATTGATCCTTGACATCTTTGACATTCAGTCCATAATTTAGCAAATTTAACTTCTAATGCATTCATAGTGGCTAATGCTTCCCCATATAACTCACCAGATTTAGAAATACAATTAGAACAAAGAACAGATTTATCATCTTTTAAAGGTGTCTTACAATTCTTACATGTATTTGCCTTTTTAGTAAATCTCATCAATCCTCCTGTCTTTGCTGCTGAAACAGTTATGGTTCTAGTATGTGATCCAGTTAATAATTCCTTAGCCCTTCTTTCTCCCAATATAGGTTCAAAAATTCTTATTAATGGATTAGCTAATTGATTTTCAAGATAATATTTCGTATCAATAGGTAATGAATGTTCTAAAACATATAATGGATCTTCGGATTTCTCATAATTCTTATCCCCTGAAGTCTTAATAATAACATACGCAACTCTATCACCCAAAGTTGGAGCTGAACCAGCATCTCTCTTTCTCATTCTTTCAGCTAACTCAACATGTGCTTGCTTAGCAGTATAACTTGCACCAAGAGCTTTGGTAATCACTAATTGAGATAAATCAACTCTGTTTTGTAATAAATCTGCAATTGTTTTCTTAACAAATTCTTCAGCTGCTGGAACATTTCTTTCTTCAAGAATCAATTCTAATACCCTTGTGATCACATATTGAACCAATCTACAATTATCTCTTCTAACAGTTTCAATACCTTTAGTATCCATTTTATCGAATTTATTTGGATTTGTCCAATATAACCCAGCATATCTCTTCTTATTAATTAATAAATATGGGAAATATACTTTTTCGAATTCTAATTTAATAGGATTGATGAATTTAGTGGACACAAAATTGGCAGCTTCTTCTCCCAGCTCCATACATTTATTAATATCTTGATATCCAAATTTCACCATAACTGAATCAGTATCACCATATATGACTTCAGCATCATATGGAAATCCATTCTTAATACTATATTTCTCCTGAACTTCAGTTTTAGTCTTTTCAATCATGACTCTACCAAATGACGTCACCGAGGATGAAATGGCAAGACATGGTAATTTACCTATGGTTGCACCAGTGAAACCATAGACTGAGTTTGCGGAAATCTTTAGGGCTAATTGTCTACCATTTAACACTTGTTTCTTGAAAGGATCAGTCTCATTTTTCAAGTCTTTTTTAGCTTGTTTTCTAGCTCCTAATAATTCTTGTAAAATAGTGGGTAAAATACCTTGTCTTAAATGTGATTTTACAAAACAATCTCCATTTGGCGATTGAGTATAATCTTTATCTTTTTCCAAGTTCAATCTCTCAATAGTTTGTCTGTTAAGTAATGTGGTATAACACAAATTATGAGCCATCATAATAGATGGATACAAAGATGCAAAATCCAATGTGGCAATAGGAACATCATAATAACCTCTCTTAGGCTCAATAACAGTGGCACCTTCATATTCTTCATTGACACCTTCACTCTTCATATTAGGAATCACTATATCAAGATCCAAACATTTACGAAACAATTGTGAAATAACTTTGATTTGTTGACCTCTACTCAACAAGAATGAAAATGGGACACCCGTTACCCTTGCCATTTCTGTATAATTAACAAGACACATTAACTTTTCGCATAATCTCAATGGTAAATATGCATCTTTTAAACAGTAAACTGCTAGTCTTCTTCTTGTCTCACTGGTACCATTTTGTAAATCAGTAATGATAGAATGATGCACATCTTCTTTTTGTTCTCCCAAGAAATGAGCCGATACTGCATTCAAAGTATATGATCTTAATTTATACTCTCTTTGAATGAATTGCAACAAATCTAATTGCATTCTACCTTCTATATTTATCACTTTATTTTCTCTAGTACCATATGCTCTGGATGAAAATGTAGAGTCTTTAATTTCTTGCTTACTGTTCACCAATCTTCCGAAATATGGAAACTTACTCACTCTTAAAGTCTCTGCTCTGTTAATCAAATATGGTAAATCAAAATTAGCAGTATTATAACCAATAATCACATCAGGGTCAACTTTAACCACAAACTCTTTCCATTTCAATAACATTTCTCCTTCATTTTCATATGAAAAAATTTGAGAACCAACAATCGGAGCACACGATTTAACTGTAAATACATTTCTAACAAATGGCACTGGATCACCCATCTTGGAAACGACATTGGCAATTTGAATAACGGAATCATGCTCAGGCTCAGGAAAAATACCCTTTCTACCAGCACATTCGATATCAAAAGATAAAACACGTAAAGGTGCCATGCTCAAAAATTCACCCTCTGTAGAATGAGTTACCAAATCAGTGTATGGTAAAGTGACTTCCAGCTGACATGTTGAAACTTTTCTATCTTCAGCCACAACTTGGTATTTTCCTGCAGGCGCCGTCATCCAGGACATACCTGTAATCTTACAATCGACCATCATTCTTAAAAGATATTGAAGATTGTCAAAAGTCATTGTTCCATTAGGTGGAAAAAATTCCTTGAATTGAATCTCACCTCTTTCAAATCCTGTTCTTATTCTATTAATATGCTTAGCGTTATTGACAGACACTTTTAAAAATGGCAACTTTGTATTATTATTGTAACCCCAAATAGACTCTTTCATAGCAATATCAATACTCGTTATACCTGGATATGATTTATCTAAATGAGATTTTAAATCAGGGAGTAATTCCGGGGTTAAACCTTTGGGCACTGGGGCATACAAATAATGTTCAAAACCGGTGACATTACAAAGAATAGAAAAGCCTTCTTTAGTTATACCAAAAAACCTTACTGCAGAACACTCTTGTATAGTTGTCTCTTCTGCATCTAGCTGTTGAAATGTAATGTCATATGATTCGGGTTTGAAACCCAGCAAATTTGGTCTACTCCATAATTGCTCCTCATCAATCTTGATAGCTGCTCCACCAGTCATTTCCATTAATTCTTTTTCAAAAGTGGATTGGTCGTTATCTATCTGACTTGAAGTGAGCTTATCATGTATATCTTTAGATGTAGGGATCTTATGGAGCGGTAAATGATATCCCTTTGTCGTTATTCCCTGGTTAGCAACAGGCAAGCTATGAGCTGATTCGGATCCCACAGCATTGCCGTCGTCTAGACTGATATTCAAATGACGTCTCTTAGCGCTTCGTTCCTCATTCTCTTGGTCTAGCATGGCAATGGAGGGTGCCATATTTGTATGTGTGTTTGAATCTAGGTGAAAGTGAGTACTGATAGGGGCGTGATACAACAGGCTGATGGCAGACAACCTAGTTTCATTTGTAAGATCTGATAGCATTAGCAAGAAAACGCGTTTAAATTCTTTACATAAGGATGCTTACACAAAGAGAATTCTGACATAAGGGCGCGTCTGTGGTGCACAGATGAGCGAATGTGCTATTTGCCGCAGGTTAGATTAGATTAAAAGACCATGGGGATGATTAATCAACTGTGACATGGAAAGGGGAAAGGGGAAACATATTTTGGTGAGTGTGTGCCTGCGAACAGTGGTTTGCGAATAGATTTCTAGAAGTAGAAGGCTGGCAGGGTGTCAGCGGAAAAAAGGAGACTCAAATGCTCAATTTCACAGGAACTACAAAGCATAGAAATGTCAATCTCGGGGGCAGGAGCCTGCTGAATCGTAACAAAAACCAGCTATTACAAAATGCTCAAGCAGAGAGAGCTAAAAGAGAGAAGACAAGAAAGGAGAATCATGCTGCTGTTGTTTTGCAATCATATATGAGATCGCTCATTGTGCAAAATGATGTGAGAAACCAATTGAGACATAGTTGGCTTACGGATCAAGGTGAACCTGAGCAAAAAATCAGAGAATTTGCCTTCTTCTACCCTAAATCAGTAATTGTTCAATCTGAAAGTGTAAATTTGGAACAGCTCGCTTTAGTTAACCAGCTACTAGACGTTTTAAAGAAAGGAGAGTTGTCCGAGTTATTGGTACATAAATTATTAGCCTGTCTAATAACGTCAATTAGCCATACAAGTGTCTCTGAAGAACAGTTGTTTCTCTCTCAGATTGAACTCTTTGAAAGAATTTATAAAAACTATGATACAATCGACAAGTTAATTGACTTCCAAAGACTAAACAGAAGTTTATTGAAACTTTCTTCAAAATTCCCTCAATTTACATTAATTTATATGGATAAAACGCCTGCATTGTTTGTTGATTTATTGAAATTAACAAATTCTTTTATACACTTTGTCGATAACATTCCTGCGAGTGACAAGAATACCAGGGCACTTTTGAGCTCATGCATACAGCTATCCATGCAATGGATTATAGATCATAAAGTAGAGTTCAATGGTATACAAGAAAACAAGAAAAAATTCAATTGCTTTGAATCACTCATATATATTGCTTTTGAGAGTTCACTCACGACACCCGAGAAGCTGATAAATTTAAAGTTTGTATTGTGCTCAACGGTTATACTCGAGAGTATCAAAGCTGGAATCAAATTTGTTGAAGACCAGAAAGACCAAGGTGATGATGATGAAGGGATGATTATAAATACTAGCGATCTCATGGATGTCGATGAGGAACAGATCAATTTACAAGATTCCTCTTCATACATTATGCTAGACAGCAGTTCACATGAAAGAATGCTAAAAGCATATTCCACAGACGCTCTAGAATTGGTAGCATCTCGACTCATGGTAAATAAGGATACAGGTGAATATGTTCTTGGTTATTATTATGCTTTGATGCACATCTTAGTCCCAGTAGATAAAACTTGCGTAACTAACGAAACTATAAAGAATATTCTAGTTGCGAAGCTGATTGTGTTGTCTTCGAAATATAATATTGTCCATTCACTGTTTTTTAAGTTATCTAACCATCCTTTCTTTGGACTTATTCTTGAATTAACAAAAACAAATAGGTACCATATTACTAAAGCTGACGAAATTTGGAAGCATGGCTTTTGTGAATCAACTGAACATTGGTGGAGAACTTTCTATCTTTTTCAAGAACTGTATTCTTATTTATTATACGTGTATAACGATTACGACATTTTCCAGAAAGGACAACTATCGAGAGATGAATTTTGTTTATTCACACAATTTTTGAAGGAATTCTCTTTGTTTGTTGTCATTGGAGGTAGGAGTATTATGTCAGAGCTGACTACCAGAGAATCATCAGAAGAGTATCTTTACTATGGCAAATCGTTTCCAATTATCGGTCAAGCAAGTCTTCGACTGCTGAAACAAATCTATATCCAAAATTTGAAATTTGGTGTTTTGAATGAGAAGTTTTGGTTAGTATCTGCCTTTGACTTTGTTGACAATGTTGCTATGTCAGTTTTGTCTTCACTTGATAATGAATTCGATGATGATGAGGATGACAGTCATAAGACGCAACTTTCAAGCCTTGACATTTTTGCCAATGCTACAGAACAACCAAAGTCGGCAAGGATGGATTATCAGATGCACTCTAAAAGCGCTATGATATTGTTACACTTACCCTTTATGATTCCATTTGAGACTCGTGCTTTGTATTTCCGTCAATTGATTGACAAGGACTCTGAACCATATAGTGGATACTGGACAGCTCATTTGAAAGGAACTGTTTCAAGAGAAAATTTGCTCTTTGATGCTTTTGAACAGTTTTCTACCGCTACTTCTAAACAGTTCAAGGGACCTTTGAGTGTTTCATTCATCAATAAGTTTGGTGAAGAAGCAGGTATTGATGGTGGTGGATTGACTAAGGAGTTCTTAACAAGTGTTATCAGCAGTGGGTTTACCACTTCGACAGAGCAAAATGGAGGAATGAAATTTTTCCAAGCCACTCCTAAAGAGTATCAACTATACCCTAATCCTCAATTATTCTGGAAATCAAGATATCAACATGAGTTGAATAAACATAACTCTGGCATCGAAGTGTTCTCAGATGAGGAAAGAGCGTTTGAGTTAGAGATGATGAAATTTTTGGGTATGATTATTGGAAAATGCCTTTATGAAAGTGTTTTAACAGACGTATCGTTTGCACCATTCTTCTTGAGTAAATGGAGTGGAGGTATTGCTTCTTTATCAGACCGTGTTATGAAAAACCAAAAATCTCAGCAATACCGTAACTCATTCCATGACCTCAAGTATTTTGATCCAGAACTTTACAACAATTTGATAAAGTTATTAGAAATGCCCGATGCTGCGCTTAAAGAACTAGAAATCACGTTTACTATTAGTGAAAAGATTTCAGATATTGATGACCATATCAATTTCCAGAGTCCCAGGAACCCATTAGGATCAAACATTTTGACTATTGATCTGATACCGAATGGTTCAAACATATATGTTGATGCGTCAAACAGATTACAATACATTTACTCTGTTGCAAAATTCAAACTAGATCAAAGTATCTCCTTGCAATCACAGTATTTCTTACAAGGGTTATTCAAAATAATATCACCACACTGGCTCGCTTTATTCAACCCCTTTGAAATTCAAAAACTTGTGTCAGGAGGAGAGAAAGAGATAGATATAGACGATTTGAAAAATACAGTAGTGCTAGGCGGTTACACTGCACGCGATCAAACTATTAACGATTTATTTGACATTTTGAAGAATGATTTCACGGCTGAGGAAAAGTCCAAGTTTGTTAAGTTTGTCACAAGTTCAAGTAAAGCTCCGTTATTAGGCTTCAAAGAACTGGAGCCTAAGTTTGGGATTAGAAATTCAGGAGAGGATAAATCGAGACTACCCACTGCATCAACTTGTACAAATTTATTAAAATTGCCAAATTATCAGAATAAGAAGCTTTTGAAAGAGAAGCTATTATACGCTATTAATGCTGAAGCAGGATTTGATCTATCTTGAAAAAAAAGAGATACATATAACTTTTGTCTATTGGTTTGATTTTCTTTTTGTATATATATTTATTTACATATTTATTTAGACCTGATCAATGATCTTATCGACTAATACTTCCGAGTCAGCAAACAGGGTAGCAACTTTATCAGAAACCAATTTCTTGCCATGTAATAACTTAACCATACTAGCGGCTTCCTTAAAGAATTTGAAACCCTTGATTAATTGGATATATGGATTTTCATGGACTGGTTTAAATTTCTCATTGACGCTAGCAATAGTTTCATTTAGTCCAGCAACAAAGGCCTCAGGCTTAGAAGAAGACAAAGAAGATGTCTTAATGAAGTAAATTTCCCAAAAGTGTTGAGATATTATACCCAATACGTCATTTGGTAAGGTATTGGCAAATGGGACTTCGGAAGATAGTTGTCTCCAGTTGCCATTTAATCTCTTATATTTAGCAATATCTTCAGTGTTAGCTAATAATAAAGCAATAATATTAGCAGTAATCATTTCGTTCACGGTGCTGTTGATCTTGTTCATAAGTGATCTAAATTGTAGCATTGGTCTTGAAATCTTAGATGAATAACTTACAGGATTCATACTTTTCATCTGAACTAATGATACAATTCTTGAGATTAAGACACAACAATCCTTTTCAGATGGCTTAGCAGTTGATTTGAAATCATTTCCAGAAACAAAATCAGACACTGATAAAGTTCTTTCAAATTTCTTAAACAAAAATAGAAGTAAAAACAACTTATCACTACTTGATGATTTGGAGATTAATTCAAACGTGTCTATACCCCATGGAGTAAGCTTGTAAGACTCATCAATAAATTCCAAAAGATACAAACTTCTCAATGTTGAGCTTGCAATCAATTCATAGTTGCTTGCAATATGTCCCTCACGCGGAGCTGTAGTAACTGTTGAATCTTCGATAAACTTACTTGTTATCGAAGAAAACAAAGTGTTTAAGTCAAACGATTTTGCAATTGCATGGTGAACAGTTAAAGGACGAACCAACGTGTAAATGGTCGGACCATATTTTTGAGATAATTCAAACTCATGCGATCCTTTCAACTGAGATTTCAAAACAAGCTTCTTGTTTTGATAAAATCTTTCCAATGAAGAAGCCAATAAATTCAATACTTTCCCTTTTAAATCCAATGCTGCTATGTCAGTGACTAATCGTGTATACAAAGGTGAAGAAATCATGTCCAAAGGCAATCTTTCAATAGCATAACTATGATTCAAAGTTTCACATAACTGGAAAATGCCAAAACCAACGGATTGGTAAAAGAATAATTCATCAGGTAATCTTTGGCCAACCAATTCATGTACATCGTTAGGAGTTTTTCTTCTATCGACTGCCCCATTTGAGTTAGACGAAGCTGCTGGATTCACTGTAACAGCAGTAGGAGATGTAGTGGAGCTGCCTGAATTAGAAGGTGTAAATGCTGGGGTATATAAGAAGCTTTCATCGCCAGAATAAGGAAAAGGCTCGACCTTACCATTTTCTTTTAATATAGGCATAAATTCAATCGAAGAACATCCTTTTTGAAAAGTTTCTAGAATTTGTGCATCTTGTAAATTGAAAAGAGCATTGTAGATTGAGCCTCCACTTATTATAAAATCACGTAGTGTTGTGTATACCGGAAGAGAGCTCATTTGTGGTAATGGGTTCAAAGGTGTTGGTTGAAAACCGTTACCAATACACATTGATATATCTTTAAACTGTTTTGGAGATAAATTAAGCTTTGATAATACAGAACCTTTGTCATAGAACTTAAAGACTCTAGCATCTGTATCTATATTCCAAATAAACTTCTCCAAATTATCGACTAATAAGCAGTCTGTTGATGAATATACTGCGTCAAGTAAATTTTTTGAGTGCATGTATGCCAGTTGGCTAACAACTGAGTAAGGTGCAACAATGAAATCAATATCATTTGCGTTCAATAATGTAATAAGATCATTCATAATAGGCCTTATAGGCAATGGAGTTTGGTGGTCTCTAAAGTTTTCGATATATTTCACATTTGGCGAAGTTCTATCATCCCAAGCTTTACGAATTTGTGATTCTGTGGGCAAAGCCTCCGGAGTGGCATAATATTTGTATTGGTCAACTGTACGTAATCCTGGGAAAATAAAAACTGGGGTGACGTTCAACTCTTGGAATAATTTCAGGTCGTTTTCAAATGAAGTTTTGAAGGTCATGGGAAAACCACCGATCGCTTCTAAAAGTGGCTCTTTTTTTGGAGTGATTAATTTGGATAAATAATGTTCAGCGTCGATACCAAGTCTTGCATTTTTCAAGACTTCAATCTGATAGTGGTTTGAAGCTTTAGCTTCGGCTAAAACAGCGTCGATATTTTTGACTGTTTACAAGGGAAAAAGAAGTTAGTACTATGAAACGCATTTTTAGCTTAACGTCATCTGAGAAACAAACTTACTAGGCATGGTTAAGGCAGTGTGAAAAAAGAGAAAAGAGATGCTGCTAGTGTTCCGAAGTGTCAATTGGGCAGTCAATGGTTATTCAACTATACGTGTAGTGGTGTATAAGAGAGTATCAAATAGTATATGTAGCTCAACAGGGCTCCCATGTAGCCAGCTGACACCGGCCTTCTCCATCGACGGTGCTCTTCTTTCCTTCACCAAACACCAACCATGCCTCAAGAGATGTCCAGCGCTTTGTTCCGCATCAACAAAACATCGACGCAAGTTTCAGTCGATCGGCGCGTCGATGAATTTTGGTACACGTTGGAAGGCTTGGTAGCTGGCCGAGTACGCAAGAGTTGGCATGTACTATAACATAGAGTATACGCAGGTAGCTTGACAGATTCAGGCAGAGCTGCCGTTACAGACAGCCATACGCACCCCAATTGGCCGTAGAAACAGATATACCATAGCGCTGTAGTCTCAAAATGAAAGTGCTGTCTCTTTTTGCTGGGCTCTTGCTCCTGATCCAAGCTTCGTGGGCTACAAAGTTCGACGAGATCAAATTGGCTTCTTCTGGAGCTTTTAAAATTACAGACGACAATTATGAAAAGGTACTCACTGAATACAGACAAGATTATACCGTTGTGTTATTTCTTACTGCTACTGCGCCAAGTATTGGTTGTTCTTTGTGTAGAGAATTGATAGTTCCTTATGACAATATTGCTACCTCTTACAATACCAACTTGAAAGCGAAAGGTATCGACACAGAAGATGAAAAATTGTTGATTGCATACGCTGATTTCCAGGATGCGATGAAATTATTCAAATTACTCCAATTGAACAATGTTCCCAAGATGGTTATCTTGAAGAAAGGCGGAGATTCATTGAATTCAGATTATGAATATGCTTTTGTAACAGCTGATCATCAAGAGAGTATATTATTTTGGATTACAAAGAGTCTCCCAAATATTGATCATAGCCTATTGAAACTCATCGAAATAGTAGATTATTCTGCACTGCTAGTTAACATTGGCGGTACCTGTCTGTTTTTGTTTGCAGTATTTTACAACCGTCAAAGATTGATGGCATTATTATCTAAGCCTAGTGGATGGCAGAGTTTCTCAATTGTAGTTCTCATTTTATTTACTTCAGGTTACATGTATAATGTGATAAGAAACACCCCATACAGCAGAGCAACCAAGGACGGATCCACGATATATATATCTCCGGGCCAGCAAACACAGTTTGGTGCCGAAACTCAAATCTTGTCTATTGTCTACGGTTCTTTGACCATTGCTATGGTCTTGTTGATTGAGAAATTACCAAAGATAAAGAGCAACAATTTGAAGCTAGTCTCTACCATTGCATCAGTTGTCGTTATAACTTTTATTTATAATGTTTTGATAGCCATTTTCCGTGAGAAGAACAGATCTTATCCTCTAGGTTTATTCTGAGCTAGTAAGGAAAACTTGAAAATTCCAAAAGCATTAAATAAATATCAACAAATTTATAAAACATAAATAAAACTAACCTACAATTAAACGTTAAAACATAATTGATATAATGTACAATAATCTTTATTAGCAAGCTTTTATTTCGTTACCCATTAATCCGTAACATCTCCAAGAGTGACATAATCACCATCATCATCCTCAATGCTACCTTCACCATCATCGTCGTCTTCTATTCCCAAATTTCTAACCATTTTATCCACTCGCTGCTCAACAGCGGCTATGCTTCCATTAATCTTCTGTAGTTTTGTCTTGATTATTTTCATCTTCTCCGAGTATCTTTTAACTGTAGTTTTGTATTGCAAAACCAATGGCTCTTTCTCATTATCTTTCAAAGTCCCACTCCGTACTGCTTCAGATAATATGCCCCTCTCATGTACTATGGTATTGTTTCCATTTTTATTGCTATTACTATTGGATGTCTCCTCGTCATTACTGTCCGCTGACGTTTCCCCATAAAGAATATTCTGAGAAAAAAGAAGCTTCTCCTCTAGTTTCTTTAAGGTGTGTGAAAGAATCATCTGAGATTCATATAGAGACTGTAAATTCAAGTTTAGTATCTCTAAAGGTGACTCGATAAGTGACTGAACTGTTAATTCAATCGGATGAACTAGCATCGTTTCTTGTTGTTGATGTTGTTCCTGGTCAAGTAGCTGTTGTTGCTGTTGCAAATGATTGTCGGTCCAATCGCCGCTCTCATCCGGCACACCTTGCATTTCACTCTTACAAGAATTTCTGCCTGACCCACTAGACCTGAATGCTTTCTATACGCAAGTTTGTATCATTATGTTAAGCATAAATGTTTTCTACACAATAACTGTTTCTCATATTAAATTTGAGTCCTGCCAAATAAGGCTGAGAAAAGAAAAACACCTTACGAGAGTTTTAAAGCTAAAGCTAGGTAAAGTTTTTGTGACGATAGCATATTGATAGAGTACAACCTCTATGATGGAGAAACGCTATCTTTAGGCATTTACAGATAACTATATGTCATGATGTTTGCACTCCGGAGTACACACCAGGCGCTAAAAAGTACAGGGCTGAGGTTCCAATCAACAATAAGTCGTCCCTTACTTTTGGATATTCTACCCAAGAGAAAGATGATTAAACGATTACTCTTTGACATGGATTCGAGATTGACGATAGGTAAATACATGCCTGTGATAGAAAAAATATATGAAACAATGGATACACAAGATGAGACTAACAATGATATAAAACTGCTTAAAGGGAAAATACTAGGATCTGACCTTGTATTATTTCGTAATTTACTGAGAGAAGTAAGAACACAAACACATACAACTAATAGGCATCTTGTTGCTTTAGAGGAAGCCCTGATAGATAAAGCCGCTGAAATGGGAGATAGAGACGCTATTACATTATTGTCATACAATGCCCTTGAGGATGTAAAATGTTTGGAGTATACCAAAGAAGATCATGAATTTGCTGAGTTACAGATTACTGAGTTGTTGAAGCTTGAACATCCTCTTACAATGAAGATGGAAGGAGACAGATTGTTCAGAAACAACAAGCTTCGGGAAGCGGTAGACTACTATAAGAAGTTTTTAACTAAGGATAATGAGTCATTTTTAGCTGCTGATGTATACAAGGTCTTAGGAATGATCTCGTTCCAGAACGCCGATTTATTACAGGCCAAATATTTTTTTGAAAAGTCTTTAAATCTAGCCCCACCATCAAAGGTTTCACAGAGTCATTACATGTTGGGATTGATATTTGAAAGTGATCCACTGAGATCAAGATACCATCTTGAGATGAGTGCTCAACAAGGGCTTAAAGAAAGTTTTGCAAATTTGGGATATTTAGAGCTCAATTATTTTAAAAATGCATATAAAGCCATCCAATGGTTTAAATTAGGTGCTGAAATAGGTGACTTAGATTGCTTTATTGGATTATTTGATGCAAACATGAACCAGAAATTGTATAGCGAGGCAAAAAAGGTATATGATAAGATATTAAATAATTTAAAGACAACTTCTGTGGAGTCGAAGATGACTATTAATCAGTTCAAGAAAGTCAGAGAGAGATCGATTGGCGAGTTACAGAAAGCCATTGGAATTGAACAGCTGCAAGATTCTGAGGACAAAGTGCTAAGCAATGCGGGAACCAAATGGAGCTTATAATTCATTTCACATTCTATGCTTATTTATATTTATATTCATACATTATTGTACATAGTCGTGTTCTCAATTCGCCGGAATAAATTGAACTTTTTAGCCTAGTTCACTCCACGTACTTGTATATAATAACATTTCCCGTTCTTCTGTAATCCCAATGAAACCTGCTATTGAACAACAACTCGTCCAATTCGTACTTTGATTCCTCAAAAAGTTCATCAAAGAATGGTTTCATATGCTCAAATATAACCAAATAATCAGGCCAATCATGAAGGTATTTCCCTTGCCTTTGCTCAATTCCTTCAGCAAAGATACTTTCTCTTGAATTTGGGGCCAGCGGAATAAAATTGTCCCTGATGAAGCCAGCGGGATCATCGTAAAATTCGTCACTTTCATCTCTGTAGTTCACCAGTCCCGCAGAGGAATCAAGATGCAATGGAGGTTCACATGTTAAGAACCAAATATCTGCTTGTGATGGGTCTAAATGAAAATGACTTTGAAAAGGTGTAGAATGGCAAGGGGTCATGTAGCCTATTGTAACCTTCTGTTTAGGATCTTCTTGTGATAAGACTTTGTTTCTTAATACTGACACCACGTCAATCACACCCTTCTCATGGATTTGAGT
Source organism: Wenyingozyma nanaspora (assembly GCA_030557475.1). NCBI lineage: Eukaryota > Fungi > Ascomycota > Pichiomycetes > Pichiales > Pichiaceae > Wenyingozyma > Wenyingozyma nanaspora. The sequence continues at coordinate 640,290 of JAKTPF010000003.1, read as the reverse complement.
GAAATAGAGGCTTAATACCACATTAGTGGCTATAATAGTTATGATTATGGACTTCATTGCTGTCTCTGATAATCTCGCATCCAATTGAACGAAACCGTAACTTGTGAAAATCAAAAAAATAGGTTTTAAAGGATAAATAAATCTAAATTCTTTATGACTTATCAGTGAAAATACCACAAGATAAATCAGCGACATGGCAACCAGTTTCTGCAGTATTGGCAAATTGTAACTCTTGATATAATACAGACCAATGAGCAATATAGGTAGATAAGTCAGCATCAAGATTGGTATGGCCTGGAGGAAGTAAAAGTCAATTCGAGAGATTCCATAAAAACTTGACAATGATTTGAATACATTGAATTCCAAAAATTTGAACAAAGGTGAATTTAAGTTAGAATAGAACATGAAATCTATCATTGTATTAGTAGCCAGTGTAACTAGCGACAATAAAACTGTAACAATGATAACTTTTAGTCTAGCAGCATTACTATTAAGTTGGGTTAAGAGGTGAATACCAAAAAATCCCCAGATAATCACGTTTGAAGGTCTGATAATGCACGAAACAACACCTATTATAATAGCCTTTGTATAGTCCGAGAATTTGAATAGGTTCGTTATAGGGAAATAGTATAATCCAACAACAGTCAATGTCAGTTCCAAAGTATTTGAAAAAGATCTGGTGATACAAAACCAATTAAAAGCCGAAAACAAACTAAGGATTAAAGTGAGTTTTGAGACAAGTACGCTGGAAGTATATTTATAGGTTAGCTTGTATAGATATACTTCTCCAATGGATGTTATGATAGCTTGAAGTACCTTAGGTAAGTTTAAGATGTATAAGTAATCCAAATTCAGAAGATCACAGATCTTGTAAACAAAAGCAAATAGTAAAGGGTGCACAAAACTTCTCAGGCCTTCTTTCCATTCCCATGTCAAATAACCATACCCATAAACAAAGTAATGGGCAGGCTCTAATGACTGCCAGTATTCGTCAGCCTGGAAAAAGGTCCGAATCGTCAAAGCATTTATAAGTCTTATACAAAGCACAATTGCAAATAATGTATATGTGTCGTCGTCTTTTTGGAACACACGGCCAACAATATTTGGCAATAGCATGTCAGCAGCTATTTTCAATTATATATACAGTGAAATTGAAGGATGTTTCGCACGATTATTGCCCATCCAGTCCATTATTTGCCACTACATTCTAGTTCTAGTTTATACATTTGCTCTCTCTGTGAAAGATAAACAAAGTATATATGTGACAAAACAAGGGCAGTGCAGATCCAGAGTAGCGTTGCTAGTTTGATAGAGAGGTGAAGTTGTAGCTACCATTGCAAAACCTCTCTCTCCACAATTCCAGCTTGATTGTAGTGATTGGGTACATAATGTGAACCTCTGTACGCCTCAGCATACTTTGACACCCCTTTCAGGTCATCCCAACCCGTTATATAGTCACAACGAAGGAGCCAAGCAGGATCACAAAGTCAGCCCCTAACTAAGACCAAAGGACAATAGTGGAAAGAATCGAGCAGTCGAAAATGATTTGCTAATCCACGCTAACTATTTTACAGGGCTTGGGCTTGATTTATTTCCCATTTTTAAAATACCCTGCTGGACACACACACAGAGCTGACCAGCTGAAACTTAGGAGAATCGATACTGAGGCACCAATAGACCTGTATATTCCACTGGAATGGATTACAAGGATCAGGACGACCCTTTTGCGCTCAACTCCCAGCAGGAGGTGCTCAGCCAAGCTTCAGATCCCAAGATCCAGAATGGTACTGGGACTTCCAGAAGCATATATGGTAATGCTATTGCAAATTCGAATAGCTCACCTAGTAGTAATGCAAGCCGAGTACAGCTTGAAGAGCTTAAGGCAATCAAAACAAGGAAAAGAAGTCATTCTTTGAGAACTCAGCTGTTCAACAGAAATATATACTCTAACACATCTGCACCTGTGACAGAACCATCACAATCATCTTCAACAACTCCAAAATCGTATTCATATAACAGAGACAGCCGACTGGTAGATATAGACGAACCAGATACTACTTATGCTTCCAATGATATAGAGCTGTTTAAATTAGAGCCGGATCAAGAAGATGATAATCACTTAGATCACACATACGTAAATGGTGAACAAGATTTTCAAGATTTGAATGTTTACAATACTAAACAAAATGGAACTACAAAACAGATTCCCTACAAACGATTTCGCACTTTTCGTAGGGTGTTCAATAGCCTACTTGGCAGAAGTGAAGTATTGCCTTCTATGGGAGGGAGACGGATACCGATCACTTTTCACATAGACACAGCTCATGAACCCTATAAAACATTGCCCAAGACTCATGAAAAATTACTATTAGATACGAGAACAAATGTTCCTTATGTCAACAATGTTATTACATCTTCAAAATACACAGTTTTCAGTTTTATTCCTAGACAATTATTTGCTCAATTCTCTAAACTTGCAAATAGTTACTTTATGTGCGTTGCCATCATGCAAATGATTCCATCTTGGTCAACCACAGGTACAACAACCACAATCATTCCATTGTCAATATTTATTACTATCTCTATATTGAGAGAAGGCTATGATGACCTCAGAAGGCATAAGCTAGACAGGGGTGAGAATAACAGGTATACAACTGTTTTGAAATTCAATAATAAATCAGAAGAGTTTTCTCCAGATAATTACAGATCCTCATTTGCTAGAAGCACCACTTCTATGACCAGGTTGAGAGCTGAATCAAGCTCAGATGATTATACTGAAGGAACTGCTGGTGACTATAGTGATAACGGGGATGAAGACGAGGATGATGTAGACTCAAATGGTGAAATTATACGCTCAAACTCATTTGCAAATGATAAAAAACTCCGCAATCAAAGAATCTCACCGGTCAAGACAAAATGGAAGAGAGTGAAAGTAGGTGATATTGTCAGGTTATCATGCGATGAATGGATCCCTGCTGATGTGATTTTATTAACATCCACCAATGAAATGGGTGAAGCGTTTATAGAAACGATGGCATTGGATGGTGAAACAAATTTAAAGTCAAAAGTACCCAATCAAGAACTGCACGAATCATGTAATAAAGCCAAAGATTTAGTGAACATTAATGCCTCTGTTCTGACTGAAGATCCAAATTTGGATTTATACAATTTTGAAGGATCTTTAAACATGCCCTCTCTAGTCACTAGTGAAAAAAAAACATACCCTTTGGGACCAGACAATGTAATATATAGAGGTTCTATTTTGAGAAACACAGAAGCAGCTTTGGGTTTAGTTATCTTCACTGGTGAGGAGACAAAAATTAGGATGAATGCGATAAAAAACCCTAGAATAAAAGCTCCGAAACTACAAAGATCAATCAACATGATTGTGATATTCATGGTTTTTGTAGTCCTTAGTTTAAGTGCTTTTAGTATGATGGCTGAAAGATTGTTTTATGCTAGAGAAAAAGATAAGACTTGGTACTTATACCAACAGGATGCTGGTGTTGCCGCTACATTTATGGGGTTCATTATTATGTTTAACACTATGATCCCTTTATCGTTATACGTCACCATGGAGATTATCAAAGTGATGCAGATGCTACTTTTGCAATGGGATTTAGATATGTATGATAAGGAATCAAACACACCAGCAGAGGCTAGAACAGCTACAATTCTAGAAGAATTAGGTCAAGTTTCTTACGTTTTCACTGATAAGACAGGTACACTTACTGACAATGTTATGATTTTCAGAAAGTTTTCAATTGCGGGAACTGCATGGTTGCATAATGTTGATAAGCTTACAGAAGAAATAAATGAGGAGATCTTAAGTAGAAGAGGCTCACACGATGAAGACACACATGAATTAAATAGGGTGAGATCAGCTTCACCAAGTGGCCGTGCCAGATATCCAGGTAGACCCTCAATGGCTACATTACAATCTAATATTTCACAGCAGCAACAACAGCAACACTTATATTTTAGTAACGGAAATGACTATCCCAGACCAAGTTATAATCCTAGTTTAGTTACTGCAAAGACATGGAAATCAAAGTTACATCAACAAGAAAATGATCAGAATGGCAGCACTGCTGATAGTAATTCCGCTGGTAGTGACCCGTTACAGATTAAGTCTTCATTGGAGCTAATCAAGTACCTCCAGACAAATCCTCAAGGTCTGTTTGCAAAAAGAGCTAAGTTTTTCTTGTTGACATTAGCCTTATGCCATTCATGTCTACCGAAGCATGTGAAAAAATCTACAGATAACGAGAGTGATGGCTCAAATAGTTTAGCAAGTTTAAACGATAGAGATAGAGCAACTGACTCTAATTTAGAAGATGAAGAAGCTAATGAAGTTGATGTAAATATCAGCGAAGATGCAAGTATTGATTACCAAGCGTCTTCACCTGATGAGCTTGCTTTAGTCACTGCTGCGTCCGATATGGGGTATGTCGTCTTTGACATAAAACAAAAAAAATTGACATTAAAGACGTATCCTAACGGATTCGACGAGGATCCTGTGCTAGAGACATATACTATTTTAGATACGGTAGATTTTACGAGTTCAAGAAAAAGAATGTCTGTGATTGTGGAGTTTCCAGATGGTAAAATTTGCATGATTTGTAAAGGTGCTGACAACATAATATTAGAAAGATTGAGAAATTCGGATATGGTTCACGATAAACAAAAAGAAGTCATCAGAAGTGTTAGTCAAAGAAAAAAGACTGAAGCTGAATATATGCTCAGTCGAAGCTCAATGGATAGTACATCGAGACCTTCTATGTCATCGTTACGCCAAAGTCTTAACTTCAACTCGTCGAGCCCTATTTCACCAACAACAAACAGTGGCCGATTAGAATCAGGAAACACCAATATCGATTCAATATTATCAAACTCACCAAATAGCGATTTTAACAATATGATGGATGAATCAAGAAGGTCATTTCAGCTTCAGCAGGATAAAAAATATGGTGTTCTCAAAAACGGTAGCAGTTATATTCCTTCAGACCAACTAGTTTTAAATGATGAGTTTGTCCTCGAAAGGACATTAAGACACATTGAAGAATTTTCAACTGAAGGTTTAAGAACGTTAATGTATGGACACAAATGGCTAGATAGGGAGACTTACTCCAAATGGACAGAGCTATACGCTGCGGCGAAAACATCATTAGAAAACAGAGCCAAGAAGATAGAGGAAGTTGGAACATTACTGGAGGATGATTTTGAGTTAACCGGTGCTACTGCTATTGAAGACAAATTACAAAAGGGCGTTCCAGAGGCAATTGAAGGGTTGAGAAGAGCAGGCATCAAATTATGGATGTTGACTGGTGATAAGAGAGAGACAGCAATTAACATTGGATATTCATGTAGTCTGATTAAAGACTATTCAACGGTGATTATCTTGTCAAACGAAAATGGTATTGATGAAATAAGTACTAAGATTGCAGCAGCTGAATTAGAAATCAACGCAGGAAATGTTGCTCATTGTGTTGTAGTAGTCGATGGTTCTACTTTAGGTGATATTGAAAATGATTCCACTTTGATGTCAATGTTCATTGCTCTGGGTGTAAAAGCAGATAGTGTGATTTGCTGTCGTGCTTCACCTTCTCAAAAGGCATCAATGGTGTCCCATGTTAGGGCATTAGATCGTCGTAGAGTGACTTTGGCAATTGGTGATGGTGCAAACGATATTGCGATGATCCAAAGCGCTGACGTGGGTATTGGTATCACTGGTAAAGAAGGCTTACAAGCTGCCAGAACATCAGATTATTCAATTGCTCAGTTCAGATTTTTGATGAAACTGTTACTTGTTCATGGACGGTACAATTATGTCCGTACTTCGAAGTTCGTTCTGTGTACATTCTACAAAGAGATGCTTTTCTATTTGACTCAATTACTGTACCAAAGGTATACCCTATTCACTGGATCTTCATTATATGAATCATGGTCATTATCTATGTTCAATACTCTTTTCACTTCATTACCAGTTTTATGTATTGGTATGTTTGAGAAAGATCTCAGACCATCAACTTTGTTGTCTATCCCTGAACTTTATTGTAAAGGTGTCAATTACGAGTCATTTAATTTAAAACTTTTCATTATGTGGGTAATATTAGCCACTTCACAAGCAGTTGCTCTTTGTTTTGCACTTTGGAATGTTTATGGGTTTCCAGCCACATTAGACAATACCACATATTCTCTGGGTTTTATTTTATTCACCGTATTAATCATTATTATTAATACTAAATGTAATATTTTTGAAATGCATTACATCTCCAAGGTCAACATGGCGTCATGGATTACGTCTGTTGCAGGTTGGTTTGTCTGGTGTTTGTTGTTGTCTGCATTATACAAAACCAAGGATTCAACTATTTTCTACGTTAATGAGGGTTTATTTCAGCATTTTGGTAAGGATATTACATTTTGGGCTAGCATCTTATGTTTACTATTCATTGGTTTTATAATCGACTTCCTCTTCCAGACAATCAGAGTCGTATTCTTACCCAATGATACAGATATCTTTCAACATATTGAGACTGATGTTGAAGTAAGAAAGAAAATGGAAATTTTGACTTTTGAATATTTGAAACAAAGTTGGTTGTGGAAACATGACTCAACTACAGAATATGAAGACTTGGAAAATCAAACCACATTCCGTCAAAATGCATACAAGTTGAAATCCTTAATTAGAAAAGGAACAACTATGCCTAGCAAGCAAACTAGAAGAAGGGCCAGTACCCTTGTAAATCCAAATGAACCATTGCCTGGCTCACCAAGTATAGTTAAGCTTGCGTCTACGGAACGATACGATGAAGAGCTGTTGCCAAGTGGAAAGATCATTAGAAACAGGTTGAATAACAGTAATGGCACCAATAGTAGAACCAATGGACATAGAGACGACAAATTCTCCAAAAAGTTCACCAACTTATTTAAAGTTGAAGAAAACACAAATGAAGATTTTACCAATGGTGAGGATATTGAAGTTATTCTCAAAAGAAGACAAGAAGGTTTAAACGAAGCCGGACAGAATTGACTCCATCAGAAATTACACTAAAAAAGTATATACACAGTACATATATTTATTCACTTATACACACATACATACTACCAAAAATACATATTCATGATCAATTCATTTCCAGGTTGCTTGTTTGTATGACATATTACCTACAAGTAAGCATATTTTTGCGAGCCTTGAATTTCCCGAGGAATCGAGAGAAACAGAAATGGTAGGGAAAGAGGGGGACTAAATACTTTGGTGCGCCGATTTGACGGCGATCTTACACCGAAAGGCAAGGTACACAAACACATACATAGACGAGTCGTTTTCTCATGTCACTCCAAACAAAAGCAAGCAAACGGCAATCTTCGTATGATCAAACTGATCAAATGGGTCTAGATTAATTGATTTTCCCAGCTATGCCTATTATTGTTGAATGAGACGATTGAGAACTTAAACAAAAGAACGGGTAAAGAGCCGTTTCTATTGTTACAACGCAGGCCTACCTTTATTTATTCTATGCTTTATTCTAGCTGTTGGTTTAGTCTTGACCCAAATGCATGTGAATGCTACAATAGTTAACTCCTGTTGGTTTCTTATAGGTCTATGGTAAGATGATTAAGGGTGGACTCTGGTAAGCACTACTCGTGAGATAATCTGAACTCACCAATTAATCATCAGAAAAGTTATTTCACAAGTCGTATAGTGTGGTTTCAATTACGTTAAAGTCTTGGAAGCCTTAAACGAAAAAGACGGCTTAAAATGCTGAACGGTTTAATCTTGAACCGTATACCGGGCTGAAAAGATCATGAAAAAACTATGCGTAAGACGCTTAAGCTAGCCTCCGGAGCTGCCAGAGAAGCTTTGAAAAATCCTAACTCTCCGCATATTGGATCCCCAAGAAGGTTAGGCATTAAAGTTTGATGATCTACGCGGTCATCGCAGCTTAGTGTTTACGTGATATAGAAGCATTTAGTCAAGATAGCTAAAACAACCGCACACAAAAAAATTAATTTATTAAGCTCGGGATGCACATCAAGCATGCGGCGCTGCTGGCAATGCAAAATTTTTTTTCAGTTACGCGGCATGGAAGTGTACTGGCCTGAACTTATTCACTTGATAGCCACTACGGGGATATTGTTTCAAATAAATTAGATCACTCGCACTGGCCAAGTGCCGTATGGAAGACAAATTGTCCGGACACAGACTGTTAGGCATAATAAACGCTCGTATGGATTACAGCAAGTAACACCGATAGCAAGGTATATCTAAAAACAGCACACAACAACGCTCAAAAAAAGAAACGATAATTTGGTCCCTGTTACCTTACTTTTTTGTAGCTCGAAATGGTCTTCGGTCAAACCATAACATGAATATATGGTGTTCGTGGAGATGGTCAATGGCTACTTATTCTTCTCTTCACTCGAATAAATGGATACACATCAGACTGGAAATACGAGATGGGATATGTGGTAGATAAGGTACCATTCTCCTGGAAAATCTAGTTAATACCTTACTATCTGATGATTCAGTGTTTGCTAAACTGGTCCCCTCTTTAATAAAATTTGCAGATAAGTATTTTTACGTCATAAGGGATATAGACGATGCCCAAAAAAGCTTTAGAAAAAGTTGGCTCTATTATTTTTTTCGGCGCTAACCTTAAAAGTTTGAGTGTAAGTATTGCTCAAATCATAGTTGCAATGTATTACAGCTATCTCTTTACAAAAGTCACAGTAATCAACATGAAGCATAATCGTCAAAATGATCTTTTTCCTAATGGAGAAAGATATTTGTTCGATGATGTGGAGTTTTAGCAGAAAGCTAGGAGATCATTATCAAGTTTAGGCTAATAACACATGTAATTAGGGCACTAGTGTGGCGAAGAACCACTGAGATAGCTATCTATCTGATCAGCTGATTTATGTAGCTGAGTCTAGCTACCATAAATGGAAACATACAAATGATTCTTCATATGCCGGAAAAACAAATTATGCAGAGTGGAGTATCGGAATGCTTCCGAAAAAGGAAATAAACGGGAAAGTTCTGTGCATGATAGCTACTGCTCGAGAAAATTTTTTTCATTCAACTATTGTCACTCGTGAAAATTTTTTCTTCTTTATCTTTTACTCGCGTCTCTATATTTTGTGATACAGATGTAGATCATCATCATGATTTTTAGTTCTCCGGTTTGATCATGATCATCCTGATCCTTTGTTGTATCAGTAAACCTTATCTGATGCCTTACGGTGAGATAGTGGGGTTGCTTTCATGAGAGTCACTCCAAGTGAATTACTGTTTCAAGATGGCGTTTCATATTGGAGTTAAACTAAGCCAGATGAATTGCATTTTGAATTTATTGAGTAAGAAAAAATAATCAAGATACGTAGCTAAATATAACTTTGAAGTGTTGATATACTTCTTCAAGCTGTGCTATAAAGTTACAGTCATGTAAAAAGATGCTTCTATACATAAAATCCAGCACACTACAGTAGTAGATTAAATTATAGTGAAACGATACAGGCAAGTACGACATATTTCATGCATAGACTGCTTTTTGTACATTCAACAATTCAACATTTGACTTCACACAATCAAACTATTTTCAGACACTTATCAAAGATGACATGTAGGGTGTGTACCTCCAATAGTTCTATTACCTTTTAAGTTTGACACTCAGTCATCAGCTCGTAATCTTTTGTAAGACAGGTATTAAATCTGAGTGGGGAATTTCAGCTGGATTATGGTCTAACCATGTATGCGTCTTCTGATGTACATTAAACCTGTCAAATGATAATTTCATGACGTAGTTATGTATTGTATCACTTTGGCTTACTGTATTGACATAGACATATATTCAAAGTAATTTATGGGAGGTTCATAATTATTCAGTATTTAGTCTACGAGAAAAGTACAGCGAGTAAAATCAATTGAGGTGCGCATAGTAAATATGGGTGATGAAGACAATAAGGAGTTGAAAAGTGGGATGGGGCATGTTAGTATGCTAAAGCGACGTGTAGAACATGTATAGTATGTAGCAGTCACTAATTGTCTAGGCCAACAATCAGACAAGGACTATCATGATCAGGAACTCACTGATGCAGGGTATGCCTATACCGGAGAGACTCCTTTCTGTGCATAACAAGCCCTCTTTTTTATGCGTGCGGAGGTCAAAGTAAAAATTTTCACATTGTTTGAATTTTCACATAAGCTCTCCGTGCAGCGGAGATATTGTGTGGCCGCTCCCAGTAAAAGCTGTATTAAGTGCTATTGTATTAAATTTAATAGCTCCTCATGCAGTGACATACTGCATAGATCGCCTCCTGCAGGTCACTTAACGGAGTCTCAGTCGATGAATAAACAACCCATACATACATACCTTCGTACAGTGAAGAGTGGTGTATCTTTATTGGGTCGTCTTCTTGGTGTCTCCATTCTGTTCCTGATTTCTATAAAGACAGACCCATATCCCACAATTGTACCTTGGTAGTACCCCACTGCATCATGTTACTATCTTGATCATCTTGAATGTTATACACTTCACTTAACAATCTTTTGCTATACCGTCTTGAAGTGCCTATCTCTCTATATACTTAAGACTCCACCGGGCGAAAGAACATTTTTTCACGACTATCGACCTTCTCCTCAAAACATTCAAGGGATCTCTATTCACAGCAACAAATTCGTCCGCTACTATAAGCTGTGTCTGCCGTCAAACCTTTAGAGATATACCCATATCCATACAGACACACTTTAAGCAGAAGTCTTTAGCACTCATCGGTACACAGTGCACTCTCTACTCATAGACTTCAAGTTGCGCACTCTTTACCAACCTCACCATAAATTTATATTAGCCGATCGACGCAAAATATTACCCACCTGGCCTTAATCACAAGCAAAGTGCGAGAAACTAGAAACTGGAAGAAAAACCAGAGCTCAAAGAATCCAACCTAGTTTAAACTAATATCATTTATACTTCACTTGCGCTCTTTTTTGCTGCTACACAAGCTTATACAAAGACTTAGTTACACATACACACATCAAAGTATATTATCAGTCTTTAAAAGTGAGTACCGTTCTTTTCTTTCTTTATTCCGCATTGCATAGGGAGGCCAAGGTTTTTTTTAAAGGTTTTTAATTTTTTTTTTGTTTTGAGTTGGAAAATTGGTGCTGGTCTCCAATCTTCTTTAACTGAAAATAGGTTTTAATCTTTACTGTTTTATATACCGTATCGATAGGCAAAAAGCATGTCTGATAGTTCCTCTTTTCAACGGAAACCTACAGGTGCAGATAATGTGCCTTTGTTATCATCTCAGGTAGAGCATCAAAAATCTGCATCTTTATCTGCATCTCTGCAATCCCAGCAGCAGCACTTTCAAGGGGATCAAAAAGGACAATCGGAAGCTGAGTATCTCAATCAACAGATTTTGGCTATTCAACAACATCAGCTTAACAATATGTCTTCCATAAGACAGCCTCAACTACCTAAGTTGATGGGCCATCATCCCCCACCAATTATTCCTCCATCATCGTCATCTTCTTTTGACCAACCTTTTGTTCCTGTTATTCCCTCTACTTCGTCTGCTTCTGGGAACAACTATGTAAGACAGCAAACATCTCCAAAGTTTCCAATGTTGTATCATCAGTTTCCCATGCCTCATGCTCTTGCTCCACCTCAACAACTGCCTCAGTTTCCAATGCACCCTCAATTACCTATAATGATGAACTCCAATACTAACATCAACATTCCCCCAGGTTACCTCAATATCCCCAATAAGCCGCAGTTTATCATGAACGGTAGTCCGGAAGGTATGGACTCTAACTATACTTTGAATTCGCTGTCTTTGATTAGAAGCAATTTAGATGAATTGGATCCAAACCAAACGTCAGAGTTTTATAATCAACAACTTGGCCTGGGTGCTGATCCTAATTCATATTCATCTTCCCATTTTGATGCACAACTTCATCAGCAACAACAACAGCAGCAGCATCAGCATCAACAGCAGTCGCAACAGCATAATCAACAACAAAATAGTCAAGTAAAGCAACAGAGTCAGCCGTCTTTATCTCATCATGATTCTCTTTCTTCGGAAGCTTCTTCACATTACAATGATAACATGACCAGCCACTCAAATACGTACACTGGAAATTTGGATTTAATTGAATCAGATGAACAGTATATAAGCGGTGACTTTCATTTTTTGCCAAACTCAGCGCCAGGCTATAGCATGCAATTCAACAATGAAAACAGTGGAAATGCTAATTTGATAAATGGTACATCAAATGGAATTTTTCTCAGTGATCAAAACTCTTTAATGTTGCATACCGAATCTGGTGATGCTGATGTGCTTCATTTGGCGAACATTAACCCTGATGAACACATAATGGGCCACTACGGATCAGATGAGAATTTACAGAGCATGAATAATAACGTCAACAATAGTAACAATAATAACAGCTCTATGAACAGCAACAATAGCAATAACAACAGCAATGACAATTCTAGCTCTCATCTTGAACAGGGCAGCTCAAGCAACTATAGTGGGCAAGAAAATCCATTGTTAGATACACAGCAAGGCCACCATCCGAAGAGGTCAAGAGCGTCGGGCGAAAACTTGAGTTTCTTAATTGACGAGTTCAATAAGAACTCTAATCCAAGTACATCGGTAAGGAAAATGATATCAATGAAGACTGGTATGTCTGAGAGATCGGTCAGAATTTGGTTTCAGAACAGAAGAGCTAAAGCAAGAAAGCTAGAAAAATTGACTAATTCAGATTTGAATGTTTCTTCAGGTTCAAATTATCCCATGACAAGTAATTCAATAAGCGATTTGAGTGACTCTATCGAAGGAATCAAAAATTCATTGTCTTCTTTTCATAATCATTCAAAATTACCTATTTTTATCAATGAAAAGTATTCATTAATTGATTCTCTTTCGATATCTGTTGGTACGTGGCAAAGAATTAAATCGGGTTATCTAAATTCTTCAATTTTGAAAAATTTACACAATTTATCACCAAGACTATTGAACAATTTGATGCTGACTACTGATTTGTTGATCATTTTATCCAAACGTGATAATGAGTTGAATTATTTCTTTTCAGGTGTTTTTCAAAACGAAAAAGTGTTGTTCAGAATATTTTTTCCATTGATTAATATATTGTCATGCTCATTGATTAATAATCATACTCAGAAGCCAAAACTAGAGTTGAAAAGCCAATCACCTAGCAAATACAATACCAATAGCCTCGACGATGAATCCTCTTCTGCAATAGTGACACCACCCTCTGTTTCTAATTCCACTACAACTTCTCCACATGACCAAGCTTCATCATCAACTTCATCGTACCATCATCAGTCATCAGCTTCGTCAACTCATGTGGATCACTCACAGTTAAGAATGCAATTGGCAGCACCTCCCAAGTTTGCTGTTCATTTCTTGAGAGATCCAACAACAGGAAAGGAAAATCCAAACCAATGGTCCATTTGTGAAGATTTTAGTGAAGGGCAACAAGTGATGAATGCATTCATTGGCGAAGGAGGATCAGAAGCTCCTCATATTTTAACTGGTGACATTGAATATTTACAATACTTGAACTCAGCCATTGTTTCATTCAACCAAAGTTTACCGAGTATGCCGCTTCGCAATAATGGTGCTAATGTTAATAATAATCCACCATCTACTGTCTCTTCATCCACTAATTTGTCGCTTTCTACTCCAGCTACCTCACTGTCTGGTAACACCAACGCTCCCGCTACTGCTGGCTCTTCCGCTTCATATGCCACTACTTCCTCAAGTCCTGCTACTAATTCAGGTGTTAAAACTACCCCTTTCTCTTGACTTTAGTAGCCGGACAACATCATCGCACTTTTATAATCCTAATCTCATAAATTACATATATAGTATTTCAAATACAGTATATCCGTGTTTAACATATTTTCCTCTTTCTTCCCAATATATAGTATAATCTAATCATGCTTATCTAAGAAAAGCTACTAAAAACTACAAAAATGCACGGGTGGAGTTTTTGGTCAGTGTGAAACAATACTGTTTTTTATTTTAAGACTTCTAGCGTGATGAATCAGACATAATTGACAATCAATTATTGGCAAATTTTTGACATTTAAAAAACATACAAACCCACGATAGAGAGTCATAATATTCGGTGGTATAATCATTTAGTTACACGTTACTTTTTTAATTATTGCGAACTCCAACACGTTTTAATCTGGGATTACAACGAGCAACGAGACACGAACTTTTATCTACATAAAGATAGACATAGATGGTGCCATCAGCACTAGCAGGCTCACTTACGGGCACAAAAAGGCGGCTTGACCAAAATGGTGATGATTTGTCCGATTCTCAGAGAGGTCTAAAGAAGGTGAAGGTTGCTGCCACCAGGAAGGCTACTAATGATGACGAAGTTGACAAAGGAAATGACGATCATGATGATGACGATGATGATGATGATGATGACGATGATGATGGCGATGATGATGATGATGATGATGACGAGGACGAGGACGAGGACGATGATGAGGAGGAGAGCTCAAGTGATGAAGAAGAAGTAGAGGAATTATCAGAAAATCAGAAACATATACTTCAAAAAGGATATCGTACTTTAAATAATGATTTATTGCAGCAGAGAGCGGAATTGACCCGTGATGGTGGAGTTAATATAGTTCACCAGTCACTCAATAAAGCTGATAATCTTTTCACTTCAGTACGACATAAATTTGCGTCTTCAAATATCTTTGCTAAAGATTCGTCGGTTTTAAAAGAAATTGGATCTCAAGCAGTTTTAGCTACACACCATTTAAAAATTGGAGTTTCTCAGCGGAATCTGGACTTTGACAAATTTACAAACATTTTCAAGACGAAGTTTATGTCTCATGGCACAGCTGATGGTATCATTACTACCGGTAATTACGAAGACGATGATGAAGATGGGCATTTTCAAGAAAGCAAAATCAACTGGCTCAGTGCCGGCTTAATATATATGAGGCATAGTGTAAGACCCGCAACTACAGATTTCCTGAATGGTCCTTTAAGCATAGAAGGTAAACCGCGTGTGTTTTCCACAAGAGCTAAAGACGATTCAAAAGTGAATAGTGAAGCCACCAAGGCAGCAAAAAAATCAGCTGACGATATTGCCAATAAGAATTCAGAAGAAGAAGACACCACAATGGCTTCTGAACGCCGTTTTCGTAGTCTGCGAACGAAATCAGGCACCGAAAAGGTCAGATTATTCGATTTTTTTCTTGACCCTAAATCTTTTGGTAAATCAGTGGAGAACTTGTTTTATACAAGCTTTTTGATAAATAACGGCAAACTAATTTTAGATTTTGATGAAGATTCGATACCATACATTCAAGTCGCCACTTCTGAGACGTGCTTCAATTTACCGAAGGCTAAAACTAGAGATGACAGCAAGAGTCATATTGTATTCAATATGGATTTCAAAACTTGGAAGGCATTAGTGAAAAAGTTCAATATTACAGAATCATATTTTAATGATCCGCACCATGTTTAATGCTCCAAAAACACAAAAAAACAGAAAAGTTTTTATCTATACAGGCTATATATACAGAAATATTAATAAATAGTAATATGTACAACACAGCTGAGCTTGGTCTCAACAAATATTAACAAGGATAATCTAAATTTGACTTTTAGTTTTAACCCAACCCTCCAATCCAAGGACCTCATCAATAGGCCATTTTCGTACTACAGATGTTCCTAGTTCTGTAGTGAGCCCTTCATTCTCATATAATTCAATTCCAGCCCATCCAATCATGGTTGAGTTATCAGTACAGAGTTTGAGTGGAGGGTAGTAAAACTCTGTTATTCCAACTTCACTCAGTTCTTTATTAAGCATGTTTCTCAAAGTCATGTTAGAGCTAACTCCACCCGAACAAACAAATTGTGTAACTCCGTTAAATTTCTCGGGTGTCATTCTGAAGGCAAGCTTAATTTTATTTATAATGTGCTGGAATACTTTATTTTGAATGGCAAAAAGTATCCTTGCTCTAGTCTTATCGTTGTTGACACCATCAGAAAAACATTTAGCTAAAGAGGACTTTACTTGTGACTCAAAACTCGCAAATGAAAAAGCAACAAGATTCATTCTATTAGTTTGGTTTAGCAGCGGCTCTATCAAAGGAAAGTCAACTTCCTGTCCCCACTCTTCTTTATGCTGGTTTAAAAATGCCTCCATTTCTCTACCTATCATGTTTCCTTTAATTCCTAGCAATCTTCCTGATTTATCTAAGGCATCACCGGCTGCAATGTCAATTGTATCAGCTATAATTTCGTGGTCAAGCAAGCTTTTAGACAATACAAACACAGTATGGCCTCCACTAGCCAATAGACTTACAAAAGGAAAACTTGGTGTCTCTCCATTACTATCTAACCTGGGAACAAGCAAGTGTCCCAGCATATGGTGCACACCCACAAGTGGTCTGTTCCAAGCTATACTTAAACCCTGGGCAATCATATAACCAGCACTTAGAGAACCAATCATCCCAGGGCCTCTTGTAGCGCATACCAAATCAGGTATACTGCTTGGATCATGAACATCACCCCAGCCATATTCTTTTAAAACCCTTTGAGTAAGCAAGGCCACGCTCTTTCTGCTGTGCCTAGCAGCATCAGCAGGGACAACACCACCCTGCGCAAGGGAATCAAGTGTCTGCTTTTCCTCGTGAATAACTCTTGGAGGTTTATCGTTGGAATACCTGTCCATTAGCGTTACACAAGCATCGTCACAAGAGGATTCGATAGCTAAAACCTTATAAAAACGTTTTGTAGACACCTCTTTGGGGAACTGAGACAGTATAATACTGCTTTTTCTCAGATACATCCCCCAGGCCACTCTTCTTGCATGTATGCTCATTAAGTGCCCTTCTACAGCTTTTATATGTCTTACAAAACACCATAACACTCTTGGTTTCCTTTCTCTGTTAAATCACGGCTACAAAGTAAAGAGTTAAACCTCCGGGTAATAATCGAAAATTCTCATCGCAGCGAAATGGTGAAGCTCTATTTTTCACACTTGGTGTGTTTGTTCAAGAGTCTACATGATCTCTCTAGTTACACAGTTATATAGAAGTAGCCATACAGACACCCACATGCCCATATTATCTACATATAGCCCATAGAGCAACACGAAATTACTCAATTCCATACACAGACTTCACATTTTTTTCACTTAGTTTTTGCATTAAACTTTGAAATACTCAAAACTAACATCGGCATACTTGCATTTTTCTACTACAAATTACAGAGATAACTATTAACGGAAAAAAAGGCACCATTTGTAACCTCACTTGTCATAAGATAGATATTAAACAATATATACCAGCAAAATTACTACTGTTTGCCGCATGCACCGTACTACATTAATATAGCAACAGTTTGACATATTTTTCTTTTCTTTGTCGTTTTATAGAGAGATCAACTTCCATCAATACAATTGACCAGAAAGCTTGTCAACAAGTACCGCTTACTATAAGTCATTGCCAAGTGTGAAAATTCACGCACTATATTGTTGCCATCATGACTTCCACATACTTATCCAGCTCCACTATATCGGTGCCGCATCTCTCGCATAGTTCTTCATCGGTCTCGCAGACCTTATCTAGTTTGTCAACGGGTGGCTCAACACCTAATAATAGTACGGAATCTTCAGAGTATCCTAAGCCAATACATTGTTTGCTAGCAGGGGGGTTTGGTGGGATGGTAGGTGATACTTCAATGCATTCATTGGATACTGTTAAAACCCGTCAACAAGCAGCTCCTCATATAGCCAAATACAAAAACACATTTTCTGCATATGCCACGATATTGCGCCAGGAGGGATTTCCTAAGGGACTATACGGAGGATACGTAGCAGCTATGCTGGGCTCTTTTCCCAGTGCAGCCGCTTTTTTCGTTACTTATGAATCAGTTAAAAGGGCAGCTATTGATGATTTTGGAATCAACGATACAGTTTCCTATTTAACCGCTGGGTTCTTAGGTGATTTGGCATCCTCGGTCTTTTACGTGCCTTCAGAAGTACTGAAAACGAGATTGCAGTTACAAGGACGGTATAATAACCCACATTTCAAATCAGGATACAATTATTCAAGCACTTTTGATGCCATTCAAACTATTATAAAGGAGGAGGGATGGAAAACGCTATTCTATGGATACAAAGCCACGCTAATCAGAGATTTACCTTTCTCTGCCTTACAATTTGCATTTTATGAAAAGTTTAGGGAGTTTGCATTTGACATTCAAAACACCAGAGGTCAGAAAAACAAAGATACACTGTCAATAAGTTTAGAGTTGTTGACAGGTGCAGCTGCTGGTGGTTTAGCTGGTGTAATAACGACACCATTAGACGTCATTAAAACCAGAAAACAAACACAGATAAGCCCTTCCGTTCAAACGTTGAGCTCATCTTCCTCTTCTTCGTCCGCTGAGCTTTTAGAGTCAACTTCGATTTTAAGAAGTTTGATCACTGTATATAGAAACCAAGGCACTGTTGGTTTATTCTCTGGGGTTGGACCCAGATTCGTTTGGACAAGTATACAGAGCAGTGTAATGTTGTTACTTTACCAAGTCTCCCTAAGAGCTTTATCCACAGGTCAAATTACATTAGACGAATAAATGCAATGCAATGTAAAAACAACATACATACGTACATACACTAAATCATACAGGTTTTCAAATAATGTGAAACCAATCTCTTTTTTAACACCTTTCGAATACTTTATACAAACCCGGTAAATTGGCAATTTCTATGACATCACGCACAAGCGTATTTGTTGCCAGCAGTCTTTTCTTAATGATGGGAAAAATAATATTTTCCATCGTCTTATTGAGCTTTTCTCTTTTCTGCTCAGTTTCATCACTCTCATTATCATCAATCGCCTCAGGGATATAAAACAGGGCTAATTGCCTCAAAATTCCACCCAAGCACACCTTTTCATCGGAGTAATCTACCCTTGTCCCTAGCTTGAACAAAAACAAGGGTAACTTGGCCAAAGGAGGAACATAACCTTTAACTAACATAGGAATAGAAGTCAAATCTGCATCAATATCCTCTCGATCATTTTGCTCAACTTTAATCGAAAAATACTCTTCAAACATCTCCGCCATTTCAATAATCTTCTCGATAATTGCATCAATCGATGGAACCTTCCCCTTGAAATTATTAATGAAACTTTCATTCTCGTAAATCTTAGTCAATTGTTGACGAATCGAAATCTTCTCATCAAAGTTGATATAACCAAAGTTGCTAAAATCTGACAGGCCAATTTGATAGAATAATTCATTGCATAGCGAAGCATAGTCTACCAGAAACAATTTAACATCATATTGAAAACACATCAGTCTTCTAGAATAGTCAACTATCCCTACATATATATGTTTGGAAAATACTTCTGTTAAAAATTTGTTTGTCTTTTCCTCAACATCCTCACAAAGCAATTTGATACTTTTCAACTGCACATTCACATAGACTTTCTCGTTTGATTCTATTAATGTGTTCAGCATTTCGTCTTCTGGTACGTCGATATCAATTTCGGTAGACTCTTCAGTTCGCTCTTCAGGCGCAGCTTTCAATTTATTCGAAGATCTAGTTCTTCCAGTTGAACTCAAAAATGATGTTAGTTTTGACTGACTGAAATCTGTTCTGACAAGATGGTTCTCATATGGCTTTTTGTATTTGTTCAAGTCAGGAACTCCAGAAGCTGTTCTACGTTTAGGTGGAGATTCGTGAGTCTTCGCAACAATTTTACCAAAACTTGTATTCCCACTGAAACTATCTTCAACTCCCACGGGTAGCTCTTCCTCTTCTCTTAACCTTTTATTATTAATGGTAACTTTTTGAGTTAAAAAGGTTCGTGCTGAATCAACACTTGATAGCGTGGTTTGTATTTCCGATACAATATACTCAATGATCTCATCTTCATGGAGAAAACGCACTTCACGTTTGGTCGGGTGGACATTAACATCTAAATTAGCTGGATTTATAGTGAGAGATAAGTAAATAAATGGTTTGAAACCTTTGGGAAGGAACATTGTGTAAATTTGCCCAATCGCTCTTCTTAGTGGATCACAAGCAACTAGTCTATTGTTGATGAAAAAAACAGGAGGTATAACTTTCCTGTTGTTATAATTTGTATTCGTTATCTGTCCCTCACACCCCAGGAACCCCAATTCCTCATTCTTGTCAATCTGAATGTCTATCAGGTCGTTGGCAACGGAGGAGCCAAACACTTGTCTTATTCTATCTTTTCTATTCATAGTTGAACGAACGTTAATATCACTAAACCCATTACCAAATTTCTTGCATGAGAAACCAACAGACAACGTATGGATGGCGTATCTACCCACCACGTCAGCAATTTTATTATACTCTTCATTGCCACTTTTCAAAGCTCGCAATCTTGAAGGCACATTGAAGAATAAATCCTCCACACTGATTTGAGTACCGTTCTTACCTGCCGTAGGTTTAGGATCTGCCGTCTCATTAGGTTTAGGAGCTATCAACTTACCGTCACCATAATAGCACCTCCATGCACATTCATCTGATGCTGTCTTAGTAACCACCGATAGATGTGAGATATGGGATATACTCGCAAGTGCTTCACCTCTGAAACCATAAGTGGCAATGGAATTTAAATCTTCAAACTTGGAGAGTTTAGAAGTGGCAAACCGTTCACAAAGTAAGGGAAGATCGCCCTTAGATATTCCAGTACCATCATCTGTTATTTGCAGTAATTTGAGACCCCCTTCTTTGGCTACAATCTCAATAGAAGTAGCCTGAGCGTCAATTGAGTTCTCTAGCATTTCCTTCAACGCGTTTGATGGAGCAATGATGATCTCCCCTGCTGCTATCTTGTTAACCACAGAGGGATCCAGTAGTCGGATTGATGACTTACTTTCTTCACACGCACTCATAACAGCCTTATACACACACTATGTGTGCTCCCTAGTACTTGATCTTTGATACCTGTACAGATAACATATACCTTTGAATTTAAGTAAAATCACAAAGGCAATTTTGGTGTTCCCCAATGTTGGTAAATATCTCTACTTTTAAAGAAATTGTGTCGCGAGGCTCCAACATGGCAAATATTATAGTGTTTGATAGTGTCAAGAAGAAAAGGTACTATAGTTCTTGCAAAATAGCTACATCGTGAGTAAATAACAGAGACTGATATATGGGAGACAAACGAAACTGTTAGTATGTCTAGGTCACAAAAGAAAACAAGTGCTAATATTACCCCTAAACAGGCTTTTGACAGTATATATTACAATAGCAGATGCAAACTTCAGCCTGCGGTTGAAGACAAGTTGCTGGACTCATTCACTGATTATTGCACAGAAACAGGAGAAGAAGAACTATTAATCAACGATTTGCCTTCATTTTTGAAGAAGTATTTGAAGATACCCCAAAGATTTCTTGTGTGTTTGAACACGAATGATTTTTTATTAGAGGGAACGAATGATGTAGTTGATTTTGAAAAATACCTGTATCAAGGTGCACTGTTGCTGACATTATCAAACAAGAAGAATATGAGTGTGATAGACTATTATTGGAAACTGTTGATGAAAAGTTCTGGGGTATTTACAGAAGACAGTCGGGTAAAAGAGACAGACATTTACAGGAGTAAGTTTAATTTGAAAGATTTGGCTATGGCATGTAGACATGCTAATGATGACTCACCAGCTAACCTGCTAATCAAAATGATAGCTGTGGGATCAAAGGAAAGCAAGCCATATATCACTTTTACAGACTTTGCAGTAATATTGGGTAGAATTGGGGAATTAGAGACGTAAAAAGCGAGATCACGAAATGATTGAAAGCCAAATATCAATAAATAATTAAATATCATGAAGTTTTTTATTCAAATTAAACTAGCAGACCTAAGTTTAAAAATAATATATATGACTAGTTAAATATGGAGGCGTTTTTGGATTAGATGATGTGCTTGGATCTGAAGTAGCTTCTTAAGTAATGGATTTCCCATATACCAACAGCGATCAGAACGATGATAATTGAAATGGAGAAGTTACGTACTCTTCTGTTGGTGCTTTCGTTTGTGTCTCTTAATCTTTCTTCTCTACGGATCAAGTATTGTAATTCTTCAGCAATTTCGTCAATCATTTCTTCAACTTTTCTGAATTGCACTTCACTTGGCTTCAATTCTTCAGCTGCTTGAATGGCGTTCCAATCTCTAGCAGCAGCACCAGCTTCAACTTCCAATTCTATTTCTCTGGTCAAATAACCAGCTCTTCCACCGACTTGTAATTGATTTTCGAAGCAAACGTCGAATGGAGATGATGAATGAGATGTGAAAGCAACCTTGAACTGACCTGCAACATCACGCTTCTTACGATATTCGTTACCTTCAGAGTCAACAATACGCATGCTCAAAATCTGGCCGTCACCAGCGTAACCATTAGTATTCACTGTAACGACGACCAATTGACCTTCATTGACAAATTCCCTGACACACATTGGAGGTGGATTATGAGCAGTAGCCGGGATTTCTAGTCTGAGGGCCTGTGCAAGCTGCAAGGACAGCAAAAAGGTCACCACAAAGGAAATAACAGATTTCATGGTGGGTGTATATGTTAATCTAAATTGTCTATGCTTCAACGTTTATACTGTATCTACTTTCTAGTATAGAGATTTGACATCTACAGACTTCTTCATGTTATTATTAGCACTCAGTCTCTGGATGATCTGGTTTGGCTGGACGCGTGTCTTCTCGGCGAGGTTTGGTTGCGAGCCCTTGGCGGGTGTTTAGCGCTATTTCTGTTACTAAGCTTGATTATTATGGCTATTGATACTAATTATACATTATTTAGGTTATTTAGATGATTTGAAAGTGAAGAACGAAAAGCTACCTACTTACAAGGCATGGTTATGGAGTGTTGCCTTCGTCTTCATCGGCTTCGTTAAAAGCTCCGCCGTTTGCTGGTGTAGGGGCATCCCAAGCGCCGGGAGTAGGAGCAACGTTACCTGGAGTAGCACCCCAACCGGCATGTCCGTCCACAGTATCCCATGGTCTAGATGACGATTCACTACTGGAGTCTGGATTCCATGCTGATCTTCCACCAGAAGCAGCTCCCCATGCTGGGGTCTTGCTTCCACTTGAAGCACCCCAAGCTGGAGTCCTGCTGTCATTCGAAGCTCCCCAGGCTGGAGTCTTACTTCCTCCCCATGCTGGAGTCTTATTGTCTGATCCCCACGCAGGAGTTCTGCTCTCTGATCCCCATGCTGGGGTTTTACCACCTGGAGTTTTACCACCTGATGACCATGCAGGAGTCTTACCACCTGAAGACCAAGCTGGTGTCTTACCACCCGATGACCAAGCTGGTGTCTTACCGCCCGAAGACCAAGCTGGTGTCTTGCCTCCATGTGGAGTATTACCCCACGCTGAACGACTGCCTCCACCGTTATGATTGTTGTATTGAGATCTTCCTCCTGATGGAGTACCGAAGGAGTAATTATTATTCTGCGGACGGCCGAAGTTGTTGTTCCCGCTGCTATAATTATTAGGCCTACGACCTCTATTACTCTCAATAAATTGTTCGTAAGGAATGAACTGACCTGGTCTGGCTTCAAAAAGTAAATCTGATTTACTTATTGGAACTATCTTGGCGGGATTATGCATCTCAACTCTGGCAACTTCTCCATTTGCTGATTTGACGATACCTTTCTTACCTTTATATGGACCTCTGCTAACACTAACATGTTGAGATAAAGTGTAATCTCTACCAACAAATGAGCTCAAATTGGCAGAGGCTTGGGGTGGAGCCATAACTCTATTTGGATTCATCTTATTAAGATCTGGTGCCTTAAAACTAGACATGATAGATCCTTTGTTCGATATCGTTTGAACATCAGTAGAATTCACAACAAAAATACCTGTATTTTCAAGAACTGTTTTGGATTTCAAAAACAAAGATGATCTGTAAACATGTAAAATACTTCCTTCTCTTCTTTCGCCAATGACTTCTTTCACAACATCACCAACTTTAATTTCAAATCCATTTTTATCAGTCGTTTTTTCAGTGTTTTTATTCAGTTCAACAGCAGACTGTACGGCGGATGGTTCCACAGTGACAACTCTACCATCAACACACAAAATGGTGAAAATCTCTTTTTCAGCTTTTAATATAATACCAACATTTTGTGTGCTTAGTTGAACTAATTGATGTAATTCAAATCTACCAACTTGAGATGAAGTATTTGCAGTTTTGGCAGATTTCACTAAGAAGTTAGGGAAAACTGTGATGTCTTTATTCGTCTGGTCAGAAACTAAAGTGACTTGGTTGCCTTGAATTTTCACAATCAAACCACTTTCATCTTGATGTGTACCATGAATGAGACTAACGTGATCACCAAGAGAAAACTTTTTTCTTAGGTTGGATATTGGCACTTCAACGTAAGTACCATTTACTTCATCATCGTCGTTACCTTCTAATACCACTCTAACAATCTTTGCTTGAGGAGCACCGGTAACTCTACCTTTCATGCCCGACTGTTCACCTGAAACAATATCAACTGCATCATCTGGTTGAAAAACAATTGAATCTTCGGTATCTTCTTTCAAAGAAGCACTTATTGAAGCTAAATCAATACCATCTGCTGAACTGCCTGAGTTAAATAACGTCAGCTCATGAAGTGTAGGTTTAATATTCTTGATTTCCAACAACTGGATTCTAATATCTTTGTACAGGAACCCATTGATATATTCTTCATTCTTATAAATGTAGTATCCTTTTTCTCTTCTTGCGCTTGATAAATGCTCAGGATCATACTGAGTAGCCTCAATCTCAGAAAATAATCTTTGTGGAGGTCTGAATTTGTTATTAATTGGAGTTCTACCTCTCTTACTACCAGAACTATCTCCACCCAAACCACCAGAATTTGAATCAATAACAGTTTGCAAAGCTGATCTACCATAATCTAATCTTGGTACTAATTTCACACGAACTTCCAAATCATTCTCGGCTAAATTGTCAACAATACCTAAATCACCTTTGTATTTACCTGACTTAATTCTTACATATGAACCAGGCTTTAACTGAACATCGGTGGATTTACCTGGTTTCAGCAAATCTGGATACTCTTCGATTGGGACTAAGACCTTGTTGATATTGTTATAAACACCAGGCAAACCTTTCAATATCTCATTAACTGCATCCAATCTCCTGGCTTCAATATATATATAACCGACGAAACTTTCTCTTTGAAAAACACTATAAACTTCGACTTTGCTTCTTAAAGTCATCAATCTTGCGAAAATTTGCTTAACAAGCTCCTTTTCTCTACCTGGTCTAACTCTTATACCCCAAATAAGTGGATCATCAACGGATGGTAAAAGTAAACGTTGAGATACGTTTTGAGTTGAACCCATGTACCTTGAAGATGAAGAACGACCATAACGAGCTCTAAACTCATCTGCTAAAGCTTGGGCGTCTTGTTCATCTAATTTTTCTCTTGTTCTATCAAGTTTTCTATGTAACCTGTCATCTTGTCTTGGAAGTGGTTCATCGTCATTCCCTTGCTCATCGGCGATAAACTCATTTCTAAATATTTCGGCTTCTTCATCATCTTCTTCCTCTTCTTCATCATCATCCACTTCGGCTTCAACATCCAAAAACTGATTTCTTCTTCTCCTTTTTCTTGATCTTACATCGTCATCATCTTCGTCTTCTTCGTCATCTTCATCATCTTCGTCATCATCATCTTCGTCATCATCGTCTTCATTTTCATCTTCTTCATTGACGTCCCTCTCGTTTTTGTCATCAACATCTGCGCTTTCTTTAACTTCGTCAACATCTGCGTCAGCTTCAGTAGCCTCTTTTACCTTAACATCCGCAATTCCTTTGCCCTCATCTGATTCTAGTTTTGTCTCTGGGCTTACCTTGGCGTCCTCGTCTTCATAAGGAGAGACAGAGGCATCATCTGAAGGAAGTGAACGATGAGAAGCCTCAGACTTAACAACTGCCTTAGCGTCTGAATCCATTGTTTTTACGCAGAAGTATAAAGTATGGACGGAATTATGCTGTATGTGTCCTGCCGACGACTTTATAACAACTGTGAAGCAAACACAAGAGATGTATTATAACTGCTATTGAACAGTTTCTCTAGCTGTAGCCCTAGTTGTAGCTTGTAGTGGTGAGTTGCCCATTTGAAAGATTTCCTTTTCTCGGGAGATCAACAGGGTAACCATTTAACTTAAGTACTGCGGAATTAGTTAGACTATCATCAGCGGTTCACCAAAATCAAGAAGTATAGTCAGTATACCGTTAGTGGTTGTATATGTATCTACATGTGTATGTATGTATATGTATGTATGTATATGTATGTATATATATGTATATATACATGTTGTATGTTATATGTTATCAGTTATATGTACAGAAGAAAATAAGTGATGTGCGAACGTTTAGAGTACACTATGGAAAGCTTTAGGGTTTGTGCGTTTTTCAAATCAATCAGAGATGTTTAACTATGGATGTCTCTAATGGGGTACGGCTATTGTATGATTAGTGTTAAATG
Organism: Wenyingozyma nanaspora; assembly: GCA_030557475.1. Taxonomy (NCBI): domain Eukaryota; kingdom Fungi; phylum Ascomycota; class Pichiomycetes; order Pichiales; family Pichiaceae; genus Wenyingozyma; species Wenyingozyma nanaspora. The sequence continues at coordinate 613,715 of JAKTPF010000003.1, read as the reverse complement.
TAACTTTTGCTGGTTGTGTATGTCATATACTTAGTAGCCAAAATCACCACTTCACCTCTTTTTCTTCCAGTCAAAGGCACCTCTCGTGAAATCCAAAGCCTTGCTGACTAAACCTTTTCTCTTCTTTTCTTCTTTGAATAGCACATGTCTTTGGGCTATTGGGTCATACCTGATCTGTGCAATAGGGTCTGACGTTCTTGGCAATAAAATGGACCTCTTGTATCCCGTTTTTGCAGTGGATATAAGATGAACTACTGTTGTTCTGGCTTTAGCTTCTGTGGTAAAATCAAAAATTAACAAAAAAAACTGTTAGTAAATCAATCATGAGTAATACCAATGATCCCTAAAAAGGAAGTTAATGTTCACTTAATGAAGCTTATGGGAAACACATACTTGCCATCTTGCTTGTGTGTATGCTTGTGTATATATTTATAAAGGCAGCTGAGCACGAATAAGATATAGAGGTGCTCTCTTTGCTCTCATCATCCTTATACTAGGGTCAAACGCTGAGAATTTTCCAATGCTTGACTATTTACCGTCCTCACACCCCACACCGCCCAGATGAACAGATTAGATTTAACATGCTGACTGGGGTTGATAACGCTGGGGCCTCCAAAAAACTATTCCAGCACTCTTATGTGCTACAACACTATTCGAAAACCTCTGGACATTTGTGATTTAGTAAGTGACTGTTCCATAATACCTTGAGCTATTGTCTATCCACTTTTGAGTCACTCAAATCGACTGCAGAATGTTCAAAGTTGAAGATTTGGGCCCGCTGTTCAATTCCAGCATAAATATATCAAATAATGCATATACAGGTTACAATTTTACCGGCAATGCCAGGAATACCGCTAATATCAATATTCCACTCGACGAAAGAGCTGCAACTGTAACTAATTTTTACAGAATTGCCAAAATAAGTAGGATCAATTACGCTTTTTACCAAATATACGAGCCACAACCTGAAAATTCACTTGATTCTGCATCTGGTACCAATTCTAATGCAACTAGTATAGCTGCCGATTCAGCACCATCTGCAACAGTTTCAACAAGCTCGGCATCAAACACAACTCCGGGACCATCTGCAGCAGTGAAGAACACTCAGCAAATATACTTATACGAGGAGATTCTCAAGTCGAAATTGGAAAACGAATACAATATAAAGGATGTTATATTCTTTGTATCCAAAAAAGAAATTTTTATCTTTCAGATAGAAGCTAAAACTAGCAATGATGAGGTAGGATTCAATCAACTGAAAGATGCAATAGATAACATCCTAACAGAGAATAAGATTTATCTGCGATTGTTATCAGCTAATAACTTTGATTCAGATACAATTTCCAAACCTCAATATGCCAACACTGGTGGGTCTAATGCTGGATCTCAAAACAGATCATTGAGTTTAATCTACACTACCTTTTTGAAGGCGGTACAAAAATATATAACTATGAAACTTACAAGTGTCCACGACATGCAGAACTCATCCATTGAAATGTTAGCGTTTGGTAACCAGCTGATTGTATCTAATGATAAAGGCAAAAGAAACACAGACAAAAAGAAAAATGATATCAAAACATATTATTCATTACTCAAAATCAATCCTTCATTAGGTAATAATAATCAGTTGATGGTTAACCTTTCAGTATCTCAATCATTCAAATTTTACAAACTCTCAAACTTATTAGCAACAAACGACTCATCATTTGCAGATAGAAAAGATTTTGTAATCTATATTTGTCCTTCAGGTGTTCGTTGTTCATGTGCAATTAAAAACTCTATGAGGGAATCTGTTACTGATGAAGCTCCAGTGAACTTCGAAAGGCTTTTAAAACTGTTAAGTGACCATACAAATATCAAGTTGTTGAAAGAAGAATATGGAAATACAAGTCACTATCCTGACTCTACGCCTCTTCAAAATAGAAAGCATTTCAAAAAATGGATCAAATTGATACCAAATTTGAACCATATGAATGGCCTTACACCTAAAATTGCTTCGTTTCTGGAAACATTTGTATCAAGCACCAAATACATAATGTGGCCTTTAGAATTGTGTTTCATTCAATTGGCATCAGATACGGAGTTTGACATTCAGAAACCTTCAACCATACCTTTAACTGCTCCAGCAAATACCGGTACTCCAAATGGGGGCACATCACTTTTATCAAAAACCACTCACTCAAATGTTCCTTCGCCTGCTAATCCACAACCCTCCACGCCAGTGGCTATCAAATCAGAGGGGGAATTCCACATTGATGATCCTCTGGATATCATTGAGCAGTTTATTGATATGAACGATAAAATTGAAATGGACAGATTGAAAGAGCTTGAAAGACAAAAAGAATTACAAAAGGAGAGGGAAAAAGAGAAAGAAAGAGCTCTATTGGAATCTCAAGGTTCAAATACCACATCAGCGGGCACGAATATTTTTGACGATCAAAATAAGATGGTCATGGATGGAATCCATTTTGATTTTGACTCGAGTGAATTTTCTACAGGAATGAGTGAGCCGGTGATGAATGATTGGATGAAAACTATGAACGACCAGAACGCAACTTTAATGGAACCATACTCTCAAATGGATATCAGTCAGAATTCCAACCCTAATGCTAATTCTAACAATAGTAACACCGAAAATTCTGTGGAGCAAGTTCAACAAGTCATGAATTTATCTGAGGACCATCACAATCAGAGTGAAAATGGGGATGGCGATGTGGATGATTTATTCAACGATTCAGATGACAATAATGCACAAGAAAATGAGAACGAAGATGAAGATGAGTCCAAAGCTGACGATTGGGATGAGTTGTTTGGTGATATGGATGAAAACATGGAAGTCGAAGATAACAACGAACAGGAAGAATTGAAAGAACCTCAACTTGAAACTCCACTTAAGACTCCACTTATTAAAAACGGCAGTGAAGAACAAATCAAACAGGAAAATGAGGCTAAAGAAGCTACACATGATAGTGAACTAGCTAATCTCGCTTCATCACAAATACCAGAAGATTATAAAGATGATGAAGCCGATACAGAATCTTTTGAGCCTGCTACCACTCGACTTAATCTTGCGCCTCCGTCAACTGGTTTATATGAAGATCCAGGTGCTCCATCGCCTATTCCGTTTCAAATATTTGCTTCTCCATCTCCTGAATCACAACCTGCATCTGCAACAGACGAAAAATACATGACTCCAAAAGACACTAAGAAATCTATATTTGCCCCATTGAATTTTAACCCTCTTATTGAAAAAGATATTGATAGTAAGTATTCTACAGGAGGCAAGTTTTTTGTTAAGGGTGAACTGAGCAGTCCTGCAGGTCCGTCGCAGCCTATTCGTGGGGCTTACGAGAGCAATTCCAATACTCCGTCGTTTCTTAGGTCAGGCGACTTGCTAACCATCAGAAGCAATTTCCCTGAGATTGGCAATACTGCCGACAATGAATTAGATGAGTCAAGTGATGATAATGATGAACCAGAAGGAGTCGAGGAAGATGCTGATGACATTGAAAATGAGGATCTTCAGGCCATGGAGGCAGACGAAGCTATGGTGTCGGGCGATGATGATGATAATGAAGATGACGAAGAAGAGGAAGACGACGATGGTGAGGATCGGGACAGCAAGGACAACGATGACCAAAATCATTATAAAAACCACTACAACGATGATGATGGTGATGTATTCACGAACAACAATTTCAATTTTGGAGTATTTGATGACAATAACGATCCATTCATTGAAAAGAAAAAGAAAACTGAAGGGCTAGGTATTTCAAATGGCATTGAAACATTCAACAACAATCAAGGCTTACACTCCTTATCAGATCAGCCCGCATCTACAACGTCATTTCCTCCATCAGGGGGGTCCAGTTTGCTTCCAACCCCGCAATTGGCTTTAACATCTATCATGCCTACAGTTGCCTCACCATCTCTTGGTTCAATGGCCCAGACCAATTCAAACGAGATCCAAAACTGGTTGTTTTGGATCATTAGAGGCCCCCAAATGTGTACATTCCCTGCTAAGTTCCTGAAAGAAAACCCAACTGTGACTAAAGAGGCATTGACGACTATGCTGCCCTATTTGCAAGATTTAATTCTGTTTTCTGATTTTGAGTCATTGGGACAAGATTGCGATCTTATAATGGAGCAGCATCGAGATGATCCCAAAGATTTATCATTGAATATGAGAACAGTTTTGAACAATGCTTTCCCGGGTTTGGAAAAGGTAATGTTATATGAATTATTAGAAACCACGATGCCTCCTAAATCTACCCCTCCGTTCCAATGCCTCTTTGAAGTAGAAAACAAAGAGTCCATAGACGCAAACGATAATGCAAACAACCATGGTGGTTTGGACTATAGATTGAAATTCGAAGGTGGCTACTCTATTAAGAATGAGTTTGATGATCCAAGTTTTGCTACCACGTCACCATTGATGAACGCTAGCTCTGTGCCCGATATGAATGAAAATATGGTTACTGCTCAGGATATGAAGTTGTTTAACGGCCCTAGGTCAGGCACTGAATCTAAATCAACCACTAATACAAGCATATTGAACTCAATCTCTCAAGACAGCATGTTTCGAATTCCATCTACATTGTTGAATGTTAAAAGACTTAACCAGAACATGACCATTAATGAAACAAGTTTGAACTTTTGGAAGATTTTGAATTTACAACCCGTTGATGGCGATAAGAGCTTCAGGATTGTTATGGTTGTTCCAAAAGGTTTTGATTTTTATTTGAAAAAAGCAGTTAGATTTTTGGATTCATTAGTTAATGCCTATCAAGGCTGCAGGTTTGGAAATATAACCAAACTTGATATCACTGACGAGAATTTAAAAAATCAAGGGTTCAAATTAAATGACGGTTTACTGGAAATTGATACAAGTTCATGCGCTAATGAAAGTGATTATTGGGATGCAACTTTGGTAAGCTTACAATCATTATCAGAGTCCATTCAAAAAGATTATGTCACACTGGAAGCCCAAAAAAGGCAAGATGATTCTCCCATTCTACTATTGTTTGCTTCCCCATTTGGTGATTTGAATTCATTGATAAGCTTAAGTATCATAGTTGATAAATTCTCAAGCAAACTAACGACGCTAATATCCGATCCCGAGATCTCTGATGACAAGAAGACCAAAAAAAGAAAATCATCTTTGAAAACCCAAGTTACACCGCAGAGTACATATAAAACTTTACCATTGAGAGTATTTCATAAAGCCATTGCTATCGACATGTTCTTTTCACCTAAGGGTAATTTTTCTGTTTATTCGATGTCCAAATTAACAAATATCTGTATGAACTTATACAACTTATACCCTAACCCCAATTCCAGTTCTATATTACCATTCAAAAACCGAAGCACATTTATCACAATATCGAAGGAGTTGCCTAAAAGAATTTACTTTATGCTTACTAAACAACCAATTGCGAGAAACTTGATTGCAGATGAGTTATTTTTACATTTGTGCTACGAGAGATCGATCGATAAGCAGTGGTGTGTTGCTTCATGGACAGATCAATATGGTAGATCCAACTTCACGAAGTCTTGGTATATTGGAGACAACTCACCAATGTGCAAGAGTTTTGAAGATGTATCTAATGAAATCTTCGACGTTACTTTGAAAAGTATTGGTTCACATGTGGGTAAAGTCTACGTTTTATTGACTAGATTAAACAATATGATTCCAGATGATGAATTGACTGAGTGGAAAAGATTGTCCATGAAACATAACAGACTGACATTGATTGTATTGACAGTTGAATTAGAATCAAATACTTTGATTCTGTCGGATGCTGAAAAGGAAAAAGAAAGTGAAGAAACGAATCAAGATTTTGTGTACGGCTCAGTCAATAATAGGTACACTGTTGGATCCACAACTTCAATGATGACTCCATTTTTCAACAAAATCGAAAGCCCTGAACTTAACATGGCGTCACCATCATACGGGCATGAAATGAACAATATCACGGGTATTCTATCCCCTGACTCATCAAGCAATAATCAAGGCGACTCTCTAGTGGATTTAAACAACGATGTATATGCACTCATCTTTCAAGCGTCACATCCATTATCCAACCAATCTACAAGAATGTCATTACGTACTGGTTTCTTGTACAATTTCAACCAAAAGATTTTTGAGATCAATTTATTGAGTTGTCACTCAGGTATCAACTCCACGGAATTATTGAAAACAATATTAGTCCAATACAAGAATTTGGCTCAAATGGCTAATGTCTGGGGCTTGTCTAATGACGTGGGAGGTAAGGGATTTGAAAACGACAATGAAATTGATGGAAATAATGAAAATAGCAATACTTCGAAAGTTCAAAATTCTGTTATTCCATGGCATGTCTTAGCTGTTCGTAAGACTTTGGATTGCTTGGTTCACATTCGTGTGAATTAGTTAGTTAGACTATAATACATGTACATTAAATTATCCTACCTATATAAAGTTATTTGGCTAGACGTACTTTTTGAAGAATAAATTGTTTTCTTTTGAGTATGTCAGAAAGTAATAAAGTTTTAGACCACTCATCCTCGTGTTTTTTATATTGTTTTTCGTAACCTTTGTTTCGTAAGGTTTCTCCTCTCTCAGCGGCATTTATAGCTTTCTCTATTTGAGCCAGGTAAACATCACTCGATCTGGATGCTCCCCAGTGACTAATAATATAGTTCAAAATTAAATTGAAGATCTTATCTTTCCTATAATATTTTTGAAATTCCAGATGATAGTCAAGTTCGGTGTATTGTAAAAGATCAAGAATTAAAAGGTTTAGTTCTTGTGCGCTCTCTGCTATAGTTTCGTAATAAAGTACATTAAATAACTTTTGTTCCAACTCCATTTCTCTTGCTTCAATCTTGGGATTGTTTATTTGGCATATTTCAGTAAGAGCGTGAGTCGATACCCCTGATAAAAACAAAAATTCATCTGGAGAGACTTTATCCTCGTCATATGTTGCAAAAAACTCTAGTATATCAGCGTACGGTAGACTAAACAGCTTTTGTGATATGTCACTCAAAAATCTTTTTACAATACCAGAGTACTGGTAATTTCCTTGTGCCCATAAAATTTTAAATTGCATTATAAGCAAACATTTTCTAATTTGAATCGATTCTAATCCTAATTCACTTTCAAAATGGTTTGATTCGTCATTCTCTTCCAAAGGAACAAAACTAGGAACAATTTGCATTTCATTATCAAAAATAGGGTCAACTGATGTATTTGAATCTGTAAACGCGATATCAATTATATGAGAAGGCGTTTGGTTTTCGAATAGTCCTACTGATAGTTTTGTGTTTTTTGTGTTTAAAGAGCCTCTCATATATGTGTGCTTATAAAAGTCGTTTTGAAGAAACGACGTAATAATGGCTAATATAGAACGCCAATATTTCCAACTTCTTATATATCTATGGTTTGTTTTGCATGTCGAAGCACATTTGAATCCCCATTGGAAATATTGCCAAATCTTTTCTGAATGTTTGCTGAATTTTAGATTAGTCAATATTCTATTCTCTCGACTATGTTGGTTGTGATTTGAGTTGAAAATTGCATTTAGTGGTTTTTCTTCGCCATTCCTTATGATATTCATATCTTCAGCGTCTGAGTAGTCATCATCTTCTTCAATTTCTTCTTCTTGTTCATCTTCCCTGTCATCATTTTTTTCTCCCAAGTCATCTAAATACAATTTGCTTGTTTTTTTGGAATCCAATACTTTTCTTATCTTTCTTCTATTATTTTGAAAAATAAATGAAAAAGCTGAAGTAAAATTTTCTTTTAAGATGATTCGATCATTTATGGATGGAGTTTCTCTACAGACCCATTTTGATCCGCCTATTCTTTTGGAAAGTTCATTGTCCTCATCACTGAAAGAATCTGTTTCAATAAATGAAAGAAGCCTGTGTATTAGGTCCAATGATCTCAAGTTCAGGGACCGAGAAGAGTACCCTTTGTCATCAAGGGCAGCCAAATCAGGTGTACATTCAGGGCCCAAGGAAGTCAACGTCAACAAGAAATCCAGCATCTGTGAGCTGGGTATTTCCAGCAAGGGAAAATTGGCAGTAATGGAGTTTTCTAGATGTCGGAGTAGTTTGTTGAAGTTGGTATATGTCAACATAGTTGAATGATGATTGTAATTCTCTTGCATTTCTTTAACCCGTTCATCAAACTGTAACCTCCTCTCTGCATTAAATTCATAAGGATGTATCCCCACATTGGGCTTCTTTCTCTTCTGGCTTATCCTTGACATACTCCTATTTCAATTGAGTCAAGTGCAGCCTCTATATTTCCTGGCTTTGTGTTGCTGTTTGTAATTTAGAATCTGATATATGTGCTATACTATAATTACCACAATTGATATAGTCTTATCTACTCTGATGTTGGCTATTGACACTGTGCAGAAGTGGCAGAGGCTTAAGCGTTCCTCTTTGCGTTGGCAGGAATGACGCGTCAAAATAAAAATACAAAGCATTTGGATTCCTTAATAAATGCTGAAATGAACAGCAAGGAGGCTGTCCAGCAGTATCTGTGCCACCTACATATACCACATTTAAAGAAGACAATGGTTACTATAGTTGCAAGTTCCGCTGCTGTATGTATTCCTAAACAAAGCGTCATTTGTCGTTGCGTCCATATTAGAAGAAGTAAAATACTAACTCCTTGCCTGATCTAACATTTTAATCTAATACAGCTGAGAAAGAAGAGAAATCTGAAGAAGTCTTTGAACTTCACTGTGATGGTCATTGGCCAGTCTGGCTCTGGAAGATCAACTTTTATTAATTCTCTCTGTGACCAGCTGATTGTAGAGCCTTCATCCACTGTGAAGCTTTATTCTCCTGAAGAGCTAAGCCTACCTGACAGAGATTTGCAATTACGTAGATCAACTGTCGAATTAGAAGACAACGAAGGAGGTAAGATTAATTTAAACTTGATTGATACTCCAGGATTTGGTGATTCCATTGATAACGATTTAAGTTTCCAAGTTATAAAAGACTATTTAAAGCACCAATTCGATGAAATTTTAATTGAGGAATCAAGATTAAAGAGAAACCCTAGATTCAAAGATGGAAGAGTTCATGTTTGTTTGTATTTTATTAATCCAACGGGACATGGGTTGAAAGAAATGGATATTGAAATCATGAAAGAATTAGGAGAATTAGCTTGTATCATTCCAGTTATAAGTAAATCAGATTCTTTAACTTTGTCTGAATTGAAATTAAACAAAAAACTAATAATGGAAGATATTGAATATTATAACCTCCCAATATTTGATTTCAATGATGAATTATTCAATGTAGATGGATTATTGGATGATGAGTCTGTTGAATTAAACAAATATTTACAAAAATCCTTACCTTTCGCTATAATGGGATCTAATAGTACTCAAGAAGATCCAGAAACGGGCGAAGTTAAAAGAGTTAGAAAATATGCCTGGGGTGTAGTGGATATCATGGATAATGAAATCAGTGATTTCTTAACATTGAAAAACACATTATTGATTTCTCATTTGAACGATTTCAAAGATTTCACTCATGAAGTACTATATGAAAATTACAGAACAAAGACATTAGCTGAGAATGATAATGAAGATGAAAGCAATGATGGTATGATGAGCCATAACGGTAGGGTTGTCTCTAGTGCAGCAACTGCTTATAGTAATAATACCACCAATGGAGAATACATCGACCCTAAAAAGCTTAGATCGCCAAACTTGGAGAACTCACCGGTAATTCAGAATTACAGTATGAAAGAGGAGCAGATCAGATTAGAAGAGGAGAGATTGAAGGCTTTTGAAGAAAGAGTGCAAAGAGATTTGATGTTCAAAAGAGAAGAAATTGAAGCTAGAGAAAGAGAACTTGCTGAGATTGAAAGAAGACTTGCCCAAGAAAGTTTACAAGATACCACAGTCAACTAGAACCACGGCAGGAGAAAACCTTGATAATCACACCTCAGTCGCTCCCAATTGCTCCATATATACCATCCATCTAACCAATACCACTTAAATACTATTTAAATACTATGTATGAACTTTGCTTTTTTTTGTTACAAAGAGTGTAAAACTAAAACCGGAGAACCAATTTGAAAAAGTAATATAGACGATCGACTATAGACTATCGACGCAACCCACAACTTAAAAGACACTAAAGACAGAAAAATTCACATGTGAGCGGCCCAACAACAACAACAAAAGCGAGCGGACTTTCTTCCCCAGCAACAATGCAAGTATATAAGTATAAATATATATGTGACAAACACCGCCCTTTGTTGATTTGCAGGTTTTTTGCCATGCTCTTTTTATCTTCAATGGCAGTCAATAGTCATCTCAATCACGTATAATGGATTCTGCTCAGCTTGTAGATTACGCTAAAAAGGCCCAGGAGGCCTATTGGCAACTTGCCACTGAAATTGATTACTCTAAACAGTCTTTTCAAAGTACGTTCAATATCTTTGTGATCCTACCCACCCCCACAATCTTCTTTTATGATGATAATTAATACTGACTCAATGTTTTTTTTTTCTTTTCAAAACAGTTGCCCTTGCTTCAATTGCATTCAATCCGATCTTTTGGAACACCGTTGCCAGACTAGAGTATAAGACTCATTTTTTGACAAAGATTTGCTTTAATAAGGCAAAGGTTGGTTGCTATCTCTTGGCCATAACTATCTTTTCCTTGGGTATTTTCCGTGATAATTTATACCATCAGGCATTATTAGAGCAACCTACTTCCGCTTTACTTGACAATGAATACGTCAAATATGCAGGTGTTGCTTTGTTTGTCATTGGTAACATTTTAGTCTTAACTTCAATGTACGCTCTCGGCGTCACAGGTACTTATCTTGGTGATTATTTTGGTATTTTAATGAACGAAAGAGTAACCGGTTTCCCTTTCAACGTTTCTAACAATCCAATGTACCATGGTTCTACTTTATGTTTCTTAGGAACAGGCTTATACTTTGCTAAGCCTGCTGGTATCTTCACTTCAGTCTTTGTTTACGTGATGTATGAAATTGCTTTGTATTTCGAGGAACCTTTCACTACTATGATCTACGCTAAGCGTGACGCAAAATTACAAAAATCAAATTAATATAACATTCATAATGTCTGTATGTCGAAATAAAATAAAATAGAATATAAATAGAATTAAGGTAATTTTTCGAAAAATCAAAGTATCTATAATAAATCTGTAAGCAAACCGAATTCAGTGAAGCAAAGCAGTGAAAAGATCCCTAAATAATTTATCAGGTTATTAGAAGTGAATAAAATCAAAACAAAATAAACAAAATCAATGTAATATAAAAAAAAATACATAATTGTACAGCAATCTAAATCTAAAAGTAAAAACAACTAAATCAAATTTAAGATTGTTGAGATGGGATATCAAAAGGAAAGAAAAATTACAAGTATTGAAATGAAAACTCTTTACATGAATAAAACACCAAGAGCAAGTGCAAAGAAACCAGCAACATTGACACTGGTCTTAAAAGCAGCACCTTCAAAAGTGGAGACGCCAGTTGATGAAGAGCTAGCAAGGGTGGTGGTGCTTGTAGCATACTCAGTAACATATTCAGTTTCAGTTGAAGTACTGCTGCCTTCACTTTCATTTGCAGCTGCAACGGTCTCTGAAGAAACAGGACCTGAACCGGAACCTGAACCGGAAGCTGAGCTTGTTGCAGTTTCTTCACTTTCAGGACATGGAACTGTAGTTACAACAGTAGTGATTTCTTCATCGATCACAGTGGTGTATGAAGTGACGACACCTGAAGTTTCGTAAGCTACACAATGGTCACCTGAACATGAAACAGCAGTATATGTAACAGTTCCTGAAGATTCACATGGGACAGTGGTTGTAACTGTAACGTAGTATCCTTCAACATCAGTTGTTGTGTAAATAGTGTAAACACCTTCAGTTGGCACTGCAGTACATTTACCATCAGAACAAGTGGTTGTAGTATAAGTAACAGTAGATTGGTTGATGACAGTGATAGCAACTGAGTCAATTGAGACTGATCCTGAACCAGTAGCACTTGTTGTAGCACCAGAGGTAGTACTAGTTGATGAAGTTGATGAAGCTGGAACTGTAACAGTAGCAGTGAAAGTATAAGTACCTGCAGCTCTCTTGACTTTTTTAGCACTACCGTCATCAGCTGCACCAACGTAAATAGTTGCTGCATATTCACCTGGAGTATCAATAGATTTCAATAAAGCGGCTTCAACTTCTTGGCTGTTAGATAATGCTTCAGTAAATTCTAATCCTGTATCATCAATAGAATAGTAACTAGTTGGACAAGTCTTGTTATTTAACAAAATTGAGAAATCGCTAGCTTCGAAATCAAGATCTGAGTCAAGTGGGATAGCATCAAAAGGACCGAATGAGCCACCAACTCTAAGCATGTAACCGAATTCGCCTCCTGAGGTGTAACCTGCAAAGTGGACATCAACAGAAGTAGAAGAACTGGAAGTTGTAGAAGAAGAGTTTTGATATGGAGCTGTAGTCAATGTTTGAATAGTTGCTGAGCTTGAGCTTGTAGAAGAAGTAAGTATGCCACTTACAAAGCTTGAGAAGGATGAGCTAGAGGAAGAAGAGCTTGATGAAGATGAAGATGAAGATGAAGAAGAAGTTGATGAAGTTGAGGTGGTTGAGGTAGTTGAAGTAGTAGAAGATGAAGTAGTTGAAGTAGTGGAAGTAGAAGAAGTAGAAGTAGTAATAGTAGCTAAGACAGCTTCAAGGTCGCCGTCTTGATCTGCGTCAGTAATCCATGAAAACAAGTCGTCACCAGAAATAACAGCATCAATTGAGGTTTCATTAGATAAGAAGACCCAGATAGTACTGTTGAAGAACAAGGCTCCACCAATCATATCAGCACCTGGAGTTCTTTCTAAGTAACCTGGATCAGTGATACCGGTATAAACATCATCAGTACCTTGATAATCATGAAGAGTAGAATAGAATTGATTTGGTTCAGATGTGCTTAAAATTTCAAAAACATCAAACTCACCACAACCAGATAACCAACAAGAACAATTACCTGTATTTGGGTATTGAGCTGTTCTTGGAATATGAGCATTTAATAACCAAATGGCTGGCATGTTAGGGTATGAATCAGTATCCAAACTAGCATCTTCATCAGTTGGAGCTGAGAATTTGAATAAAAATAATTTGGTAGCACCGCCAAAACCATGGTAAGCTGGAATACCATCACGATAAACACCACAATCATTATCATAACCTGATGCTTCACATGCAACAGATGAGAAAATGGCAAATTCTTCATCTGATTTCAAAGTCACTAAATCTAAAACAGTTGATGAATCAGCTGCTGATACACCAGTGTCATCGACGTAACCTAAAGCTTTACCAAGACACGAGACTTCATCACCAACGTTACCTAAGAAAGTGACGTTATCAGCGGTAGAAGATGAACCGTCGTAAAAGGATGTTCTAGTCCAAGTGCTGTAATCATCAGCTGGATCGGAGACATAAAAACCAAATTGCATTAGTTCAAGAGGACCTCTAACATGAACTGATAATTCTTCATCTAAAGGAGAGACAGGACCATCGAAAGAAACTGGATTTGGATTTAATTCACATGAACAAGCATCATCACTAGATGAGTCAATGGAGGCGACCATTTGATAAGTACCTGGGAAACCAACGTTAAGGAACCCAAGCACACCATACTCTGAGGCAGCCAAAGCTGGGATCGCAGAA
>JAKTPF010000038.1:0-28239 GCA_030557475.1 Wenyingozyma nanaspora | reverse complement strand
GGGTTTTTTACCTAAAAGGTTTTCTACCTAATAGGTTTTCCTCCTTTATTAATCAACTAACACACAACAATACCACACTAATGACCCAATGTACAAAAACTTTATTAATAATTCCATTTACCCAAAATATAAATGCAGGAAAGAAATGACGTACTCTTTATATATTAAATAGAATAAATATTAATAAAATAAGTTTGATTAAAAAAAAAAAACTTTACTACATAAAAATTACGTTGTAGAATTATCTATCTTATTAGTTTCTTAATTTTAAATTTGACCCTTTTCATATGTTGTAAACTAATAAATGTTGAAGCAATAAATTTTTCAAAGGTATATAGATAGTATAAATAGACATAAATCTCAAAAGAAACTGGTTTATTTTGCCAAAATAGTCAGTTTAGTGCAATACATGGTTTTTAAATCAGTTATTTTAAGCACTAGGACAATTATTCATTTTGACTTTTATGATTGTGAACAATTGTTGCAATCATAGGTACTTTACAATACCGATTCTTCGTTCAATACAGTATAAGTTAGATATTAGAGTTTAATTAATAGAGAACATGATAGCTAATTTACACTTACGGTAACTTGAAGGTGTTATTAGTACAAGTTTAGTAAAGAATTTTTTTTATTTAAAATTCACTATGAAATTGAAGAAAAGTAAAGTATAAAATAAAAAAAAGTATTAAAATAAACTAAATATCGAAAAAAGAAGTAGTAATACTAATAATGAAGAAAAAAAAAGAAGACAATCAATAATAGAAAAAAAAAAACAATAAGAATAAAAATAATAGTAGTAATAAAAATAAAAATAATAGTACTAGTTATACTAAAAGACACAATTGAAAAGAGCAACTTTCTGATGAAAGAAAGAAGATATACTATACAAAAGGAAAATCAAAATATAATACATTACACCATACCTGCTACAAAATTCTTTTTATCCTTTCCTGATATAATGCGTTTTACATTTCAATTTTTTTATAATTTTTTTTTTTTTGTAAAAATTTAATTTGCTTATTTGCGAGAAAGGCATAAAATTCAAGCTCCAACTTCAGGATCTATATTTGAGGCAGGATAGTTGCTAACAGATTGAGTAGTTGAAGGAGCAGTTGAGTTTGCAGTTGCTTCAGTTGAATTAGTGATACCAGCGGTTGAATTTGAATGTGAAGTTGAAGGAACTGAAGATACAATTGGGGCATTTTGTTCATCGAATAAAGATTTTGGTAAATTACCGTAAAGCCAAAACAAACCTTTTTGCTGATTTTGTCTATATTTATCTAATAAATCAACAATATCATCAGGAGTAAAGTTTGGATCTTTTTTAGATTCACTTTCAATAAATTCAATAACTTTCTTTCTTCTTTGAGCACTTTTAGCAATTCTTCCTTTTCTCCATTTAGTACCAAATTTTATTTCTAAGTTTTTCAAAGCAGGTTGACCTTTATAACCTGAGTTCCATTCAGTCCATAAATCAGCAACGATTTTAGCTCTTGGATTTAAATCAATTTCAGGAATTTCTTCATTTAAGAGACTATTACCATCACCACTATTTTTAGATGAGGAAGATGAAGATCCATTTGAGTTTGAAGAATGTGGGATTTTATTTGTTTGACTTGTAACTTCTTCTTGATAGTTTATTAATAATAATTTATCATCAGTTGAAGTTGATTCATCTAATAATCTAGCAGTTATTAAATGATTAGTTGATGCTAATTTAGCTCTGTAATTATGAACAGACTCATTTATAGATTCTAAAGAATCAGTGATGGATCTAGAGAGGTTTTGAAGTTCATTAATGAAATGATTAGTTAAAGCAGCAGTACCATTAGCAGTAGTATTATTGGTTGTAGCTTGTTCTTGAGCAGCAGCGGCAGCTTGGGCAGCCTGAATTGCACCAGCAGCAGCTTGAGCGGCCTGAGCAGCGGCATCAGAAGCTTTCATCATATTGAATAGGGATATATGAAGTTGGATTTGATAGAACAAAGTGACTTAATCAATTGAAGATTAATTAATAATTATATATATTTGAAAAAAGGAAAACGAAAACACGCACAGGACACTTTCACAAATTTGTATACATGTAAATGTTTCTGTTGGTGTAAATTTTTTTTTTTTTCGTTTTTCAAATTATTTGCAAACTAAGATATACAATTGATAGGATAGATCAAATTTCAGAACAATCGCTTAGAAATATGAAGATATGGAATCAAAAAGAGTGAGTTAGTTTGATTGATTTAGCCTCAATTTATTTTGATTTATGATAGTGAGTAGTAATAAAAATAAGAGAAAACAAGTGAGGGGCCTTTTTTTTCTTATGTATGAAATTGAGTTGAGGAAGTGCAGTAAATATTATCTATGATAAATGGCAATCTTCAAAGATATGCGTGATAGAGGAAAAAGTGGGAGATAATATACTATTTGAAAGGTATGTTTTGATGAATAGAATCAAAGTAAAACAAGAGATAGATATGTATTGTATTATTATGATTTAGATTAGAGACTTTTTTGATTTTTCGTCCAGACTGTCGAACTCTCCTTTGATGGGACGGGTCGGTCGATTAAAGCAGGCTTAATTAATTAGGAAGGACTGTATGCTTGTTTTTGTACTTAGCAGACAGACTGACAGAGGGGGAGAAAGAGAGAGATGGGAGTGTGTTTGCGGGTCAATTAGTGAACTTTAGTTCGGTATTTAGTATATATGAGAGATATGAAGAAGAAGAAGAGAGACAAGGTGACAAGATGATGGCATATATATGTATATATAAAAGAGAGGGAAGAGAGGGAAATTGCAGACCCGCCGACGAAACGACGAAAGGGACATTGCGTCGGTATTGCGTCGGTAAATTCCAGAATTTTGAGTCTTCTGGGCGGGCCGTCGCGTCTTTTAATTGGTTGGGTCGATTTTAGGCAGTTTTAGCGTCTGGGCGTCTGGTCGGTTTCGGGTCGGTTTTGGTTTTGCAAGTCGGTTTTGGGTCGGTTTGGCGCGTCTTGTTTGTTTCCTTGTTTGTCTGTCTGTCTGTTTAGCTTCTGCTTTCACTGATCAGTCTTGATGATGTCTTGGTCTTGTTTGACGTCTGTACACCCTACCAGAGCATGCCTGATTTGACATTGCAGTGGTATCAGTGCTTAGATTATTGTGACTGCAAAGACCAAGGACCAATCCAATGGACTATCTTATCTCTGGGATTAGATTGGACCCCACAATCAATGTCAATATACGACATGATGATCATGTCAATGAAGACGAGGAAGAAGAGGAAAAGTCACCGTTTAGGGATCTTAGTTATATCGACCATCCCGAAAAAAAAAGAGTACCCAATATCTTGAAGAACAAGCCTAATAATAGCAACAACCTCAATGCTCAAAATATGATGAAAATTCACAAAAAATTTGACTATGAAGCTGCTGATAAGTTACGGGAACAGGCGTATCTTGAACGAAAACAGTTAGATGACCATATCGATCAACAGTTGAAGCTCAAAGAACAACAATTATTTGGGAATAATGCTAAGAGCATCTCTTTGAACATAAAAAAGACTAGAGAGGGGAAGAGCAATACTAATAATAATAATACCAAAAGAGTTGCATCTTTGAATTATTTAGACAATGCTAGATCAACGTTAAACAATCTCATAAATTCAGACACTTTACCCGTGAATACACCATTAGATAGGGATCAAATAGTACGCTCAAGAGATGAGTTAAGTAGGCAGATTGATGATAAAATTGCTAGAGATTGGAATGAATTAAAATATAAATTTTACAAGACTCACAAGAGTGATCGCACTCCTTTATTTTTATTGAATAATCATCATGGTGAGCGTGATACTAAGAGACAAGCAAGCGATTCCATGGTTGATGAACTGAAGAAACAACAGTTTGATCCTAGCAGACCTTTACATTCATCTCCACCTAGGCGGTCATTATCTTCCAGCCTTCCCATGAATAATACAACTACTCCAAGTCCTGCAAAAGTTAACAACCCCCCATCTGCATCTCCATTGAGAGCACTTATTAAATACAGAATGAACACACCACCTCCGCCAAAACCTGACTTAAAAATTGCAAAACAAAGAAAACAATCCAATACTCCGCAACAAAGTAAGCAAGAGTTTTTGAAAAGTACACCTGTATCTAATATAAAGACTTCTTCGATTAAACTAAACAAAGAGAGTGATAATAAAACGAAATCTAATAAATACACACCACCACCCAAATCATCTAACAGAATTGATCATAATCTGGATATTCAGGATTCTAAAAAAAATGCTAATGATGCAATCAACAATCACAAGGTTAAATCACCATTACCAGCCAAAATACTTAATAAAGTTAAACTTGAAGAAGTTGATGAAGATAATGCTTCTAATAATGTGCAATTTACTAGGCCTAGTCGAATCGTTAAAATGTCCTATGAATCGCTTGAAGAAAATGATTATGACGCAAAAGAAGATTTAGAAGAAGAAGTTGAAGAAGAATTAGAAGTAGAGGAAGAAGAAGTGTTTGATTCTAAAAGTTTAACTGAAGAATTGTTAGATGCTGATATTATTTTCATAGATGAGGACGGCACATACCATTATGCCAACGCCCTTAAAGAAGACAACGATGAATTCTTAGAGCAAGAAGAAGAAGAGGCTTTTACACATTACTCCAATACAGAAGATTCTATAGACTTAGAGTTAGAGATGGATCTAATAACGAAGGGCTCATCAAATTTACAAAAAAATGATCATGATAAATTATATTCCAAATTACACGAACTTAAACAAGAATCTCAATTGAAAAATGAAATCATAGAACAATTGAATTTTGAGTTGGATCAAAGTGAAGCTGAAAACGTGCAACTATCTAATAAAGTCAAAGACTTAGTCGATCAATTGATTATGTTACAGAATTATCAACATCAACATCAACATCAGTCTCATCAGAATCATCACCAGCATCACAGCCAGAGACTTCTTGAAGAAACGGACGAAGAGTATGAAGAAGAAGAAGAGAAAGAAGAAGAACTAGGCTATGACTTAGAGACAGTAGATAGTTTAAGCGATTTACAGATATCGTTAAGCGGCTACACCGATGAAGAATCCATTGAAGTGGAAGAGAAGTCTATTGAAGACATTAGCACCACCGATTTACTGGCGCTTGAGATCTGACTGTCCCTGCATGAAGCTAATCCTCAAAGATAACAAAGACACGCCTGTAACATATTATTTATTCCTAGTATTCGCATATAAAGACAGTATAATCTAAACATAGAATAAACACACATTAGAAGTAATCATCTATTCATACTCACACTTCGTACATACATAATACGGTGATTGCACATGCCGCTACTCAACCGTGCACCACAGACGCTTCCCGCGTAATGACGTCAAATTGCAATTTTTTTATTTATCTCTTTCTGCTTTGTATAGGAGGCATACAGTGTCTTTCTTTATTTTACTTGTTTACTGATACGCATTAACTCCACTGCACTATAATAAATTATAGATTACATTACAGTACAATACATACACTAACTAATATACTTCTCAAGAGATCTGCTTGTGGTGTACTACACATAGATACGCTACTTTTAAATCACACTAGTTATTCGTTCACTCACTTACTTACTATTCACACTTAGTTTTGCCCACGGCTATAAAAAGAAAAAAGCAAGTGTGGAAAAAAATCGACCGACTTTTAATTAACAGGGATTGCGTCGATTATTGTTATAACCGCTATCGTTACTATTATTAATAATATTCCTCCGATTGATTTTTTTACCTTGGTTTAGTTTAGTGTGATTTGGCCTGCTTTTTAGGACATTTTACTCTTTGATTTGTTTATTTGTTTACCTGTTTATTTATAGATATACCACTCAAATTAATATTTCAATTAAACGAACTGCTATTTTTAGTCCAAAGACTAATCATCTTGGGTTTACTTGTTATCAATCTGTTATCCTTCATTCATCATAAAATTAAAGATACAATAGACATAGATTGGAAGGATTAAAGATAAAGAGAAACAAGAGGATTTCATCATTCATTCACTAATTAGCTGACATTATTTATTGACTCTTCCCATCATTTGCTTTTATCAATCATTTATTTTGAAGATATATAAGCTTTTCTGTGATGTCATCGATAACGAACTCCGCTATCGCGTCTGCTACTAGCTCAAACGGAACTCAAGGTTCAAGACCCCTAGATTTGGAACCTAACCCTTTTGAACAACTGTTTGAAAAAACAGCTAAAAATGACACTACTTCATCATCAAACAATACGCATTCAAACCCCACCACCGACACAGCTAAGTCAAATCAACTTTTGCCAAATCAACAACACCAGCAGCAACAACAACAACAACAAATTAATAATGGTCAACCAATCCTATCCCCTCCAATACTAACGCCTGGCGGGCGTAGAGTCACAAATAATGTATTACCGCCATTGATACCTGGTGTGTTATCACCAGGAGGCTCTTCGATACCAGGTACTCCGGGAATATGGGCAAACTTTTTGCAGGGAACAAACACTCCTGGTTTCATGTCTCAGCAAAACTTCAACTTTAACGTACCATCATCTACCAGCATAACTACTAATCCAAAATCAAACGTGACAACTAATACAAACGCTAATAATTCCAATAATAACTCGGTTACAACTAATAATAATAATAACAATAACAATAATAATAACAATAACATTTCAAATGCAGCAATGCTATCTCAATACATTCAAGCTGCTAAAAAATCAGGTCTCACGCCTAATGAAAGTACAATGAGAACAGGCCTAACTCCAAATAATTTGATGCCCCCCTTAAATTCATCTAATAGCTACAGTAATGTGCTCTTGAATTTACCAATTGGCCCAATGACACCTAATTCAATCAACAATCTTTTAGGAATGAATCCAAGCCTAAATCAAACCCCAACTTTGCCGAAATTTCAGAGCTCAGATTTAGTAGCTACCACGGCACCTTCAACGGGCACTACTACAACCGAGACATCATTACAGCAGAACGACACCAAGAAAGAACTAGGTAATACTAATGCTAATACTACTATCACTCCCACTATTGGTTCCGCTCCAGTTAACGGCGACTCTAAACAAAAAGCAGATAAAGAAAATGCCAAGACTAATGAAGAACATCTACAACCATTATCTAAACAAACACAACAGCAGAAACAGCAGAAGCAAAGCACGAAACGCACTACCACATCAAAGAAATCTGATGCCGCCTCGAGTGGACCTAAAGCCAAAAAGGCTAAAAAGGGTACCACTAAAAGAGAAGAAGCGGCATCTGAGACATTAGTTCCTTCTGCTGTCTCTAAACCTCCCACTACAACAACAGAGTCTCATAATAGTGTACCTGGGGATGAATACGACGAAGACGAAGATGAAGATGAAGAAGGTCAGTCTCGGTCATCTAAGGTCAGGTTAACTGAAGAGCAGAAGAGACAAAATTTCCTTGAAAGAAACAGATTAGCTGCTTCCAAATGTCGTCAAAGAAAGAAGAAAATGGTTGAGAAGATGCATGAAGAATTGGAGTTTTACTCATCGCAATACAGTCTTTTAAGCTCTCAGGTTTTGACGCTACAAGAATATTTCCGTACAGTCAACAATATTTTACAAGGTCATAAGAACTGTCCCCGCTTACAAGAACAAGTTGGTGGTATTGAAGCATTAGCATCTATTCTGAACGCTGCAGAATATTCTTCTCATATTCCACCGCCTGCTCCACCTCCAATGATAGATGGAGCAAACATGACGGCTACACTAAATCCAGTTCCTCATCCTGACTTCCGTCCTCCACAAATCACTGTCCAACCATTACCTCAAGAACAACACCAACATGTACATTCTCAAACACATAATCAAAGCACAATGATATCTCCTGCTCATAATCATCAACGTGTTGCGAATTCGCAGGCGCAACAGCCAATATCAGTGATCCCATCAGCGCATCCATCTCCTCCTAATCATGTTAATCACCCAATGGTCAAGACTGAAAATTTCATGAAGTCCCCACAAGGACTTTTGAACACAGCTACTTTTCAATCTCCATTAATTGACACCAGTGGCCATTCTCATGTGGATTTGCTATCCGCCCGTAATAATCAGCAGCAACAACAGAGCGTTGGCTTTCCATAGACTTCCCTTTTTTTTTCTCTACTTACCTATTTCTCCAGCTTCATTTTTTACATGTAACGTTCCACGTTTCACGTTTCACATCTTTTAACCTCCTTTATCGTGATTCTCTATACACTATTTACTGTACCTTTATTTTATAGCTATTTACATCCCCTAATACTTTTACATTTCTCTGTTTTTTTCACTACCATCAAACCATTTGTAAAAATCACAAAAAAAATTAGAGCGTCTTTATGGTGTATTATCATAGGTGCAAAGATGCAAAATGGCACGAACTCCCCGGTTTTCCAGCAGATTTAAAACTGTATCTAGCTTTGTAATTTTATAACAGCAGCTAAAACGCTGCGATTAAGCGGAGTAGTTTGTACAAGACAACAATTGGATCATACTTTTCAAGATCAATTATATAATGTCCTTAAACTACGTTAAACAGGTTGGTAAATATCTTTGCATAGGCCGTAATTACATGGCTCACATCAAAGAATTGAATAATGCTAAACCGATCGAACCTTTTTACTTCTTAAAGCCAAGCTCATCAGTATTGCTCCCAAATCAGGGCCCCATGCTCATTCCCAAGGGCGTTGTTGCTCACCATGAAGTTGAGCTTGCATGCATCATATCTAAAGAGTTGAAGAATTTGAACCCTGATAAGTTCGGCCCCGAGGAAGCATTAGATGCGATTGAAGGTTATGCTCTTGCTATTGACATGACTGCTCGTAATGTTCAAGACGTTGCCAAAGCAAAAGGATTGCCTTGGACTATCGGTAAGGGATTTGATACTTTTCTGCCTTTATCTCAGTTTATCACAAAGGACCAGATTAAAGATCCATATAATGTCGAACTGAATTTAAATATCAATGGTGAGTCAAGGCAAAAGGATTTAACTTCTTTAATGATCTTCCCTATTCACAAATTTCTATCCAGCATGAGTAACGTTATGACTTTGCATCCTGGAGATGTTGTCTTGACTGGTACGCCTAAAGGTGTTGGTAAAGTGAGCCCAGGAGATTTTATAGAGGCTTGGGCAAGCGTTGATGGTAAAGTCATCGATGAAAGTAAGTTGGAGATTCCAGTTGAAGCTAAAGGTGGATTCTATGAGTTCAACGCCTAAGACGGCAACGTTTTACATTAGTTATTTAACATTAGACTTGTTTTTAATATAATTTTACAATAGCAAAATAAAAACACTTTTTTATTCATCTAAACCATAACTTTATCTATTTGTATATGCTGGAAGTAAACAATTTCTTAAAAAAATGCAACACCAGATTTTGGAGGTATGAACTGCCTGAGTTTGACACCAGCATCTTTTAACACCTTTGAACTGGCATCATCCATGTAATAGCTCTGTGAATACACAACCTCTTCTATACCACATTGAACAATTTTAATTGAACATGTCAAACAAGGGCACGTATTACAGTATAGCACAGCACCTTTTCCAATTCTATCCCTACCTGACTCCAGCAAGGCGTTCTCTTCCGCATGCAAACAAAGACATGTGCTTAATGCTGCCCCTTGTGAATTGCCAGAGTTACAACGTGAACAGCCTCCATCGTTACAATTTGTCGTGTTACGTGGGGTACCGTTATAGCCTGTTGCAATAATCCTCTTTTCACGCATAATCACACATCCGACTCTACGTTTCATACAATTTGATCTCAATGCTGCCAGATCAGCAATTTGCATGAAGTACGAGTCCCATTCAGGGCGTAAACGGGAATCATCTAATAAGTTTAAAGAATCCAATAATCTATAAAATTCACTGATTGAAGTAGTGGTATTTAAAATTTTGATTGCAGCAGTATCAAACATCTTGATTAGTTCGCCACTATTAGCAAATCTAGAAGTATCACACATTCTGCTAAATTCTTCAAGTTTCATATCTTTGGATGTTTTCATTATGTATCTTGATAGTCTTTCGCCCAATGGTGAATCAACCGTAATATGCAAGAAAAAGGGCTTTTTCAATAAGGCGTCCAAAAAGTCAAAATTGGAAATATTGGTGCACACATAGTTTTTGTTCCAGTTCTTTGTCACAAAATCAATTAAGTCTAGTTCAATATCAAACTCATGATCAATCGGGAGATCTGACTCTGAAGAATCAGAATTTTTGAAATCTAGTAATTGGAATCCGTGACATTCTATGAGATATGACGCCACGCCAGACACTCCTGAGCACGTAGTTCCGGTAACGCCAATGAACATTTTTTTTTTCCCTTTATCTACCTTTATTTGCCCAATGTGTGGTATAGATGCTGTACTGTATCATACGGACTTCTCTTCTGCTTCTCTTACCGCATAACTTTTCACGTTAAATTGAAAAACCGGGGACACAAAGATTTGGTCGCGTCAGTCAGAAAAGAATGGCAGTGAGAATCTTTAGATTATTATTGTTTACAGTAAATATAAACACACATGTAATGAATTCCAGAGATAGGAAACACAGCACAAGTGTCAACAGCAATATCAGTCAATCACAAGATGGATGAAATTGTGCTGAAAAGAAGTCACAGCTCTGATGTTCCTGGTGCCACTCAATGGGCCGCCAATGGATTTATAGCATCTGTGTATCAAAAAGAACTCGTGTTTTTGAAGCCAAAGTTGAAACCTATGTCCCAGTCACTATCAACGATCGTGTCGTCAGAAGATGGCTATGATGCTGTAGATGAGCTATCGAGTTTGTATGCTTCTCCCCAAAGAATATCTGGAGAGTTCAACAAGCTGCCCAATTTATTGATCGACGTTTATGCATATAACGAAGAGCTTAAACCTGGTCAAACCAGTTCAGAACATTTGCCCATTGAAATTGAATGGTCACCTAGCAATTACAGCTCTGATTACGAGCCATTACTATCTGTAGTCACTGATACTTCCCACTGTTTTATTTTAGAAAGAAAAGGTGATGAATGGATTGTGAAAGCTAATGTCTTGGAACAAATGATTCGAATAAAGGAAATCGATGTATCTAAGATTCTTCAGCTGGAAACACTATCCCAATTGCGTATCAACTCTTTTTCCTGGGCACCAGCCGTGAATGTCAGTGGTTCTGGTGATTTACAACTACCTATAGTATCTAAGCTTTTTACAGTTGCATCAGAATCGTTTCATTTTTCTATATATCAGTTGAATGATGATGGTATCATTAAGGAAGCTGTTTCTTTTGACGTGGATCTTGATTATCGAGAGTTTGCAGTTGACTGCAAATTTTCGAAATGGACTGCGTTTGACAATTCGCATTTGATGTGCTACCTTTGTTTAGTAACAAATAAAAACAAAGTGATAATGAAAAAAGTTCTATACAATATCAAGAAACATAGAATATCAGCAGCTCTGGAACAGCTGAACATCAAATCTGCTGATTTGCATCCTGTTTCGATATGCAACTTCTTATCTATACCCGACAATGAATTTACATATCTTGCATTTACTTCTACAAACAAGCTGACAGTTGCAAAGGTAGACAGAACCGGCAAATTTACCATTGTTGAGAAAGCCATAGGAACATATATTCTCTTTAATTCTCTATCGTTATGCACCAACTCTGAGGATGACTACTCACAGATAGAAATTCTTATATCAAACAGCTACAAACACATTGCCTTAATCTCAATTAACGTACAAAACATGGAGATTCTCCAAACGCAATTATATGACTACTTCCAATTGCCTTCCGGAGATTCCACATTTATTAGATCATTGAAAGATATAATGCAGAAAGAACAGCATCAAATTACATCTTCTGTCAGCAATGAAAATGGAAACTTTGCATTATTGTGTCTTAGTCCTTTCAATAAGGCGCATTGTATAGACTCCAGAAACATCAATGAAAAAGAAACAAAATTTGCTATTCTACCCTTATTTGATACAAAATCAGCCTTAAAGCAGTTTAAACAAATTCAAAAGGCCAAAATTTTTTGGGATGGATTATTTTCAAAATATACGATATACGAGTTTATCAAATCTATAGCCGCTGATATACCGCAAGCTAAATCCGCAGCTGATGCCTTCTTCGAGGATCTGAGTTTGGTCAACGGAACAAATAAAATTGTTCCCCAAAAGGTGAATCTCAACAATTTATCGCTGAATCTAACAAAAACCATGTATAATTCACCAGAGGTCGATAAGATTGTCACTGCTTTTGGTCTGAGTCCTGCATCGAATACTCAACTCAAGATTGACTGTAAAAATTTTATTTCAAAGCTTTTGGGTCAGGTAATAATTCAGGTAGATCCATCACAATTGAAGTCTGTGAATGATATCATCTGTTACTACAGTTGGGCTGCGTATTTGAAAAAGAACCTACCCACCCTTACCAATAAAAACAAATTTTTGGAAAATTCACCTGTGGGGTTGTTGATAGAGGAGATTGATGAAACAGAACATTTCAGCGATTTCAGCGCTGACAATTTCAACATAGAGACAATAACATCAGACGAAGGCCATGTTTGGAGAAGATGTGCATTAACTCTAACTCCACTTGTTTCGTCCCAAGTTAAGATCTGCCGTGAATCTGGTTCGGTGGTCACTAGAGTGAGTAAACCAGAAGACGTACTTGTAAGGACAATACTGGATTCTCTGCCAGTTTGTATATTTTCCGGAGCAAGATATGAGTGCCACTAGCCTTTGTGTATTTATCTATTATTTTGTATTATAGAAAGCTTTGTATAAAACAACTAAACCACTGAAACAACAACATCAAAACTAGATCGTGACAAAATTGCGGCTGTGCTGCATTGCTTTCGATTTCAATACGGGAAGGGCTTTTTTGCTTAGCTTCCTTGGTTTGTGTTATCCTGAAACGAAAAGAAGAGAGCTTGTATTGGGAGCATCAGGACAACATCACAAACCACAGGGAAGGAAGGCCCAATAACCATGGCGTCGCCAATTTTTATATCAAATCCCCCTCCCGGGTTTTCCATTATTGCTATCCTGAGAGGAATTCAACTTGGTTTTTTGGGAATCTACAGGTCATGGCAACAGAAATATTATGAAAGAGCCTTTACCGCTTTCAAATGGTCGATTATTGCTCATATCGTGACTAGTATACCTATAATATCAGTCACTTTGTTTCTAAAGTTCTTGTCTCTACTTATTATATCCCCTGAAAGAGCCCACGCAATCACATCTGGCC
Organism: Wenyingozyma nanaspora; assembly: GCA_030557475.1. NCBI lineage: Eukaryota > Fungi > Ascomycota > Pichiomycetes > Pichiales > Pichiaceae > Wenyingozyma > Wenyingozyma nanaspora. The sequence continues at coordinate 14,958 of JAKTPF010000038.1, read as the reverse complement.
TGTATTACTACCAATATCAGATTTTGAACCTAAGTCCATTCGTTTTAATGTCCTTCAGTTATGTCACTTCAAGATTAGACGATCAATTTTATGATTCTTTGAAGTTTTGTGACGAAGTGTATAAGAAAAAACATCCTGAATCTGAAAGAGAGTATTATGGACCTTTAACAAAAACAAACTATTCTCAAGAGTACATGGTCTCTCCTTCAAGAAAGTACAGATGGCTTTCATTTTTCTTCGATAAAATCGATAGTATAACATCTCGCTTATCACAAAAGGATAACATAAGAGACGCCGAATCATTTCTTATTCAACTCAGTATACAAACGGTTAGATCCACTGGTATTTTTATTCTTTCGAAAACTCCTTATGTTGGGTGCTTAGTAGTTCCATTGATATCCTTCCAGCAGCTTAATGATGTGATAGGAACACCTTATGCAATATTAGTATTTATTATAACTTTCATGATTAGTGACAATCAAGGTTTCTTCTTTTTGAATACGATTTTTGGTAGTCAAGCTTTAATGTCTGCATTATTGAAACCATATATGAAAAAGTTACCCTTCTCCTCAGAACAACAAGTTAGATGGTATCGCTCCAGAATTGGCATCCTTTATGGTTTTGGTGTAATGTTTTATCTCTTGCTTAGAATTCCGTACGTTGGATTGGTTGTTTTAGGATTAGCAGAGACCAGTACAGCACATCTGATAACTAAGATCACAGAGCCCCCACCCCAAGGAAAGGGAAGTACTAGTGATTTGAAGGTTCTTAGCGATTGGTTGGACAACCAATGTACATTTAATGCTTCATATTACAAAGAGGTCAATACTTTAATAGGTTCGGTAAGTGGATCTGACCCAATTATGCCTGGTTCATTTGACAAAAAAGATTGATAAAATTACACTTAATTTACGTTCATTTTTTACAATTGTTTTTGTCCCGTAGTAACAATCGATGCTATCTTTTTGAAAATTCATAGATATATATTTTAACGGTACATAAAGTGGGGGGTTTTTTTTTAGGTAATAATAGATGTATCATTTTTTTGCAATCATTCATCGGGATTCTCAATTCTTAGTCGCTGGATTAAGTCATCTGAATAAGAGCTAGCAGAATTCGAAGTCGCATAACTCTTTCCTCCAAACTTACAAAGTAGTAAAGGTAGCAACACCAATGCATGGATAGACGCTACTATAACCAAACCCATCCACATTCTGAAGTAATAAATATCAAATATTTTAGATCTGGTGAAAGCTAAAACAAAAACGCCAATGAATTTAGTGAGGGTGATACCCCCCAAAACTGAACCACCAACGTCACACAAAGAAACTAAGGCTCTCAATTCTCTTTCGGCCTTCTTAGTTACTCTAGTTGACGAAGTAGTCTCATTGGATGCGGAGAATACGAAAGCTCTAACTATGTGAACGGAAAATTCAACACTAAGTCCAAGGCAAATCATTAGATTAACCAAACTAATAGCATTCAATGAGATATCCCACATTGCCATTACGGCACCCATTGTAACAATCATTGAGAAAACTGTTAAAACCAAAAGAAGTGAAGCTCTCAAGGATCCCAAAAGAGTGCACGAGATTAAAAATACAACAAATAGTGCAAATAAAAGGAGGGAGATTGTAAGACGAATGATAGTTTCATATTGAACAAAGAAAATGTAGAATGGCGAGTATGCAAATATGTTTTTGATCCCTGTGTATTCTTTGATTTCGTTCACCAGTCTAAGAGAGTTTCGGTAGCCGTCAATAAAGTCTTGTTGTGATCTCAATGGAATATGCGAGGTCCTGAATGACGACCGCTTAATTTCATTGCTCTCATCAATATAAATTGCGCTTCCATAAGGCGCTTTACCGCCTAATGGACAAGGGTCACTGGGTGATTCAATCCATTCGTTAAAAAATTTCATAAACTCTTCTCCTTCAGGGAAACCGTTCATTCTTATGTCCCATTCTCTATTTTCAAAACAAACTTCACATTGTCTTGGAGATGCAAAAGGAGAGCAAAATTGTGTTTCGTTTGTGTTCTTTTTGAACCTACAACAGTCGCTTAATTCAGGGTTTAGCCAGGTGAGGTAATCGTCTATCCAACTAGCAACAGGCTCAGCAATAGTGCTTAAATTACCTCTTTCACGCTCCTGCTCTAGAATATTAACAAATGAGTATTCCATGCAGGTTGAGAACCTTCCACACAGTGCTTGTTGAGATTCACGGTCAGTGACATTTAATTCAGACACAACAAAATAGATTGGAGCACCAACTTCAAGATATTCGTAAACATCGTCAAAATAATTGATGAGATAAGAGTCACTAGGAATTGCTATTCTTTGATCAAGTCCCAACTTGACAATAGGTAGCAGAGATAAAGAGACTCCAAACATCATTGTAAAAAATACAAAAACAAAATGCTTGACTTTTGGACTGAATAGGAATGGCGCGTAGTACTCTTTGATTAACCTGGAGAAAACATTCCTATGAGGTTGGCCCAAAAGCTTATTTAAAGCTTGCTCATTATCGCCATCGTTTCCATCTTCATATGAACTTATGTTGTTGTTAGTGGGCAAAGAGATATAGGAAGAATCTGCAACTTTGATGAAGGGAAACAAATCTAATCTATTGCTTTCAATTCTTTTTTGATCCAATGACAATACCGAAACAAAAGCGGTTAATTGTAAAATGGTGTTGAATAAAACAGCAGTTGCAGAGTAAATTGCAAAATTTCTTACAGCAGGCATAGAAACAATACTTGCTAATGAAAAGCAAAGAAACTGACAAAGCGAACTTAACAAAACACTGGGTCCAACTTTACCCAGTGACTTGCTAACACGATTATCTATTGTTTCCCCGCTATAATTGGAGCTGTTGAAGTACTGAAGACCATGGGATATCAAAAATATGTTATCAACTCCAACCGCTAAAATTAAAAATGGAATTACCTCCGCAATGATGAGGGTGGATTTAAGACCCAATAGACTCCAAAGACCAGCTGATGAGAATACAGAAAGCAAAACTATAATTATACCAATGAGACCTAAACCAAATCTTGTTGAAACAAAAGTTTGAAGAAAACTTCCCCCATTCAATAGATGACGTGATGAAGAAGCCATAGAGTCACCACCTAAAGCAGAAGAGGCATAAGCAAACATCACTAAATATGAAATAACCACAATTTTAATATCTGTATTTGTTGATTTGTTGAGTTCTTTTTCAAGTGATATTTCTGTACTGAATGTCATAACCAAACCCTTATCTTTTGCTTCCTGTTGAATTTGCAATAGTAAACTTTCGAGACTGTATTCCCAAGCCATGGAACTTACAATTTGTTCACTATTTGGGTCATTGTCATTATTTAAAAGCAAAGTAACCACAAATGCAGGCGAATCCAACACATTAGATCTCCCACCCCCAAATACCAAGTTTTTCTTTAGTGGTTGTTGGAATACTGGTAGACAATTGACCGGAGATGTGGTACAATCAACTATTTTCGCTTTCCAGTTGTCTTTCGGAAGATAATTAATATCTCCCATAAAATATTGCGTAAATGATTCTAGAATGCAGTAGTCTCCAGTAGGCTTGAAGCAAACGTCATCATATGTTATCAAAGTGTTTGTAACATTTACCTCCATATTGACAATTTCTTGCTCCTTTTCAAACCACCATTCAATGATTTCATAATCGTTTAATATTGATTCTCCTGTTGCATTTGAGATAAATATTTGTTGTGTTCTATAAAAAGGGCCAAAGCTTTCATCAAATATCTGTCTTTCTTGATATGCATCAGCGTTGGGACTGACCCATAAATTAATGGGATTGGTTTCAAATCTCAAAAGGATGTTTAAAGAGCTCAGTATAAGACAAACTGCAAAACTTATTCCTATGACGTACTTAGGATTACGAGAACAAAACAAGCCTAATTGACTGAACTTTTTTTCAATATAGTCATTTAACTTGTAGCTTTCCACTGCTTTAAAGTTGTTCATATCATTGAACTCATCGTCTTCATTATCAATCCCATCTTCAAGTATATCAGTGAATCTATCTGCGTCTGGCCAGTCATCTTGAAATAACATGGTAAAATTTTGGGAGCGTTTCTTTATTACTATAATGCTTGTCACGTAGGCAATTAAAAATATCGAATATGCCACTCCAACAAAAGCCGAAAAGCATGGAAGAATTCCAAATGCAGTGCATTGATTTCTTGGCTTTAACTCAGTTAACATTGGACAGGAATTTGGGCAATCCGAGCATGCACACCTGTATTTTTCATCATTATCATTACAATCTCTTACCGTAAGGTTCAAAAGTTCCATATTTTTAGTGGAGTCGTGTTGCTTGAAATTTATTTGAAATGGAGATCCTCCTAGCATCGGCTTTTCGTCTCCTAAAAACTTCAAAAATTCCTTGTAATTCTTAGCACCACCACCAATAAGATCCATTGCGTAACCATTCGTCGCACTAAATTTAATGTTTTTACAGGAATCATAAAAACCCAAACCAAAATACTCATCTAAGTATATATCCAATTCGGATACAACTTCATTACCATTTGTTGCTGTTTGAGTTGAAGTAATATTGACAAATGTTGATTGACTTGGAGAGCATGTGAAGTGGCAAAACATAGAGTAAAAATTCGAAGCACACGCAGGACAAGAGGAGATTAATGTTTCTGCCTTTTTCAAATTTTTTTGTAATGTTTCCAATTGGTTGATATCACAACACGTACGATCTACATCTGCCCATTCTTCTCCACATATTTCCACAAGAAGTGAATGTTCTTCAAGTGTAGATAAGGGAGCAACTATGTTTTGAGGTGAGGGCAAATCGGCTCCAAACAGTGACTTTTTTCCTCCCTAAATAATATGAGATAAAATGCAGTTAGTAAAAGGTAAACGGCTAAGCTAAAATCAAGTTCTCTTTTGCAGACAACATACAACGCCATACATAGCACAATAGCCGTCAGTATGATTATTGGTGATTGCTGCTAAGGTTCCAGGCAGCAAAACCACCAGCTGGACCAGCTGCAAAGCCACTTTCAAATCCCAAAGCATCCAAACCAATTAAGTGATTGTCAGTATCTACAAATAATAAAAGGATCCAGGTGAATTTCAGTACAAACAAGTGATCGGGAATATGTTTTTAAGAAGGTAACAATACATAAAAATTCCTAATCAGCTTAAAAACGATGTCTGTGGAGATATGATATAAAGCACAAAATAACATCCGTGCACGTAATTGATACGGATATTGCGGGCAGATGGTTAGTCTAAAATAATTGCCATTAAATTGTCATTAAAAAATATACAGGTCTATAAAATAGGTTTTAAGAGTCGTAAAGGGTACATGTCGTCAAAGTATGGTAGAAGAAGTCAAATGCGCTCAAATGTGTTCTTTGACCTTAAATTGTGGGTGCTTTCTATCGTAATCATCAACTATTTCATCAATCCATTTGGTTTCGTGGTCTTTGGTGTCTAAAACTTCGTTAATGTTGTCCTCTGTCAAACGAAGCCTTTTGATCCGCTTGTACAAGGGAAAATCTAAATCTTTCGGTTGATTTATTTTTATTCCATGGGTAGTTTCTATTTCAGAAAGACTACGCAAAAAGCGAAATCTGGCACCTTCTCTGGCATTCCCACTGGAAGGTTGAAAATCTCTTGAAATCAAGAAGTTGATCATGAGCTTAGAATAACTCGGTAAAACATCACGAGACACCAAGTAATGTATCATATAATTAAAACTGTGCATGTTGTAAATTTTGAATCTGGAGGTCAAAGTATTGGTTACGTAAAGCATCAAACGAAAATTTTGAATAGATGCAGCATATTTTTGAAAAATTTTGATAGTAGATCGTTCAGCTTTGATACCTCTTGATTCCTGATCGATGACAAACTGCCAAGCTTTTTTGAAGTCTCTATTATCTGTCAAAATTTTGTGCAATATGGTATTGTATGAATGAACACCCAATACACTTCTATGTTGGGCATTAAAATATTCAATCATGGTATCGCTGGAGGCATTTTCATTTAACATGTCCGTCAAAACCAAATCGTGGTAGGTACTCATATTATGTAAATTTTTAGAGTTCAAAAAATTCAATATACCCTTTTTCAAATTTGTCTCCGAGGGAATAATGGATAAAATTAGAAACCATGTTATGATATCTGCTTCAAGTCCATACGTCTTTAAATAGTTGATAGTAGTGGACGCTACTTTGAATTGAGATACTTGGTCTTGACTAGAGAAAATGAATTCGCTCAAAATTATATTAAAAATCCTTGTGTTTGGATTCAACTGATCGATGGACTGCATTTGGTATAAAAGCCTTCCCACCGAATGAAAATCAAGTCTTGAACAAAACCATTCTATCACGTTGTAGTAGCAATGAATGCTCCTTAGAGGTACAATTCTTGGATCTGTTGAGTACATTAGAGTATGCAGAGTTTTGCAAACACTCGACGTGTTGTTCAAGTACATGTACTTCACTAAATTGCGGATCAATCTTTCAAAATTTTCTTGGTTTTGCAAATCTGCTGCAGTTATTGTCGGTCTCTTGGCTGTAAGATATTTTTTGCGATGTATTCTATGTAAATTTTTGGACTTTAAACTCGAGTAGCTAGTGACTAAAGCCAGCTCTTTTAAAAGGGTTGCTACTTTTTCAAAACGGTTGATTTTCATTTCGTATTCTTGGATTTTCTCTTCAGCATTGTGATCGAATCTTGTACTACTAGGAGGTTTACCCAGTGATGTCAGGTACTTTTTCCTCTCTTCTTCTATTATAGTATCAATGTCATCAACTACACTAAGATCTTCGTCTCGTACCTGAGTGTGTCGTTGCAACATCTGAATTTGGTGTTGTATTGGCGAAACTGAATAGCCAAGGAAAGGTTCCTGAGATGGTTTAGTCGCAATTATGGGTGGCTGATTATAAGAGTCTGTCGATAATATGTTATCCATCTTCGATTTCAGCTTTGCTATTATAGATGAAGTATGTCGAACAGACCTGAACGGAACCACATACGACCCCATATATAACATATGCGGTCGTACGACTGTTGTTCTGTGAATTGGTATCATATTATTGTGTACGAGCCAATCTTCATGTCTTTTTTTTTTTAATTAAGTCGGATGATATAAGACAACGACAGTCGACTATTGTTTTGATATGGGTATAAGTTCTAGCGTGTAGAGTTGTTAGTGTTTCCAAGTGGGATAGTTGACACCTTCTTAAACTGTGACAGTGGGTTGTGACATATTATCTCCAGGAGTTATTACATTGCACTAATTGACGTTCAAGTTTCGTTAGACCTGTGAAGACTGGGCGGGTAATTGCAGAGGGACTGCGAGGTAAAAAAAATTTTGTTAGGAGAGAGAAACAGACGGGCAAGGGCTAGAAGGGTTAGTAAGATATGAATGAGCAAAAGGTATTTGGTCTTCTTCTATTGATAGCCTCAAAACAGTGAATCTATACAACATAACAAACTGGTGCATAACTGAAAATGAGCAGAGAAGGTTTCGTTCCACCATCCGCTGCCAACTTGGGTGCTGCCGCCTCCGGTATTCAATCGGTCAAAAATTACGGTGTCAAGTACGTTTGCGCTCAATGTGCCGTTAACTTCTCTTTAAGTCCTAAAGAACCTGTCAGATGTAAAGAATGTGGTCACAGAGTGTTATATAAGGCCAGAACAAGAAGAATGGTGCAATTTGAAGCCAGATGAACTATTTTGGACAATACGTGACTGACCATTTTTTTCTTTTTGGTTATCTACATTTCCTCCATTATTATTAGCAATAATCTTTATTAAACGCCTGCATCACAGTACCAGACCATCATCATATAACATAGCATAACACAACACAACATATCATAAGATCCAATTACTGATCCAATAACTATCTCTGCTTTTTCACCCGCCTCATTTTACTTTTTAATAACACGACCATCACTTATTTGTTAATCAGATTTTATTTGATTAGTCATTTGACGCCCCAGAATTTGGTTTGTTATTACAGCCTACACATTAACGTACTATGGCAATGTCAATACCCACGGCTAACCATCTTGCAACTATAAAAGTCATAATTAGACTGCAAATAACTATGTAAATTATATAAACATCAATAAATTGTTTTACTACCTTTTGATCTATGTCTGTTCATTATATAGTTTAATCCGAGGGCATCCTCACCTTGTAATGATTAATACGCCAGTTTAGTAGAACAGTAAACAATTAGTTGCCCATGGGCTCAATTTGTGTCGATTACGTCTCGTCTGATCTGCTTATTTGTAAAAGTGATTTTAAATACAAAATAGCGAAATTGATAAAAATTTGGACAGCCATATATTTTGTGTCTTTTCACTTCACAAGCTAGACAGCAAGCTCTCTACAGTCTGACTCTTTTCATTGTATACCAACAATGCCACAGAAAAGAAGGCTAGAAGAAAGTGAAGAAAGTGACGAAAATGACATAGAGGCCAAAAAGAAGCTTACCGATCGGAGCCCAGCTATAGTTTGTGAGGATGAGCTTCCTTCAAACCCCAGATATAAGTACTCATATATGCATAAAACACAGATAACAACAACAGAAGTGTTTGTGAACTCATCGAACAATATACTTGCCACTGGATCACTAGATGGCGTGGTAAAGTTTTGGATGCTGGACAAGACTTTTGTAGCTTCCAAATTCGAAGCAGATATAAGCAATGGAAAAGACACTGACACCAAAATCGAAGAGGATCCTGGCAAATTAGAGTTCATAAAGCATTATCAGCTCATAGAAGCACCTGTTATTCAATTTGCAGCACATAACGCAAATAACCAAAGTTATGTTGCTGTGCTAGTGGCTTGCGATGCCCTTACTAAGACTAAGTACCCAATATACGTGTTTGATTTGCGAACGTTTGATATGATTACGATGCTGGAGTTGACTTTTAAACCTAGCAGTATCTGTTGGGCTCCATATTCGGAGAATCCATGTTTAGTGGTTTCAAACAAGGAGAAAGCTGAAATCATGGTGTATGATCCTTTCAGTGAAGATCATAATAACCACCCACTACTTACTAATACGACAGTGCACAGAAGTCCTGTAGTATCGATTGAATACATCAAAAAGCTCGATTGTATACTATCAATAGACTCAATGGGAATGATAGAATATTGGAAATTAAATGAAGACTTTTCATTACCTAAGGAACCAGGGTTATTTGAATCTAAAGCTTCTACTGACTTGATTCTACTTCGAAAGTTAAAATTGAAGCCATTATCAAAATTATCTCTATCTCAAAATGAAATGTATTTTACTATAATGACATCCAATTTTAGCATTTTCGTTTTTGATACTATGACAGGTAAGAAGCTCCATTGTTTTGATGAAAGTTTAAACCACTACGAGCAAAGTATAAACGAATCAGAGTCTGATTATTTTGAGCAGAAAAAACGAATATTAGTGGAAAAAGAAGTCACTCAAAATGCTCTTATGACAAAGTACATGAGTGTTAAGTTTTTTGAAAACAAATATATTGTATACCCAACTGCAGAAGGTATTAAATTCATTGATATTATTTCAGGCAAAAATGTACTTTCAATCGGAGATAATGAAAAGCTTCGTTTCTTAGATATTTCATTGGCTATATTTGACAACAAGAAAAAGATTACTGATTTAGACATGATACCTTTGACCAATAATAAAGAAAACAGAAGTACTAGATATCCCTTTCTTTTTGCCACTGCATACCATTCTCAAAGAGTTTTTGTATTCAACAATGCTGAAACTGAGGCAGACGAAAAGACAAGAGATATCTATAACGAAGATCCAACCTCAGGATCTTTTGAAGAAGTTAAAAGTTTAGATCCATGGAGACAAAAAACGAAATACTCTAACACCAAAGTTATCCTTCACACAACTTTAGGTGACATCAAAATGAAAATGTTACCTAAATATGCACCTTTATCAGTAGAAAATTTTATGGAACTCTGTTTAAGGAACTACTATAATGGATTGACTTTTCACAGGATAGTAAAAGGCTTTCTCATTCAAACGGGTGATCCAAATGGTGATGGATCTGGAGGAGAGAGTGCATGGGGAGCTCCGTTTGAGTTAGAAGTAAACCAAGAAATCAAACATGACAAACCATTTTTAGTTAGCATGGCACATGGTGGCTCTCAGTTTTTCATCACCACAAAACCCGCTCCATGGTTGGGCGAAAAGCACAGTATTTTCGGTAGAGTATATGAAGGGTTTGAAGTCATAAGGGCCATAGAAGACACAAAGGAGGATGATCTTGTTCCTAAAATATTGAGTACTACTGTTGACCGTTCTTAGATGATAACGCCATTTTCAAAAACATTTATTTCAGGCTAAAAAAAAAGCTTTGAGTGGTTACTTTTGCATTATCAAAAAAAGCTACAAAAGAAGTTCCAGGTTAGTAAGCAAATAGAATGTATGTCCATAGGATCTAATCCCGAACTTACACACATACGTACAGCTACATTTTCCTAAATTGCTTATTGCCGTATAGTATTTAGACTATAGTATTTGCAGCATATTACCAGACCAAGAAAACCCACGATGGAAATTGCACCAACGAGCAGACAGGATGTTCAACTGCATTATCAGTGGACAAGGAAGGTAGGCAAAATACCAGTGGATAAGAGATCAATAACTAGAGTGAGTCAGTAGCTGACAAAGATTATTTAATAGACCAGAAAAATCTAGGGATTCCACGGATGCCGTATTAAAAGCCTTATGTTTTGCTGTACGCTCTGGCTATCAACAGGCTATAGTATTCTGTTTTTCATTTAGAATGAAAACTATGATTTTTCTCCTTCTCTTCATATATATGTATAATGTCATTCAGAATTAACGATCATGAGTACCAGAAAGCTAGTTGTTTTTTAGTAAATAAGTGGAGTACTAAAGCAAAAGAAAACAATGTTGCTCTGATATCCCAAGTAATTTTATTTTATCCAGATAGTTAGCGATCTAGCTTTTCAATGCTTGTTATAGCTTACAGCCTTCCGTTTTTTTTTTCTATTTTCAAATGAAACTTGGTAGACCCTTGCAGTTGTATCGCTTCTTTTAGTTCTTGGCAATACAGTCATAGAATTCATACAATTTCATGCCTCTAATACTCCATAACGCCTCCAGTATTCAAAATTATTCTCTCATCACGAACCTCAAAGGCCTTAAAGAATCAGTCTATCAATAAGTTTCCTTTGTACTTAATATTTCAACTCAAAAGACTAAAAAATTATTTTGAAAAATTAGTAGTCTTGTTTTTGTATAGCTGGCGAATTTGAAATAGACAATAATCAACAGCTTCAAAGTATTAGCAAGTAAAGAAAAAAGGAAAATAAAGTCAGTAACTTATTTAAACAACTTATTTTTGCGTCTTTTTAGAGTGGCCAGAATGCTCAACATAGCTCATTTTTCCGGGCCACTAACATTAACTTAACGTCTCAAAGCCGTTGACCAACCAGGCACATAAGTTTGGTAAACTTATTATATAGCTCAATTTTTAGTTTGGTAAAGTTTGTTAAGTAAATCACTAAGTCTTGGTTCTGATGAGAGATTATGTATTGACTCGCATAAAAACTGCAGCTTTGAGCCAATTGATCAATAGTTTGACATTATTTTATATATGTCTTCATTCTATTCAGAAATATTACGGTATTTTGCAAAACTTCTTTCTGTATAAACAATAATAAAAATAACTTGGTAAGAAGTTTACATTACCTTTGGAGATGGTCGGTCCATTCATTAGTTCTAGATGTTAAACTATTTTTTTTGTTCAATCGAACAAATGTCTCAACTGCAATTTCGATAGAATATCAAAATGACTTGCAACTTCTACTAAAAAAAAAAAAGGGGGGGGGGGGGGTGGGGGAAGGGAGGCATTTGAAGTACCGCCCGCTTTCAGTTGAAGTTAGACGTAAGTAATTTGAGATTTATGAGGAATGTTTTTTTGATAATTTTTAGCTTTACATTTATATTTGTTTTGTATCTACCAATGCTGTCCTGAAACCCGTACAAAATGTTTCCTAATCTTTTTCTTAAAAATTAGTTGAGTAAATGCTGAGCCCTGTTGTTCAAACAAACAAACATTTGCTGAAGCTTATTGAAGAAAACATATGAAAGTTTCAAAGCTCAAAAATGTATTTTCGTAAATCCAAAAAGAAACGTGGTGCTCAAATTCAGAGATTTACTTTGCATATCCAATTTATTAATAATATATATGCACAAAACGCGGTGGCTGGTTAATTACATACTGCAGTAAAAGATTCCACAAGCCATGTATTCTTTGTTTATCTTTATTTAGATAAACAGTACGGCTGCACGATACACACTTTTTTGTGCTTTGCTATACAATTGCTTTGACTAAAATTATAAAAATAGGAGACACATGAACAAGCCTAAACTTTCCTTGAATAACAATAAATATAAACAAGCAAAGAGAACGTTGCAATATTCAATAATAGGGAGTGGCAAATACTTTTGCACCGACGTTTTTTTTGAATCAAACGATTCACGCAAAATAATGTAGACGCAAAATAATGTAGACGCTAGAAATTCAGTCTCTTAATGATATTTTATAATGAGGGAATTTATCCATGCAGGTCCCCTTTTTTGTATCGCCAAATTAGTAAACATCGTTTTTTCAATTTCTTCTAATTCTTAAGGCAGTTTATCGATTTCCCAATTGAGACATTTCTGTACGCGATATCCAGATTAACACCAGAAGAGAAAGATTCACGCATGAGATGAATCCGAATCAGGTAACTGCGACATGCAAGTTGAATAACAATAACCTTACAGTTTAGGTTAGAAGATACCGATTTGTTTACCCAGCACTGAAATTCAAACATTCGCTAGTATTCTTGGAGCCATGAATATATATATTCAAAGTAGTGGTAATGCTCCTATTGCTGAGCTTCCAATTTAACTTGATCACGTTTTAGTGTTACTTAGTTAATATAGCGTTATCTAGTTGCATAATATTGATATTAATGATCAAGGCAAGCTAACAACTAGGTGGCTAGGGATTTATAAAGTTTTGTTAAGTGAGCCATTTAATGTTCAGAATATAAAAGAAAGGAGGTAATAGGGACGGGGACTAATCATCCGCCACACCCTACATGGGTTTACGTAGTGGTGAAATCAACCAATAAACAAAGGATAAGTGATGATAGACGCGGGACAAATTACGGCAAAACAAACTTTAACTAAAGTGATTAGAAGTGTCATATATATAAAATGCCATTAATGGGACTAATTAACACATTATATCTGCAGGTATTCGGCACATTCTACAAGCTTGAAATAAGAATAAGAGGCTATAAAGTGGAAATGACAGCTCATTTCTTTCACTTTGCATCTTATATATACAGCCACATTCCCAGCGTATTTACTGTTGTTTTGGTGTGCTTTATCATTTGCTTATAAAAAATCATTTGAGAACTATCACAAATTAAAGATACAATCAGTATAATGAGACTTAAAAAGTATCTTTTTTCAACAATTGCTTTAAGCTTTAGTTTCTGCAATAGTTCAAATTCGGCCAAAACAAGCACCTCTATTGAAAATAACGTCAGCGTTACTTCAGGCTCACTTATTGTTGGGTATGTCAAAACTTTAGACTTGGCAGAGACTGGTTGTATCTACTCTGGGTACTCCTCCGATCCTGGGTTTGACGTGACAATATACTCTTTTCCTAGGTCTATTAAGGCTACTCTTAGTGATATCGATTTTTATGCGTCATCTTATACCAATTATCCTATACTGTTATCTACATCTGGTGTTTCTGAACTGTCGTACAGCTATCCAAATGATGGTACAACAGCCGGTCCATATGGACTTCCAGCAAATAAAGTTAACCAGGCAACTTATGAATACACAGGTTATTTTTACGCTTCAGAGACAGGTCTTTATGGGTTTAAAGTTATTCAAGCTAACAATGCTGTTGTTATATATGTGGGTAACGGTGCCTTAGTTTGCTGTACCGATAACGAATTTCCTGCTGATGCCGCCGACAATTATAATGTATTTGTTGACGACAAGTCAAGTGAATATCTTGAAGCTCCGGTGAGTTATGTGTATTTTACCTCAGGTTATTATTATCCAATGAGGATTGTGTACGTCAATGATCTTTCTGTTGGTGGTGGTTTTGAGTTTAGATATGAACTACCTGGTAGCACCAGTTTAACATTAGATTTTGAGCCATACATCTTTCAGCTTACTTCTCAATCTGGCGCTGTTTGCACATCATCTGTATCTCCTATAAGAACAACTACCACCATTCCTTGGACGGGAACAGGCACCAGTACGTATACCACTACTACTCCAACTATTATAGATGGTATTACAATCTATGAAACCGAAGTCGTTATTGAAACACCAATGTCAACAACTACAGAACAATGGACCGGGTCTGTGACTTCAACTACAACAGGGCCTATTACTTACACTTCAGGTAGCTCTATCATCACTACCACAGGACCTATTATTTTGACTCCAGAGATAACCACCACAGTGCCATGGACAGGTACTTTCACCTCCACCACCACCGGCCCAATCACTGTCACATCTGGTAGCAGTGTTTACACCACAACTGGAGATATTATAGAAACTCCAAGCTCGAACTTCATTACCACAGAGCCTTGGACAGGATCTACTACTTTGACAACCAGCGGCCCAATTACATATACTTCAAATGGAAGTACATATACTACTACTGGGTCACTCATCTTGACCCCAGAGATCACCACCACAGTTCCTTGGACAGGTACTTTCACCACCACCACCACCGGACCAATCACTGTCACATCTGGTAGTAGTGTTTACACCACAACTGGAGATATTATAGAAACTCCAAGCTCGAACTTCATTACCACAGAGCCTTGGACAGGATCTACTACTTTGACAACCAGCGGCCCAATTACATATACTTCAAATG